>CM040179.1:642500-1062221 GCA_022606695.1 Vaccinium macrocarpon | reverse complement strand
TCTTTGACATCCCATTGGCCTAAGTATCTGCACTTGATTGCCACCGGCCAGATTACAAATCCTTCCCTCTCATTAATATTTTTCTAATTCCCTTCAGATTTCAATTCAAACGCTTTGAGAAACCATCGGGTTGCTACTATAATTTCTTCCGTGAAACCTCTATCTAAACTGCAAATCACTGCCTTGTACCATTCCTAAAAGCATCTTTTTCCCTACAAACCCCACTCTAATGCTGTAATAAATCTCTCCCACACCTCAACCTCAATTTTCCTCGACCATACCGGATCTTATCGCCATCAAGGTTTCGCTTAAAGGTTGTGCCTCAACTTGTGAGCCTTCCTACGAGGATTGTTTGAGTTTGTTTGAGAGATCGCTCGAGTTCCAAGATTGTCTTGAGCTTATTCTTCTTGTCTTCAACTTCAATCAATTTCTTCTTCAACCTCATATTTTGCCGTCCAACTCCTCCTTAGGGACACCTTTTTGTAGCGATCTCCTCTTTATATGAGCTTCAAGCCCTCACCGCAAATCAAGAATGTTTTCTGCTCATTCTTGCCTATTGAGTTGATTGAAAACATCAAGCACTCCATTTGTCCCATTTTATTTGTTTTTCTTTTAGCCATGCCTTCCATCGGATAAACAAATAGTGTACTTGCATGAACAACTTTTCAAAGTTCTTTTCGCCAAAGAAAATAACAATTTTGGCTGAATTTTGCTGAAAATGTTTACAAAAAGTTTGATATTTGTTGTTCCGACAATGACACAATTGGCGTGTATTCAATATTACGCAAAAAAGGAAGAGTTCTAAGCTTGTTGAGTACCGGGCGAAAATGGGCCTATTCAAATTTTTAAGATGTCTTTCAATATTGGATTGGGCTTCTTCTTTAAGTTGGATCATTTCTGAGAGTTTTAATTTTGACCTTCAAAGCAGCTTACTTTATCCGCAGCACTTTGTTGTCGCCAAAAAGGATTGTTATTGTATTATTAAGTACATAACCATCCCTTTGATCAGCTTTATGTGAACCAAAGAAAGGTTAATATTACGTAATTTTTGACTACTAATAGGCCTTAGCTTGCAAAACAGGAGAATGCACATATATAATACACAAAGTGTGCACACTTCCCATCACAATCGAGGTGTGCATGGCTCTAACCTGTAATTTAATAGGTTGTTGGCATGCTTGTAATTGAATTTTGAGCATGCCAAATCTAGCATTCTATCTCTATGTTATGGGACTAAAGTCTAAGAAGGAAAAAGACTAGGAATACAAGTTCTTTCACAAGCACGCTATGGACTTATTGAAAAAGCAAGGCTCCTTTGTGACTACACAATTCAAAACTATAAATTTAGGTTACAATTTGAAACAATAATTTAGGTTACAATTCAAAAACAATAATTTAGGGGTTGGTTAATTACCATATTTTCCTCTCAGATTGTTCGTTCACCTTCGCAATCAAGAATGTGTCAGCCCCCTATCTCTCAACATTTTCAATTTAAATACTGTGCAACAAATTGGTGGAAGTAACTTTCTATCTCTTCCACACAATTTCCCCATTGATCCTAAGCTTATAATTGCTTGTTGAAGGTAATGGCGATTTTTTGCATTTTGGGCACTTGATGGAAATTTTCCCCTAGCAAAGCTCTAAAGCTACCCTTTTCGCTTGAATCTAGCAAACACGCTGGCCCTGATCATCCTCTATGGTTCCTTCAATGATTTTCCCTTAGGAAAACCAATTTCCTTCGGCGATATCGAAAATATCACACAAATCGTGTCTTTGACGGGTGGACATGAAGCAATCCACTAAGACTAAAGGGATTTCCCTCGCCAGAGGAAAAATAAAGCTCGATTATTCCAAAGGTAAGCCAAAAAGCTTTAAATGGAACTTCTTTAAATTAGCTATTTAAGCAAGGTTTGGCTAGAAACATTGAAGACGAATAAAAACATTGACACAACTATCTAGCTAAAAATTCATGAGTCAGCGTACTGCCAAGTCGTGAGAAACACCTCCAATGTCAAGGACAAAAAAAAATGATCAAAATGATAGAACCATGACTAATAAAATGTGTTACTTACCATGATGAGGACTTCATGAATGTAATGCTAATGACCAATTTGGTTATATGAAGCTCTGACATCAACTCCACCGTGAGATTATGGGAGAGGCTCATCATGGTTCTCAATCTTAAGTTCAACTTTCACCTAGGGATACATGAGAACCAATAGAGAGCATTATTAGAATTACGCTAAGGTCGTATGGGTAATGTGGTATAACTTTTGTTACACATTAGAGAAGAAGAAACAGATACCAAACCTTGCTACGTAAAAGCTTGGTACTAAGGTAGTAATTTTTGTCACCTTCCCCTTCCCTTTGTTTGTCTCCTCCTATAAGCTTCCAGCTTTCATCACAAATATTTTGTCGGAGTTTTCCCACTACAACAAATAAAGACATGAAATTTACAGCTATAGTCAAAGGAAAACCCCCAAAAAGGAGTTATTGTTGGATCTTTGCCAAGACAATAACCCAACGGAAAACATAAAGAGAATCTACATGCCTTGCCATAAGCATGTCTACGCTCATGCTCCATATAGAAATCCATGATGAAGTTGGAGAGATTGCATAATTAAGGCAGAAAATTACCGTTAGTTTCTATACTTCATGCTTTTTGGTGATACTGCTTGGCAAGTGTTTGTAGTTGTTTGGGCAATGATTACCTTGTTTCTCTTCGTGTATCTCATGGGTGACATATTGATTGGAAATGAGTGTTCTATTCTAGTTTAGCTACCATTGTTGACCATACTTTTGTTTCCGAAAAAAATGATGAATTTATAGGCGTAATGAAAAGAAAACAGCTTTTACGTAATAACAAAATGAAAAAGCTTCATAAAATAGGGAAATGTTGTGTGTGCATCAAATTTTGACCGTGCACTTGTCTGTAGTATCCATCTTTGTTGTTTACGTAAATTCAATTTGCCAAAAAAAAATGTAACTGGGGGACAAAGAGCTTTATGACTTACATGGTGTAAACATAATCTTTGGATGTGTCGATAGGTGCAGGGATAATTACTATGGAGATTGAATGAGAAGACCACTTATCCGAGAACCCATTCCCAAGGTTGCAAAACCCGCCTTGCATTGGTTCCAACGGCAACATAGACCTCTATGCTTCATTATCCATTCCCGTGAGCTTGAATCACCAAATTTTTCTCCCCTGTAAGAGCTAAATTTTGCCCCGAAAATTCGGGCGAAAAGTTGAATATTGGTCTGGACCCCAACACCCGTGAGTGCTAATTCGCATAAACGCTGGAGCTATAAGCCAATACATGGATTCTCGTGGAACACGCTTCAAAGTGTGAAAGGCTTGAAAAAGTGAAGAAAGATGAATTTGCAATTTATTGTCAAAGGTATTTTGAAGTTTTCAAAAGGGATCTAAAGTATCTTTTTGGAATTTTCTTGGTTTGTTTATGGGGATAGGGAGTAGAACGGCAATCTTTGACAATAAAATAGTGCCCTACTGCCTCGATTCTTTTTTTAATATAATTTTGTGACATTGCAATTTCTAGAATGAAAATTAAACGAGTAAAATATCTATGTCGAATAACGCCAAAAAAGATGTGTGAATAGAAGTAAGACAACCTAGAAAAATCTTTATCTTATGGCATGCTTAACTTTGGTGGTGATGACAAAAAGTCTGGGGTCCTCTTCCATGATTATTGTTTTGGGATTCGTGGTTCCGCAACAGAAAATTGAGTCGGGGTGTCAGGCATTCCTCCTCATTATCCGATCATTTTGATAGTCTAAATGTGTTCTCGTAATTTTGATTTATTTGTACCAAAGAAAAAGTAAAGTGTATCCGACCATCTAAAATAATATGATTGTTAGACAAATTTAGGTGCACGACATTGTACACATCACCCCTTGATTATGTGAAAATTGTGGGTTTTTGCCAAAGGCTTTGGGCATCATTGTTTGTTTATTGTAATTTGAAATGCTTTTATTTTGTAGGATTTACATAGTAGTATATCCGCACTTAAATCAGCTTTTGATTGACTAGACACTGCAAAATTAATTTTATATATATAAAAAATTCACTGTATAATTCTATAGATAATTTTAATGTTGAACTGTCCTATGACAAGCTATTAAACCATTTTATAAACCAAAATTCAATGTTTTCCATTCTTGTCGCATGTTCGGTCAAGCTTCATTTTTTATGTGTGAAAATACTACTTTGGTCTTTACAAGATGAGCCATTTAGATTACTTTAATAAATCTACCTACATGGACCTACAAATGTACGTGACGTAAAAATTCACCGCTTTCACCTCGGTGGTGGAAAGAAATTACCTTCTTTGCCTTTTGACAAAATGAGTTGAGATGATTTGATTTGAAGATTGAATTTTTCTTAGTAAAGTAAAATCCTAACGCCTATATACCGAATGAAAGAAGGATGTTAATGTGCACATAAATCAAAATACCTTCTTGGGCCCCCTCTCATCGATACCTTTTACTTGATTCGAGGTAAGATTCTCTCAAAGAAACTCGGGACGGATATAGGAATTCACCGCTTTTTAGTAGATTCTACGAGCAAAAATTAGATATTTATTTTCCAATGTTAAGTCCTGCCTCAAATCCATTTGTTTCAAAGATTCTTAAAGCCACTTTGTGCATTTATTGCCAAAAGGTTAGGTCTATTTCATCCATCCCCGCCACTCCCACTATTGAGGACTAAATATGTTATGTCATTGTTGTTGTTGTTGTATTAAATTTTTCCTGGAATGTTTCTGCATTCTTGCAGTGTTTGATGATATAATTGAGATTACAAGAGTCCTACTTTTTGATTTAAAAAAATGCTAGAGCCACATCATTTCCTCATGCCACACCCCAACCACACCCCCCCACTCACACTTGAAGGAAAGGATCTCACATGTGAGTTCAGATGAGTCCCATACCCTATGTGGACTCGGGAGTGCATTGCAAGGCATAAAAAGATACGCCTTCTATCATTGTTGTTTTGGGATTTTACCTAGATCAAACTAGGATTCAACTCGTGGACGTGACAGAGACCTACCACAATTTGCAATAGGGATCATCAGTTTTCCTAACCCACTTTTGTTTACATAAAAAGTCAGCATTTTTATTTTATTTTAATATAGCACCGCTCTAGAGCCAAAATTGTGCAACAAACCCGCTTTACCCGCTTCAATTAACTCCACCGCTAAATTGCTTAATGTATAGGACTTAGGAGCCGACATTGGATGAAGGATTATTTTTGAGAGATAAGTTATGAAAAAATGCTAAGTATCGAGAAAATTTAGAGAGATAATACCTCTATCCCTCTAAGGTGGTTTTATTTTGAAGGGGCAAAATTTATCCAATTGCATTTTTGGGTACTAAACCATGTTAAATGTGTCACATCAAACTTTATACCCCTCCAAAAAAAATTTACCCCTTTCTTATACCCCTATCCAGTGCAAGGCCTTGAATTTTGTTTCTTCAAGTTTCGTTCGAATTTTTCTAAGAAATTACTTATTGTGTCATTTCTTTTACCCGTAAAAAATTTCAATTGTCACTAACATGTATTTCCTACTAGTTTTGGTTGAATTTTCTACATTGGCTTAATTCTAAGAGTTTCGAACGGGGGTCACTCATAAATCTCAAATATTTTTATCAACCATAATTAAAGAAAAATATCACAAAGAATGACAACTAAAAATCTTGTTCCAATAAAAATCACATTTTAAAGCTTAACCTAACAAGACAGATAAATCTCACCTTGTCAAAAGAACAAAACGATTGACAAAGATTCAAACAAATCTCATAAAAAAGTAACTTTTATGAACTTTTAAGAGTTATCTAGTGATGTCACCACTAAATTTAGGAGGTTCATTTATGAATATATTTTTTAAATTGATATAATTAGCTAGTAGTAATTTTTCCCCTCAGGGGTCACCGACCCCATTCATAGGTGGAGTCAGCCTCGATCCGCTATCGTGATGGTAGAATTGGTCCTTAGATATTAGTCGAGACACCTAAATGAGCGCTACGCCAAGGCCTACACTCGAAGTTTTTTTTTTTTAATAAAAAAAGAGTAAAGGAACCGCCCAAGAAGATCCCAACGTACAACTGAAAATTGGTCATATCTTCCATATTAGGCATTTTGGAAATTACAAGTTATAATCCAGAGAGGAAAATTGGTTTATCTCTTCTCGGTGCAGGTACACCCTACCGGGCTGATCGCATTTCTTATTTTCTTGGTACTTTCAATTGGTAGCTCTTTTGGTTCAAAACCTCACTTTTATGTTTCACTAACAAAAATAGTTTTTTTTCAAAACTAAGAGATGCCATTTTCATAATACATCACATGCTAAAACCGTGAAAAGTTAGTTTATTCTAAAAAGTAAAACACATTTAATCTAACACCTCCTCACTATCACGTAGGTGTGTTAGTTTTCTACGGCTGGAGAATCATGAAGATATTCCTTTACTAGCAAAATGCTGGTTCTTTTGATTGCTTTTTTTTTATTATTATTATCTCAAAGATTTGCATTTTTTACGTAATCAGCTTATGTTTAACTAGTGCTGTGATATGCATTATTCGCACCAAAAAATTAAATGCTTTTGTACATAATTTGGTGCAATAAATAAAAATTATGACCATTTGTACATTATTTTTTGTCCCTAAAAATTGCAAACCCAACAAGCTTGCAATGTGAAATACTTTCATACCCAAATTTTCAAATTTTCCAGCATCGAAGCTAAAGATTTCTATTAGTAGGATATTTTGGTGCAAGAAAAACAAATAATTATGCTGAAGTACTTTATTTTTTTTATCCAAGAAAATTGCAAAGCCAACAAACCACCAATGTAAATCCAACAAGACAAATAATGTAAAATACTTTCATATACAATTTTTATAATTTTTCACAACAAATTAAGGATCTCCCCGCATGAAAGTAACTTTTATTTTTTGATCCAATCTAAATTGCGTAATTAAAAAAGACGATATATTATGAAATACCAGATTGAAAAGGGGACATTATGGTAAAATTGACGCACTCAAAACCAAAATTTTACCTTTATATATAGTAGGATAGGGAAAAGATCCATCTTATGGACTAATCTTTATTCTTTTAGCTTCTTTTATGCATTTTTCAGAATCATAGAAAGGTGGATCATGCGGTGGCTAAGAACTGAATGATAAACGCTTGAAACAAGGAACGAAGCTAGGATTTCTTAGACGGAGGTTATCATAGAAGTAATAAAATTTTGAATTTTCAAGGTTTAGGAGTATAAAAAAACTTAATTGAAATAATACCCCGTACTAAAACATCTCATCTAGGTGCTTTTGACATAATATAAACAACTACAAAGAGAAAAACAAAAGTTTCTCAAAGCTTTTCTTCAACAATGTATCAATTGAAATGTATGCCTTTCAGACCCCATAAGTTATCTATGATTGAATCCACACTAAATTTATTTCATTGCTAGAAAAAAGATGTTCGGTTTCTCGTTTTTGTCTCAAGAGAGAAATTGAATTGTGGTCCCAAAACGAGGAAAAAATGTTGCATTGTTATAATTTTTAATTTTTAGAAACTTATGTTGTTACTGATTTACATGGTATATAATATGGAAGTTCGGACATAATAAGTAGGAGTATATGTTAAAAAAAAAACTACATAGTTTTGGGGTTTTCCAAGTGGGGCAGCCAAGAAAATTTTGCGCGTAGTGGGTACACGTGGAAAATAGATTGCATCCGAGCCGGCCCAAAAATGCAAACGGATGGCCTTGATTGAAACTCGCTTTTTATTTTTTGCTTTTTTTAAATCCGCCCGGTATTTTTAATCCGAAAGCCGCCCGCTGTATTTTTGGACGGCTCGATGACGCACGGCACCACGCAAAGCCCTACCCGCATTACACAAAATCTTCCTGTGCAACCGATCGTGGGATGGAGCCGATTTTACCTTTGTGGTAGCTAAAATATGTACTTAAAAAATAAAAAGACAAACTGCATTACAAATATTCATCCACTCTATGAAAAACTATAATAACATAAAAATCTAGTGTTGGCAAATCTATATAATTTGGGATAAAAATATATTGTGTATATAATAATTGCATTTTTGAAAACTCATGGTGGTGGGCCGCTACCACTTCCCCCTTGGCTCCATCTTTTGAGCCCCGAGAGGAGATTGCCAAGCTGACTTTTGTAGGATATCGAAAGTGTCATTGCATAGCTTGTACAAATGGTGCACACTTTTTGGCAAACACATGCCCTTTTGCCATTTTTGTTCTTCACCCAACACCGCAATGGATCTCTCTTAGTTTTTTGCCTCTAGATCTAGTTCTTATTTTGGTGGTTGAATGTAATGAGCTTGCAGATACCTTCTATATCAGGGTTGCATTTGTGTAATGATATTTCTATCTTTTACAAAAAAAAAAAAGAAGTGTGGGTGGCCCTAATCCGGCTTTTTTAAAGAATGGTCCCCAATGTTTTAGCTTAAAACGTCAATTTGGTCCCCAATCTAAAAATCGTGGTTTATTGCATCCCCAACATTTGCATTATGTGATTTAAATGGTCCCCGGGTCTAACTCCGCCTCTTTTAATGGCCAAGTGTAAGGATATTTTGTAAATTCGCCTTTGACTACCATCTTCTTCCATAATAAAACCCTAACTTATTTCTCCGATATAGAACTAAAAAAACCTAAAAATCCAAAAAACCCACCACTATCAAATCCCAACTCACATAAGGAAAATCAAGGCCTCACTTTTGGCAACCAAGAACGGGCAAGTAACGGTCCAATCTAAAGGGGGAAAAAGAAGAAAAAGTGAAACTATTGAAGAAATTCGATTGTTGACAAGAACAATCCTCACACAAAATACAACCAAATACTCCTACATTTTTCAAATTATGTACGCCGAATCGCAAGGTTCAACGTGAGCCCCACCTCCATGATAAAAAAGTAAAAGGGTCAATCGCAAAAATCCCCACGCATCAATGTAGGTTGATATATCTCATCCCCGCTAAACGCTTGGTATCCTCGGTGTTCTATGAAAATGTCCGTGTCGGGACGAATATCGCTTGAACGATATCCACGAACACGCGGGCTTCGGGACATGGCACTTTTCGCTTGGTTCTCGGATAGATCCTCGGGGCCCACCGAATCGATGTGCCGAGAGCCCAAGTTTTTCACATGTCGAGTTGAATGACTTCGCCACATGATGGGCTCCGTGTACTTGTTCTAAGTATGCATGCCGTGCACGCCACACATTCCACGGCATGGAGTACTAAATGTGGCAAATACCTTACCCTACCACCACCGCCATACACGCAGCATGTTGGCAATGGGGAATGTCTCGAGGTGATCCGATTGCTTGAACCCACATGCCATGACATCAACCGGTGACATAGCATTTCATGACAAAGATAAAGGTCAAATCAATTGTCATTCCGGCACGTAATGACAAGCACGCTGAGTAGAGACCTGTCGCAGGGGACGACGCTTTTTGCCTATAAATACCTAACTACAACCCGCCACAATGGGTATTCCTCTCCCTCATTAACTACCCTCATAATTTCACCACTTTCCGTAGGCTCCAAAGACATTCCTCCCTCCCATGACTAACTTAGCCATCGAGTGTTTTTTCCACCACCACCGTCTGTGCTAGGCACCAACGGGTGTCTTCTCATGCAAGTCAAGTGTTCTCTCGACATGCAACTAGGGTTTAGGCCGCCTCACCAATTCCACCGCTACCTACCCCACCCACAAGGTTCAAAGGGCCACACCGTGTGAGAGACACTCTTACAAATTACAAGTCCAAAAGTCACTTCGATTCCAACTTCATGGGTAAAATGGCCATGAACATTCCCCCTCACTGGTACCTACAAGCCACAAAAAGCCCTAGGGGAGAGAGAGAGAGAGAGAGAGAGAGAGAGAGAGAGAGAGAGAGAGAGAGAGAGAGAGAGAGAGAGAGAGAGAGAGAGAGAGAGAGCCACCACAAAATTGGGTCCGACCAAAGCTAGCTCATCAATCTTTGTATCCAATGGCTAATATCAAGGTGTTTACAGAGTCCCTTCTTCCCTCAAGTTTTTCCTTCTTCTTCATTTTTCTTTTTTAATTTTAATTTTATCTCGACAAATCCCGTAGAAAGAGAAATCTAAATCGTGAGACTATAATGGTGAGTCCTGCATGCGATGAGGGAGGGAGGAGTAATCGAGGCCCTGTGGAAGTGTAATGATGGTAAGGTCTACGAGGCGGTCAAAGAGAGAGAGGAAGTGCAAATGGTTTAGTCGAGGTATCGCCGAGTACCACCACAAAGAAAAGTACCAAATGAAGATCCGAAGTTCGTGGGTTTGGTCGGATAGAATCTATATTGTTGATGGCTTTTTTTTGAAGTTTTTTGTTTTATATCGAGAAATAAGTTAGGGTTTTATTATGGAAGAAGATGGTAGTCCAAAGCATCTAATTTACAAAAATATCCCCGCACTTGACAATAAAAAGAGACATAATTAGACCCGTGAGACCATTTAAATACCCATTGTGAATGTTTGGGGATGCAATAGACACCATTTTAAATCAGGACTAAATTGACATTTCACTAATACATTTGGGACCATTCTAAAAAAGCCCCCTAGCCCAAGCTATAAACTTACAGCCAAAGCATAGTTTCGCTCTCGCCAAAAGACATGTCCTATGACAAAATTTTGTAAATTTTTGTTGGTTTCTCTCATACTATTTAGTTTTTGTAGCTTATGTTCCCTTGGAAAAGCCTATAATACACACTTTTTATTTTAATGTATATGATATATACCCCTATAAAAGTTATGAATTTTTTATAAAAATAACGGTACACACCAAAATTTTACTTAATCATAGAAAATGTTACAAAATCATATTGTCAAAAGTTACTTAAAACTAAAAAATGTTACGATTGTCGAACACGGCGCAGATAATCAATCCATACAATAGGTGATATACATAACCCAAATAAGAAGATATATGTTGTGCATTTCCCCAACATAAATATGTTATCTACTCTATTTCTGCCACCCACCGGGTAAATGTAATCTACACATAGCTTCAATACCATTTTTGAGACGTTTTTTATTTGATCATACAAGTCAACATTTAAATAGAGATACAAAATGCCTCCAAAAAGTGAAGAAAAGAGAGGGGTAAATTTATTAAAAGAAAGGGAAACACTCTTCCCTTCCCCCTTTGTAGCCACTTGGCCTCCCCCCATTTCCATTTCCCTTTTTTTCTTTCTTTGTTTTGCTTTTGTCCTCCCTGGGTGATGCCTCAGAAAAATAGATATTCGCTAAATTTTTTTATTTTCATAATTTATTTACCCAAAAAAAAAATTTATTAAAAGAATATATTATGCGACGCTCAAAAAAAATAAATGATCCATGGCTATAGCCTAATATGAAAAAATATGATCTAACCGCTATGAATGTTTCTTTTGTTTAATTGTTTGTATGCCAATATATTTTTCATCCTGCTTTTATAATATAGATGATGTTCTTTTTGCTAAAAGAATTATAAATTTAGCAATTCTTTCAAAATCATGAAATCTATTATAAATTGAAAAATATAGACAATTTAAAACATGACATGAATGCCAAAAATAGATCAACAAACACAGACGGAGATAATAATATTTTTAAGATAGATAGTCATACTACTGGTTTGATACACCTAAAAATTGGTTAGGTAAAGTATTAAAAGCTACATTTTGATCTAGGTATTTTACCTATTAGGTAATAGCCCTAGCCTAAATGCAAAATGAAACCCAACAACCCCAACAAAGGCCAAGGTAAAAATACCCCAAATGAATAGTGACCATAATTTTACCTAGCCATTCTCCACTATCTATGCACATTTTTGTTTTGTTTTTTCCTCCATCTCCCTCGCTCTCTTTTCTCAAACTATTATTTTGATAGTCATTTTCTCTCAAACAAATATTTTATTAAATAATAGGTAAAATAGATACTATTGTTTAGGGGTTGATATAGATATGGATAGCTAAAAAGAAAAATGTGTATTATTCACTAACATTCTTTGCTTAAAATTTACCTACTTTGTTGCACTTGTTCTTTTAGAGCAATCAACCAATCTTGCTTATAAGGTACTGAGTGTATACAGCATTCCTCCCAAAACAATGTGTGTGCAATTCTGTCTCTCTCCCTAAATGTTTTTATGGTATTTTTGTAACTCATTTTGTTTTTTTATTAAAAAAATGTTAAGATCGAGGAAAAGTTTACCAATGAAAAAATGTACTTAGCAAGGAATGATAATTATTTTATGGACAACAAATGCACACTACGATAATGTGGCGAATGAGGAAGAACTCATTTATTTGGGTGGGTCCTATATTGAGCTATTCCGCTCAAACTTGCGTCGTTTTCCGCTTATCTCGTCAGTTCCTCGAGATTTTTCAAGACCGGGTCGCTCCCTGTGAGTAGTACGGTTGCCCTCGAAGTTTTCATTGTGTCCACCGGTGCCTGGAAAATTTTATGCCTCAAATTACCGAAGTTACTTTAGAGAGAGAGAGAGAGAGAGAGAGAGAGAGGAAAGGAAAAAAAAGAAAAAAAAGAAGAGAAGAATTCAGCTTTTCAGTGTCCCTGACATTTGTCATTTGTAAATACAGATTGTCGGTCTATCTAGTGTTCTTATGAGGTAAATTTGGGTCTATTTCGAACATGTAGAAGCGAAAGCCGAGAAAATAAAATCGTAGGAAAAATGAAAGAAAAGTTGTTAGGTAAATTTTACTATTCACAATATTTAGATTTTTATTTTTTCTTTCTTTCTCTCAAAATCAAACAAGATGAAATTTAAAATTTTCAATTTTCCTTTCTTTTTCTCTCACTTTCCTCAAGTTCCAAAACATACCTAATCAATTTTGGAGTAATATGACACTATAAAGAACAATAAATTTGAAACGGTAGCACCAAAATTTCAAATATTGAGATTGGCAAGAATTATCTTTATGTCATGAGATAACGCTATCTCAAATTAAATAATTTATGTACCTATAAAAATAAAGTAGTAGAGCAATCTTATCTCACAAATGTAGCTTTTGTATCTAAAAATAAAATTAGAGAGAACAATATCTCATCTTGTATAGTCTTTGTATATTCAAAAATAGAGCATGAGTAAAGACTCGGAAAAAGAAAAAATACGTAAGCATGCTTTTGATTGGCGCTACCTTAAAAATGAAAAAAAACGTAGCACCTTTTGGATTACGCTTACTCGGAAAAAAAAAAAATAAAATACGTAGCGCTTTTGGATTGACGCTACACGGAAAAAGGGAAAAAATAAAATAAAATAATGAATCGCCTTTTGGATTGGCGCTACCCGAAAAAAGAAAAAATAAAATAAAATATGTAACGCTTTTGATTGACGCTACCCGAAAAAAGAAAAAATACGTAAACGCTTTTGGAATTGGCGCCACCCGAAAAAAAAAAAAAAAAAAAAACGTAACGCCTTTTGGATTGGCGCCACCCGAAAAAGAAAAAAAAAAAAATAAAATACGTGAACGCGATTCACGCTACCCGAAAAAAAAAAAAAAATAAAAATAAAATACGTAACGCCTTTTAGATTTTCTACCCGAAAAGAAAAAAAAATAATAAAATACGTGAACGCTTTTGACGTATGGCACCCGGAAAAAGAAAAATTAAAAATACGTAGCGTTGCTCGATTGGCGCTTTTACCGAAAAAAAGAAAAAAATAATAATAAAATATGTAGTGCCTTCTGGATTGGCGCTACCCGAAAAAAAAAAAAAAAAAACGTATGGACACGAACCCTTCACCCTCTCTCTCTCCCCTCCCCATTCCTCACCTCCACGGCAAACCTCGCTACGGCGACAGCCTAGACGACGAGTGGTTCGTCGTTTTCCTCCTCTTCCAAACCTCCCTCCGCTTCCCCAACCTCTCCGTCCGCGTTTTCGACACCGACGGCGAGTTCCTCCTCATCGAGGCCGCATACCACCTCCCCCATGGCTCAACCCCCGACTCTCCACCAACCGCCTCTTCATTCGACGTGCCGATATCCACATCGTTCCTAAATCCCACTCCCCACCACTCCACCCCCTAACCGATGCCTTATCGTACCTAATTATCTATGGAGATCAAGCACGAGCTTCGATTCGGTTCAATCAGCCATTAAGAACCGTATAAGGAATTACCCGGGTCATATGAATATGCATACGGCTAGGGTTAGGGTTCCGGTGTCTGTCGCGCAGGTTGGTTCAGATAATGATTCTTAGAAGTGTTATTTATGCTATATATATGTGTAGTATATTTTTCGTCAATCTGATTTTAGTTACTACTCCCTCCCTAAAAGATTGTCCGCAAAACGAGAACTAATGCATTTTTGTGTACAAAACTTCAAGCAAACTTTTGCTGCTTGTTACTAGATATCAATTATTTCTTTTTAGTTCATCAAAAAAAAGTTTGTTTTCTGATAAAAATGCATTTATTTAAGTTTTGTTTTGCCGATTGGACAATTCTTTGAGACGGAAGGATTATTTGTTAGTGAGCCTTACAGGTTTTGGAATAAATATTCTACACTGCTGTATTTAGATTCGTTATTTAGTTTATATAGTTTCATTTTAATATTTGCTTGGTCAAGAAATAAATCGTCAGTTCCTAATTTTATAGTTTCCTTTTTCTCGTAATTCCTAGTACGTTAAGGTTTTCTCTATTAGAATTGAGTCATAAGCCTTGTGGGCTGATGGCAACTTGGTTGAGTTTGATAATAAGAAAACAAAAAGCTTTTTGTATACTCTGTTTTTGAGTTTGATCTTGTGTTTGTTCCTATTTATTGATATGCTTGCCTGCATCACAGGTGTTAAGGAATGAGCCGCGGCTTGATTTCTCGTTAAGCGGTGGAGGGGTTCTATGATCGGGACATTGATTCAATGAAGTACGCCAAGAAGATGGAGAGGTTTTATGGGAGTGGGGAGGAGATTGTTGAAGCATCTGTTAGAATGTCCAGGGCAATGTATGCTCAATTGATGCAGCAGACTTTTCAGGCGCCGAAGGGGTACCCAATGCCGCCGAGGGGTGATGCTAGGGTTTATGCGGAGGCAGAGTTGGGGATGAAGATTGCTTGTGGGTTTGAAATGATGTATCAGTTGGGGAAGAAGGATGGGGTGGAAGGGAAGGGGAGTATGTGGGAGGCGTTTAGGGAGAGTTTGGAGAGGAGTGGGTATTTGAGGGGCTACTTCCCGGGTCAAAGGAGTATCGTAGGTTGATGGAGAATGCACAAGAGTACTTCAAAAACAGTTCTTTGTATTCTAGAGCCAGGTATGCTTTCTATCTGTTTGAAGCTTGTTCTTTTATGCCATTTTGGATGATAAATCATAAACTTGATATTTGAATAGTTTTTAGTAGGAAAATAAAGTGGGTATATAGGATAGATAATTTCTAAAGCAATGCAAAGTGAAAGTGGCGCGGGTGCTATTTTTGTGGTATTGATAAAAGCGTTTATACTTCTTTTTTTCTGTAGTAGTGCAAACGGAATACCAAGTTCTTCTGAATGCTTATATGATTAGGATAGCAAGTTCTTCTGAATGCTTATGTTTTGTCTTATACTTAAATGCAGCCTCTTTTTGGCGTTAGTGTATTATGTGGTGTTGTCATCACCAGAAAGCTCTAAACATTCTTTTGGGCCACACAAAAATTGCAGGTGTTAGTAACTTTTTGTTGCATAGGTGCCCAAGAAAACATGCTGGCACTACCTTTAGTCAGACCCAGGATGTGTGTTTCAAATGCTAAAGATTTCAACTTAGAGTGAACTGTAGTCCAAGAATTAACTTCATGTGATTAGTTTTTGGATCTTCCTTCTGAAGTAGCCATATCATAATTCCATGCATTGATTTGCTTTGAAGTCAAATTTTGCCTGTGGCTGCTAATACCTCTGTTAATGCTCTGTCATTGCTACTGCTATTGCTGCAACAAGTACTACTTCTAGTGGCTTTTACTATCTGTGCTGGTCGTCATTGTTGTTTACCCATACTACTGCTAGCATTAAGGTGAGAGTGTTCTTGCAGTGAAATGATGGGTGCCCCAGTGAGACGTATAGATGAGATTCTTGCTCTCCCCCATTCGGCTGATGATTTTCAGGGTCAGGAGCTTCCTCCTTCAGATGATGATTCATGGCTCTATAATGGGGAGAATGAATTGAATGCTGCTATTCTTGAGAGGCAGCAGGAGATGGAAGTTTATAATTCTAAACATAAAGGGAAACAGAAGCTGAAAGAGCATAAGGACTCTGGTCCCTCGTCCAAGCGGTTAGATGATTCTGGTCTTGGGGACATAGCAAAATCTATGCAAGCATTTGTGCAGAAGATGTCTAGCTATAAGGGAGCAGAGGTTCCTGAAAACAGGTTAGTCTGCCTTTCTTCCCATTTTCCCAATATAGTTATTACGTGGCCATTTCTTCTCATCTAGTGGTTGCAAGGATTTAACTGGTTAAGGAGGTTATTAATGGGAACTGAATTTGGAACTAGAACTCGGTTTTTTTTTCTTATTTGAGGAATCAGGGGAAGTATTTGCTGATTCCCTTGGAAAACAAAGATACATATGTTCCATAACCATTTAGAATTGCAAATCTCATAGATGTGCAGCTTTTGAGCAGAATTTGATATGAGATGCATACGTTGTTACTTTTCTCTTCACTTTTGATGGGGATTACTCTCTTTTTCGATGTAATTATGTGAAGGTCTAGGTAAAAAGAAACAAATTGAGACAGTTCAGATTTGGTCCTAAGGTGGACTTAATGGATCATCTCCTGTCAGTACATTTCTGCAGGATTTCGCCCCCCTATCCAGGCTGCATCAACATATGGTGATACTATTGAGCAGGATAATGACCAGCTTGAATTTGTTGGTTGATTGATCTGTTAAGCTATGTGCAATTTTGTTTTCTTTGGAGAGCTCTTCTTCTGATTTTTGTAATTGGCATTTTTCATGACCAACTTTTACTTCAAGAAAAGCATTTATGTGAGTGTGATGAGCTTGTCTTTGTTAAAGATTAGAACCTTCCAAAAATATCTTCAACTGCAGTTCGTTTGAATGTGTGAATTATTTTCGATTTGCATGGTAGGCAGACCCAAATTGAAGCATTAATGGCATTTTTTTTCCATTCAAGATCCTTTTCGTATATGATAAATTTTTCAGTTGGTTTATTTTGTTGCTTTTCTCTGTGAAGAAACCTGGAGGGTGTGGACTTCGATTTAGACCGGTTTATGAAAGACATGGAAGCTGTAATAGGACGTCAAGGTTTGGAGGACACCCACAGCAATGAGGGTATCGAGGAAGGGTCCTTGAGTGACTCTGACATGGATTTTGGTAAATTTTATATACGACGCTGGCATAGATTTATCAGATTTACTCTATGTTTATGGGTGTCAGTAGCTTATTCAAAATTGTATATTCTCTTCGGTATTTACCCGTTCTAATGATGTATTATCTGTACATGTAGATGATTCCGAAGATGGGAGTGACATAGAACCTTCCGAGAATAATGAAGAAGGGGATGCATTCATGGGTGCCTATACCGATGTTCTGAATGAAGAACTGAAGACCTCTACACTGCACAAAAGTTTTGTTTGTGCAAATGCGCAATCTTTGACGGGAAATGAGGTCAGTTCTTTCACTTTGCATTCATTTCATGTACCAAAATCAACTTAATTGATCTCTTCATCTAACTTGGTTTGCCGAAATGAATCCTGTCTAACTGCTCTACTTTTATCATGCATTCATATATTCGTACCTATAGAAAGGATTCATTATTTTATGATATGCTACTGCAGGGAACATCAAATGCTGCGGAAGGCATGGATGGGCAGGGAAAATCAAGTGCCTCTGAAAACATGGATGAGGAGTTTACTCCAGTGGATGTGGATGTGAACCTTGTGAAAAAGTTTTCTTTGATTCCTTTTCTTCTCAACAAGGACTTCCCGTCCTGCTACCAATTTACTAGGGCTTATGGGTCTACATCTCCCACAAGATCCCAGCAAAGACAAATGATGGTTCCTCTCTCCCCCAGCTTATCCGCCATCACCTACACGCTTCTACAATTTTTCATGAAGCGGTCATTAACATTACATTGGCTTATGACCATATAGATTTCACGGTTGGAAGGACATGTTTGGTTATGAGAACTATTTGTATTTCAAGAGTTCTTCTTTATTTTAAGAGAGAACCCTCTACAAGGCGTGCAGGATCTCAGTTTCTTGAGTTTGGCTTACCTGTGGATATTCTTTCACATAGCTTGTGGAGACTACTGAAGTTGAAGTAGATCATGTCAATACCTGGGGTGTTTCTTGGAAAGCATAGTGTATCTTTGTACCCGTGTAATTTTGATTTTAGAATTGTAATTTTGCTGGTGGGAGTTTTTCGTGCGATCTAGAACTGAAATTACACTTGATTGGAATTACACAGGAATAGAGGTACACCAGCGAATTGGTTATTGGTGACTTGGTGCCTTCTAGACCAATCACTCCTTTTTGTACATGGTCATTAGGCGGAGTTGAGAGTTCAGTGTGCAATTATTTCGGTGGTACTTAGCTATTGTTGTTGTTGCTAAAGTTGTACCAAATTAAATGGGGCTGAAAAATAGAATTATATCGCAACAAATTACTCCAATTTTTGTATTTGGCATATTGTCTATGCAGTATGAGAAGTCGCACAATCATGAAATAAGACCCATCCTGAATGGAGGCAGAGAAGATTGAAAGAGAGCAATGCGACCGACGAACTTTCAAACATAATTTAGGATGTAACTGTTTTTGGAACCAAAGCTGCTATTGGTACCGGTTGGTATGAACAAACCACGAGAAATCAGTCTCAAGGATCTACTTGATCCTACACGAACGATTCAACCAAAAATGCCTGCGTGAGAAATTAATTCCATTGGATGTGGTTGACACCAAAAACGCCCTACTTTGGTATTTTTGTATTCATTTTATTTTATTTTACTAAAAACAAGTTTTTCTAAAATATATTTGGTATATTTTGTACTCATTTTGTCCTTGTGCTCAAGTGGCCGGCGAAAAAAATTTCCCGGGCAAAATGGTCAAGAATGATGATTATTTTAGCACTCAAAACAAAACCACCAAAAAAAGGATTTGAACCTCAATTTTTTGCCTCACAGGCTTCTCATCAAACCAAACCGATATACAGAAAATTCCAAGTCTTTGTATCTTGAGGCTTAGTCAGAGTGGAAATGAGTCTAGTCTACTCCTGACTCCACTGTCGGAGACGGCACCGCGGTGGTCGAAGATCCCCCTCAGACAACACCTCCTCGAGCAACAAGAAGAAGACATGCGAGAATTAGTCGGCGTGCGAAGGGTATTTTTTCTCAGCAGAGAGAAAGGAGGGTATTTTTATTATAAAAAATAAAAATAAAAATCCACGTCATGACATAGGTTCAACCTATGTCATGCCCCCGAAACGACTCCGTTTGGTTCCAAATCCTCTTGTGTACTACAATGACAATTTCTACTGTATCAACCATTATTTAACGATCCGAGACATTTTTCTTGTAGAAATTATTATAACACATATGATGTGTGAATATCTCGTAAAATAAATACATATTAGTACTTAATCTAAATGAATTTCTATTTCTTAAAATGAATTAGGATACATTGAATCATATCACCTTCTATACCAACAACTCTTAGGAGACTTTAAGTACGTTTTCTATCTATCTGAGTGATATTTTAATGATCGGAGACATCCATCTTATAGAACGCAGAAAAATATAAATTATGTAAAAATTTCATATTAATTGAAAATTAATTAGTTCTTGATCTTAATGAATTTATGTTTCTAAAAATAGGTTTGAATATACTGAATCAAAACCATAATAACCGCTTTCAACATAATCTCAAGCGGAACCGTAGTCGCCAACAAAGGAACTCTCTCCTCTCCCATTTACCCTGTACGTTTGACGTCCGACCAGATTCATCTCCAACAACGGTCGGAAACTCAGGAGGCTCCGGGCAATTGAAACAATGTTCAAGGCATTTATGAGCTAGGACTTGGTAGATTTGGTTCAGAGGCTGTTTTTGTCCCTCGCAAGCTTGGTAGTACTTCTGAAGAAGACGATGGGTATATATTCCTATCTCTTTACCATAAATTGTACTCCTTTTTTTGGTTATCAGTGTTCAACGTCTAGATTGTGAACAAATGTAGTTACTGTAGTGCCTAAAATCTCTTATGTCAAATGATAAAATCTCCTAAAATCAAAATTTGCTAAAATCAACTTTTCATTTGCTAAAAATCTTTGATTTTATCTCTCACAATAATCTTCCTCATTAGCTAAAATCCACTCTTGATGTTTACCTAACAAAAAAAAAATCCACTCTTGATTTTGACAAATGTTGATTTTAGCTCACTTTATCGAATGGCAACCGCCTAAAATGTAAATTCTAGCTAATCCTATATAAATAAAGAAATTTCAATTCAATTGAGAACTTGTTGGAGCATAATCAAGATGCACTGTATGTTGGTGAGGGTAAAGAATTTAATTGCTAGTACCCTACTTCTTCCCATAAACACCAAACAATTGCCTTGTTAGAGCTGGGTTTCAATCACCGTGGGGATCACATCACATATCAACAGAGATAGCAAGCATCTATGTAGCATGGACACGGACACAAGATGGGATTTCTTAGAAAATGGGGACACGGACACTGGATTTCTTAGAAAATGAGGACACCATTACCCATACCCATAGGAACATGACAAGAATAAATAAATAAATGTATAATATTTATTTTATACCTATGAAAACATAGTATTCTTCTGCGGTCCCCCTTGTTATTTTGGCATGTCCCCACGTGGTCCTTGTGTCTCCCTTGTGTCTCCTCGTGGTCGACATGGGGACACACCAACCTCTAGGAGTGTTAGTGCTTCATAGGCAAGCACGCATAAAGTAGGTCAAGAAGAATCTAAAACTAGTTTAGGAAGATTGCTAGATTGAATCAGTAGTATGGATGAAACATTTCATGATCTCAGAACCACTGAGGAGCACCAAGTTCGGTGCGCTTTGGTATTTTGTTGAAGGGCCTCCGGGTATTATGTTGTAATTGTAGCTCTAGACGATCGAAGTTGGAACTTTGGGACCCGACCTTGCCGCTTTTTGGCCAATCTATGCCTTCAACCCTTAGTAAAAATGTCCTTCGTGTATAAAGACAACTCCAACTTGTAACCTTCATTATTCTTCCTCGAAGAAAAAGATAAATGTATTTTCATAAACTACTTAGACGTTGTTCTTCAAACCATAAGTTTGTGAATGACACTGCCCCCATAAAATGTAAATCTTGGTTATTGTTTCTTTATTCCTTGCTAGATTGAATGCCATGTTAAATTCAGTAGAGAAGACTAAGAATGCCTCAACTTGTGATTTGATGCCAAGACAATGTCAACCGATCCTCAAGGCAGCTTGTTGAATTACTAAGGCAAGGCAATGTGACGATTTAATCACATTAGGTTATTGTGGACGACCCACCAAATTTTAGTTTAAGTTTGTGTTTGAAAAGATTGTGATTGTTAGAGTCGCCACCCAGATTTGAGGTCCGAATCCGAGAAACCGATAAAAATATGACTCATTTTCCCATTGAAAAGATTTTATCGACAATCGCTAAAACCGTAAATTTCTGATTTCTGGGGTTTGGTTACGAGGGGGAAGGGTTTTACGGCAGATTCTCTCGCCTCCTGCCTCAGGAACCTGTCCCTACTCAATATTTCGTGGATTCTCAAAATGTTTGAAATTCAATTTAATCATGAAAATAGGAAATTAGGAATGGGAACCATATAAACAATATAAACATAATGAATAATGCAAATTTAACGTGGATGCTTGTGCGTGATGATTTACATGAAAATGGGGGATTAATAATAAAGAAAATTATAAATATTTACGTAAATTAACCACAAATAAAACTATGTCACAACCCGTAAATCATGAACATAAGATTTAATCCCACCTATAACTGAATTCAAAATAAGAGTTGAAGGCCAAGGTTGAGGCTTGAAAGCGCCAACCCTTCAAACCAATTTGAGCGCTCAAATCTTATGGATTGAACGCTCAAGCCAGTTTCTGGCTTCTATGATTTTTTGACACTTTCATCCTTCCTTTACTCTTTATTTACAAGATCAAACATCAATAAAATGTTTTAATGAAGAATCAAATGAAAACAAAAGTGATTGATCTCATAAATAACAATAAAAAGAAGTAAATCATCAAGTTTTAACAAAAAAGAAATGCTTGGGAATAAGAAAAGAAGTGAATCTAGATTACATGCGTAACAATAAGATCCCACACACGCTTTGAGTTCCAATCAACCATGATCCATCATCAAAATATCCAAAAATCAACAATCTGCTCAAGAACAGCTTGAGCGCTCAAGTGGGTAGCATTGAGCGCTCAAGCCATTACATGGCTTTCTGATTCTTGACTTGAAAAACGTAAACCGGATGATTCTCGTGATCAAAATAAAAGCATATGGAACCATTCAAATCATCGCCTTGTACTTGAATATAGCATTTTCAAGGATTTTGAGACTTGATTATCACAAGATAGTTAATTTGAGCTCATGCAAGAGGTTTTAAAATAAAAATAAACTGCTTAAAGATTATATGAGCATGAATCAATCAAAAATGATGATCAAGATCCCGTATAAAGCTCAAAGTTCAAGAAAATAGAAATCGCCAGATATTGACTTGGAAGGCCAAGTCTAAGGCCTTGAGCGCTCAATTCCTGCTACAACTGCAAATTTCGACAGTGTTTTAAAACAACTTTTAGACCTTTGTGAGTTCAATTCAAGTATGAAAAACTTGATTGAACTCACTGGTCACCCTCAGATGAACCAAAACAAAGAATAATTACTTGTTTAACTACCTTTTACACTTGATTGGAAGCTTGAACCGGATTGTGGGTTTGGAAGTGAAAGGTTGTTGAGATTTCGCTAGTTTATGGACCGATTGTATAGATTATGTGGTCATTGTTGAACACAAAGCAATTTGAATTTGGTGTTTACGTGTGATTTTTCGTGTGATTTCCTATGGGAGAAGAATGGGTTTGTAGAGAGAGAGAGAGAGAGATAGGACAATTGGGGAGGGCTGTGAAACTGAATTCGTGAACCCCTCATCAGGAGATAGTGGAGGGTATATATAGAGAGTGAGTGGAGGGAAGGCAAAGAGAGAGGAAGTGGGTTTGTAGTCTAGGTGTAGCTTAGGTGTAGTTTAGGTGTAGTTTTAGGTGTAAAGTGGAGGGTATTATAATGCGGTATAGAGGTGGTTAGACGCTCCACTCTTCTTGAAATCTCATGATGAGATACTCAGAGATTCCCCGATCAGCCAGAGGTTGAGCCAAAGCCGCGGGCTTGAGCGCCAGGTGCTCTTACAGCATTGAGCCAAGGTCTAAGGCTTGAGCGCTCAAGGTGCTCTATGGCAGACTGCTTGGCTTAACTTGGTTCAACAATGCTTGGGCTGGTTCAGGTTATTTGGTTGATTTTGATCAAATTCAAGTCATTTTCACAAGTTCCTGTAGTCAGATTGGTTCGTTTCATCATTGGAAGTGCTCGAGCACATCTCGGGTTCAAAAATCGAGGTGTCTACAGTTATGTGATGTTTGGTTGAGGTGAATTTGATATTTTGGTGTGTTGGGGTAATTCTGTCTATTAGGCATAATTCTGTCTCTTATGGTTGATTTTGCTGTCCTTGCTTAGGAAAAAAGTTACCTAAAATGGGATTTTAGGCAACACCTCCTCGAGCAAAACTTCTTCGGGATCGCACTGCCGGACACCGCACCGCTGGGTGGTTGAAAATTTCCCTCAGACGGCACCTCCTCGAGCAACAAGAAGAGAAGAAGTCGCGTGAGAATTAGGTGCGGTGCGCTAAGTTGTTCCGGACACCTGAGTTGTAAAGAAACAAGAAAATGCCCTCTCAGGTACCCAAAACTTATTCTTTCTATTGTAATGTACGTGATCATTCGTGTCAACCATTTGAAAAGAATTGGAAATTTGTCATTGTTTTTGCATGATTCGTGGCGACTGTTTGGACATCTTTAGAGTATGCGTTTAATTTTGCATGAAGTTCATGAAATCGAGTGAGTTGAAGACCTGATGACTGTCGCAACTATTCTTAAATGTTTCTCCTGATTAGTTGAGTGGATTTACGTCGTCTTGGGTTCATTCAATCAAGCCAATTTAGCGCATTCTAAACCATGGGGATTTTGGGATGACTAGTAGTTACTAGATGACGAGGCAATTTTGATCTGAATGATGATCTCAAATCATGATTTTCTCATGTAATTTTGGGATGTTTTTATGCAATTGTGCTGTATGTGTACTTTTCCAAAGTGAAGCACAGAAATTTGGCAAAAAGTGAAGCATTGCATGTGGAAATTGCTGCACAAGTATTATTTCTTTGTGAAAAATATTTATTGAGCTTGATTTGCTCTTGTGACCTGTTGAACCAATTGGTATTGTATATTTATGCAAGAGGTATCGATCTTTTACAACGCCAATCATAGATCAGGGAACGAAGGATTTGATTAGGGGTGAGGAGGTTGTGCTCGAGCTTTAAATTTGTCATTGGAGATGTATCTTTGGTATTTAGCCATTGCTCTATGGCCTCTAGCTCATACGAAAATCCATCCGCTGCTATGTGTGGATTCTTCATCACATCCTGTTCCCAAAAGAAGAATTGATTTGAACAGATTAGTAGTTAGGAATATGGTTTACTCAGCATAGGAATAGTGAAAATTTACTATAGCTCTAATACTAATGGTTTTCTGCAAGACTACTGCAACTTGGACCAAGATAGTACCATAGTTCTAAAGCTAACGATCCATCATAAGTTTGACCTCATCAAGTGGCTCAGGCGTACCATGGGAAGGGCAAATTGCATGTAGAACCGAAAGAATGGGTTATCGTCTTTGTATGAAATCCTTCCATAGATTGAGAAATTAAACAGAGTTCTTTTTTCTCAATTTGCCCATTCTTTTGGTTATTTCTAAATGAAGTAAGTCACATATGGGTATATTGTGGTTGTCCCTAAGTTTCAGCTTGTGTTTGGATAACTGCAAATAAAAGAGTAGAAATGGAGGTAAATGGCTACCTGTAATATTGGGCAGAGAAACACTGTAGGTGCATTGTTTGAGTCCTCCACATCGGCACCTTCTCCGATAGGCACCTCACATTCTCTGGCTGCCACTAGATCATCTGCCTTTTTCCTCACCTGCTCGATCTCTTTGAACACCGGCGCCATCAATAGCTCCCCCTCTAGCCCGTCGTTATTACCCAGACATCTCATTGCTATCCCAGCAAATTCTGCTGCCAAATCCACTGGCCATTCTCCAGCCATCTCATCAAGGACCTCAACAAGGCCCGCCCTGTCCATCACCATGGCCTTATCAACAAGCCTGGTCCAATTGCTCCCAGTCAAAAGCTGCAGCACTAGATTCCCAAAAGCCTAAATATCGCATCGCTATTATCGGATTGATCGTGACACCAACTAGGCCTAAAGCCATGGATTTTGGACGCAAGATTATGGTCTAGGAGGATTTTGGAAGGGTTGAGGTCGCCGTGAGCAATGGGCCTGGGCTGGGCTGAGTGAAGGAAGCCCAAGCCCGATGAAACTTCAGCTGCGATACGAATCCGAGCATGCTAGTTGAGACCCCCTTGGATTCTACTCCTATTGCCTCTGCTGCGGACCAAGAATAATGCATCCCGTAGGCAGCCATTGTGCATGTATTCGTACACCATGCATTTTAGCTCCAAGCAAAATCCGTACATGGCTATTAGATGTGGATGTCACATTTGGCTGAGGGTCTTTACCTGCAATAGAATGGTCAGTCCTACTTGTTGCTCCGTCTCTTTCAACTGAAAATGTTTTCCCCTAGAAAATGTACTTCATGGTAATATTACGCTTTCTTGGGTTTGGTTGCATCTCTAAATGTGATGGTGCTAGTGCATAAGAATGACTGTGATAGTGATGGCGACAGTGATGAGTGGAAGTGCGAAAGTTTGGGTAGTGTGGCATGGTTGTGGGTGGGTGTGGTTGCATGGTAGTCATGGTGTGGTGTGATAGAATGCTGATTTGGAAAATGTTTTCACCTGAAATGAGGGAAATTTTTTCTGCCAAAATCAGTTCTTTTTCCAATGGCAAGGAAATCAGTTGTCATTTTTGTTTTTCGCCACACCAGACACCAAACATTAAAAGTATTTTCCGAAAAATGTTTTTCGCTAAAAACAGAGTGAGTGTAAATGACAATTGACAACTATTAGATTGATTAACCTCTCTCTTTCTCTCTACACATGCACGTGTGTGTGCGCGCAACGAGTATGTGTATATATGAAATCAGGGCATCTTATCTTCTACCTTAGCTTCAAATGCATCTTTTGACATCCCATTGGCTGAAGTATCCACTTTGATTGCCACCGCTATATTATAAATCCTTCCTCTGTACACATTTTTCCAATTCCTTTCAGATTTCAATCTCAAACGCTCTGAGAAACCATCGGTTGCCACTATAATTTCTTCAGACGTAAACTCTCTATATCTAAATTGCAAATCACTAAGCCTTGTAGCGATTCCCAAAGCATCTTTTTCCCTACAAAACTCCACTCTACGTTGCAAGACATCTCTCTGACACCTCAACTCCTTAATTTTCTGGACCATACCGGATCTTATAGTCACTGCGTTCTCTAGTTGTGCCTCAACTTGTGATTTCTCCACAGAAGATTGTTTGAGTTTGTTTGAGAGATCGTTCTGGAGTTCCAGTATTGTCTTAAGCTTATTCTTCTTGTCTTCAACTTCAATCTGAATTTCTTCAACCTCATATTTTGCTGTGTCCAACTCCTCCTTTAAATCAGCTCTTGTAGCGATCTCCTCTTTTATACGAGCTTCAAGCTCCTCAGCCTGCAAATCAAGAATGTTTTCTGTTCATTCTTGCCTATTGAGTTGATTGAAAACACCAAGCACTCCATTTGTCCCATTTTATTCGTCTTTTCTTTAGCCATGCCTTCAATCGAATAAACAAATAGTGTACTTGCATGAACAACTTTTCAATGTTCTTTTTGCCAAAGAAAATAACTAATTTTGGCTGAATTTTGCTGAAAATGGTTACAAAAGTTTGATATTTGTTGTTCCGATTAAGGACACATTTATAAAAAGTATTCAATATTACGGCACAAAAAGAAGAGTTAAGAAGTTGAGTGAGTACCTGGCGAGTACACAAGGAAATGGCCCATTCAGCTTTAGCATGTCTTTCAATATTGGCTTGGGCTTCTTTTCTCTTAAGTTGGATCATTTCTTGAGCTTTTTTAATTTTGACCTTCAACAGCTCTTTCTTTTTCAAGTAGACTCAGCATTGTCGCAAAAGTGATTGTTATTGTATTATTAAGTACATAACCATCCCTTTGATCAGTTCTTATGCGAACTAAAGAAAGGTTAATATCACAGAATATTTGACTACTAATAGGCCTAGTTGCAAAACAAGGATAGTGCACATATAATACACAAAGTGTGCAGTACTTCCACTGCCACAAAGATGTGCATGGCTCCCAACTGTCATGAATAGGCTGTTGGCATGCTTGCATTTGAATTTTGAACATGCCAAATCTAGCATTCTATCTCTTTGTTATGGGACTAAAGTCAAAGAAGGGGAAAAAGACGAGGAATACAAGTTCTGTTTCACAAGCACGTTAAGTGGACTTATTGAAAAAGCAAGGCTCCTTGTGACTACACAATTCAAAACTATAATTTAGGTTACAATTCAAAACAATAATTTAGGTTGGTTAGTTACCATATTTTCCCTCAGATCTCCGTTCAAATTTCAATAATTCTCAATGTGTCGGGCCTCTATCTCCTAACATTCTTCATCGAAATACTGTGTAATGTACCGGGTGGAAGTAACTTTCTATCTCTTCCACACAATTTCCCCATTGATCTCGGTTATAATTGCTTGTTGAAGGCAATGGCGATTTTTTTGCATTTTTGGCAGTTGATGGAAATTTTCTCCCTAGCAAAGCTCTAAAGCTACCCTTTTCGTTGAATCTAGCAAACACGCGTCCTTGATCATCCTCTATGGTTCCTTCACAATTTTCTTCCCTTAGGAAAACCAATTTCCCTTCAGATATCAGGAAAATATCACACAAATCAGGTCTTTGACAGTGGACATGAAGTAATCCACTAAGACGGTGGGATTTCCTGCCAGAGGAAAATGAAGCTGATTATTCCAAAGCAGAAGCCAAAAATCTTTAAAATGGAACTTCTCTTAAATCAGCTATTTAAGTGCGTTTTGGCTAGAACACTGAAAATGTAACAAACAGATTGACACAACTATCTAGCCAAAAAATTCATGAGCTGCAGCTGTCAAGTCTGAAAAATCAGGGTTCCCTAATTATTTGTTAAAACCCTAACAGTATGAATGCGAATCACTAATTAAATCAACTAGCAAAGATTCACGCAAACAATCAAAACCCACAACACAGAGATATACGTGGAAAACCCTAAATGGGTAAAAAACCACGGGAAGGAATCAAAATCACTATAACCATTGTGCAGTTACAGAAATACCTATCCAAACGATGTAAATCCTCACAAAGTTCTAGGTATCACCTGCCGAGTCACACGTACACCGCACCCAGTGATCTTGATCGCCAACGCCTTGAATCTCACAAGCCTTCCTTGGATACTTTTGGAATCCCACCAAAAGTATTCCCTAGAAATCACTTCTAGACTGTAGAGATCTTCTTGGAGATGATTATGTAGTTGTACGATCGTTCGATTGTGTTGAAACTCCAACGTTAAAATCACTCAAAGATCAAGAAACCTTTTTCTCTCTCTTCTCAAAAAGTGCGGCTGCTGTAAGTATGAGAGATAATGAAAAAACCCTAGCACATCAATATTTATAGATAGCTTTTCGCGCCCAACTTGCTCGACAGGTTGCTCGAGCAAGTCCTGAAGTTTTTTGTAGATTCTTGGCAGCAAGGTTGCTGGACATGTTGCTTGAGCAAGTCGTTGAGCAACTTCTAAACAAGTAAAATAACCTACTCAACTCACCACTAAAATAAATACTATCGCACTCCCAACCGTTACATAAAGAGATGATTCCTTTCCACACCTAAACAGACACTTCTAAAAAAATAAAGTTACAACTCGATGTAAATGTGTGTTTTGTCAAACGGAATTGCCAAAACAAAGAACTTCAAAACTTGGTCCTTACAAAGTCGTAGCAAACACCTCTAATGTCGAAGGACAAAAAAAAAAAAACAATGATCAAATGATAGAACCATGACTAATAAAATGTGTTACTTACCATGATGAGGACTTCATGAATGTAATGCTAATGACCAATTTGGTTATATGAAGCCCTGACATCAACTCCACCAGGAGATTATGGAGAGGCTCGTCATGGTTCTGAATCTTAAGAAGTTCAACTTTCACCTAGGGATACATGAGAACCAATAGAGAGCATTATTAGAATTAACTAATTAAGTGAAGGCCGAAGGGTAATGTGGTATAACTTTGTTACACATTAGAGAAGAACACAGATACCAAACCTTGCCACAGAAAGCTTGGTACTGAGGTAGTAATTTGTCACCTTCCCCTTCCTTTTTCTTCCTATAAGCTTCCAGTTTCTCATCAGTCAAAGCACATGAAATTTACAGTTATAGTCACAGGAAAACCCCCAAAAAGGAGTTACTGTTGGATCTCTAAGCACACAACTCCAACGAAAAAACATAAAGAGAATCTACGTGCCTCGCCATAAGCCTGTCTACGTTCATGCTCCATATAGAAATCCATGATGAAGTGGAGAGATTGGATAATTGAGGCAGAAAATTACCGGGTTAGTTTCTATACTTCATGTTTTTGGTGATACTTTCGTTTGGCAAGTGTTTGTAGTCGTTTGGGCAATGATTACCTTGTTTCTCTTTGGCGTATCTCATGGGTGACATATTGATTGGAAATGAGTGTTCTATTCTAGTTTAGCTACCATTGTTGATCATACTTTTGTTTCCGAGAAAAAAAAATGATGAATTTATAGGCATAATGAAAAGAAACAGTTTACAGAATAACAAACAGGAAAAAGCTTCAGATAAAATAGGAAATGTTGTGTGTGCATCAAATTTTGACCGTACTTGTAGTATCCATCTTTTGTTTACGAAATTCACTTGCCAAAAAAACAGAACTTGGTGACAGAGCTTTTGACTTACATGGTGTGTAAACATAATCTGTGGATGTGTCGATAGGTGCAGGGATAATTACTATGGAGATTGAATGAGAAGACCACTTCCTGAGAACCCATTCCAAGGTTGCAAACCCGTCTTGCAGATTGGTTCCAACGGCAACATAGACCTTCTCTGCTTCATTATCCATTCCCAGAACTTGAATCACCAGCTCGTCTCCCTCAGAAGAGCTAAATTCGGCGAGAAAGTTGAATATTGGCCGGACCCAACACCCAGGAGTGCTAATTCAGACAAACGTTGAGCTATAAGCTAATACATGGATTCTGTGGAACACGTTTCAAAGTGTGAAAGGCTTGAAAAGGTGAAGAAAGATGAGTTTGCAATTTATTGTCAAAGGTATTTTTGAAGTTTTCAAAAGGGATCTAAAGTATCTTTTGGAATTTTCTTGGTTTGTTTATGGGGATAGAGTAGAAACGGCAAAATCTTTTGGACAATAAAATAGTGCCCATTGTTCAAATTCTTTTTTTTTTAATATAATTTTGTGACATTGCAATTTCTAGAATGAAAATTAAACGAAAAATATCTATGTCGTGAATAACGCCAAAAAAAAAGATGTGTGAATAGAAGTAAGACAACTGTAAAAATCTTTTATCTTATGGCATGCGAACGCCTTGGTGGTGATGGCAAAAGTCGGTGGGTCCTCTTCCATGATTATTGTTTTGGGATTCTGTGTCTGTCACAGGTGAAAATTGGAGCCGGGGTGTTGTGCATTCCTCTGTCATCTGATCGTATTTTGGATAGTCTAAATGTGTTCGGTAATTTTGATTTATTTGTACCAAGAAAAAATTAAAGTGCATCCTGGACCATCTAAAATATGATTAGACAAACCGAGAGGTGCAACACCTGCATACATCACCCCTTGATTATGTGAAAATTGTGGGTTTTTTGCCGCTAGGTTTGGGCATCATTGTTTGTTTATTGTAATTTGAACAGTTTATTTTGTAGGATTTACATAGTAGTATATCCAGATCTGAAATCAGCTTTGATTGACTAGACAATTGCAAAATTAATTTTTATATATACAAAAAATTAGACGGTATAATTCTATAGATAATTTTAATGTTGAACTGTCCATGACAAGCTATTAAACCATTTTATAAACCAAAATTCAATGTTTTCCATTCTTGTCGATGTTCGTCAAGTTCGATTTTATGTGTGAAAATACTACTTTGCGCCTTTACAAGATGAGCGATTTAGATTACTTTAACAAATTCACAAATGACCTACAAATAAATGGGTGACAGAAAATTCCACCGCTTCACCAAGGTGGAAAGAAATTACCTCTTTTGCCTTTTGACAAAATGAGTTGAGATGATTTGATTTGAAGATTGAATTTTTTCTTAACGGTAACGTGTACCCAATGCTTTATATCTTTGAATGAAAGAAGGATGGTAATGTGCACATAAATCAAAAATAATTTTGGTTCCGCCTCATTGATACCTTTTGGCTTTGATTTGAGGGCATGATTCTGCCGCAAACTCGACGGTATAGGGGGACCACTGTTTTAGTGGTATTCTATGAGCAGCCGCTTTGTATATTTGTTTTCCAATGTTAAGTCTATCTCAAATCCATTTGTTTCAGTGGTATTCTGGGAGCAGTCACTTTGTGCATTTATTGCCAAAGGTTAGGTCTATTTCCTATCCATCCCCCGCTCATACCTCCAATTATTGAGGACTAAATATGTTATGTCATTGTTGTTGTCGTATTAAATTTTTCTGGAATGTTTCTTGCATTCTTGCAGTGTTTGATGATATAATTGAGATTACAAGAGAGTCCTACTTTTTTGGATTTAAAAATGCTAGAGCCACATCATTTGTGCCACACCCAACCGCACCCCCACTCACATGGAGTGTGGATCTCACATGTGAGCTCTGTATGAGTCCCATACCCTATGTGGACCTGGTGTGGTTGGGTGTGACATGATATATGCCTCTATCATTGTTGTTTTGGATTTTACCTAGATCAAACTAGGATTCAACTTCGTGACGCATTGCAGACCTACCACAATTTGCAACAGGATCATCAGTTTTCCTAACCCACTTTTGTTACATAAAAAGTCAGTATTTTTTATTTTATTTTAATATAGCACCGTCTAGAGCCAAAATTGTGCAACAAACCCGTCTACCCGCCTCACCAACTCCATCGCGCCTCGGTGCTTAATGTATAGGACTTAGGAGCCGATTGGATGAAGGATTATTTTTAGAGAGATAAGTTATGAAAAATGTTAAGTATCGAGAAAATTTAACTAGAATTTGAAATCAATGGCTCAAATCTACTTTCAAGTGAATCTGAGCTACCGATTTCAAGTTTTGGGTGAGTTTTTTTAGTGTATGTAGCACTGGATAAATTATTGAGGGAGATAAAATAAGAGAGAGTATTATTTTTGAAGGGTTAAGCCACATTAATGTGATATTTATAGGGTGAATAATATAGTAGTTGGCTTGGATGTAGTATTAAGAAAAAAAGGGAATAAAATAGTACTTGGGTTTGGTTGGAGGATAAAATGGGGGAATAAGGTTGTTTTGTAGTTAAAATATTCAAAATAAGGGAGATGGGTATTATTCTTGGCTAATACCTAGGTACAACTTTTGGGCAGGGAGGATGGGAGCTCAAAAATAATACCCCTCTATCCCTCTAAGCCGGGTTTTTTATTTTGAAGGGGCAAAAATTTATCCAATTGCATTTTTGGGTACTCAAACCATGTTAAATGTGTCACATCAAACTTTATACCCCTCCAAAAAATTTACCCCTTTCTTATACCCTATCCAAGCAAGACCTTGAATTTTTGTTTCTTCTCAAGTTTCTGGTTCGAAATTTTTTCGAAGAAATTACTTATTGTGTCATTTCTTTACCCAGAAAAATTTCAATTGTCAGTTAACATGTATTTCCTACCAGTTTTGGTTGAATTCTCTACATTGGCGATCCCAAGAGTTTCGGAACGTGGGGTCACTCATAAATCTCAAATATTTTTATCAACCATAATTAAAGAAAAATATCATAGTAATGACAACTAAAAATCTTGTTCCAATAAAAATCACATTTAAAGCTTAACCTAACAAGACAGATAAATCTCACATTGTCAAAAGAACAAAACGATTGACAGAGATTCAAACAAATCTCATAAAAAGGTAACGTTTATGAACTTTTAAGAGTTATCTAGTGATGTCACCACTAAATTTAGGAGGTTCATTTATGAATATTTTTTTTAAATTGATATAATTAGCAGTAGTAATTTTTCCCCCCAGTGGGGTCAGCTGACCCCATTCATAGGGTGGAGTCGCCCCTGATCCGCTATCGTGATGGTAGAATTGGTCCTTAGATATTAGTCGAGGACACGAAATGAGCGTTACGCGGAGGCCGGACACTCTGAGTTTTTTTTTTAATATAAAAAAAAGAGTAAAGGAACCGTCCAAGAAGATCCCAACGTACAACTGAAAAATTGGTCATATCTTCCATATTAGGCATTTTGGAAATTACAAGTTATAATCCAGAGAGGAAAATTGGTCATATCTTCTTGGGATGCTGTGCACCCCTCGGCCGTTGGATCGATTTCTTATTTTCTTGGTACTTTCAATTGGTAGCTCTTTGGTTCAAACCTCACGGGATGTTTCACTAACAAAAAATAGTTTTTTTTTTTTTTTCAAAAACTAAGATATGCCATTTTCTCATAATACATCACATAAGAAACCGTGAAAAGTTAGTTTATTCTAAAAAGTAAAAACACATTTAACGGAACACCTCCTCACTATCAGCGGCGAGGTGTGTTAGTTTTCGACGGTTGGAGAATCATGAAGATATTCCTTTACTAGCAGCCGTTGATTCTTTGATTTCTGTTTTTTATTTTATTTTATTATTATCTCAGCATTTGCATTTTTTTACAGAATCAGTTTATGTTTAACTAGTGCTGTGATATGCATTATTCAGACCAAAAAATTAAATGCTTTTGTACATAATTTGGTGCAATAAATAAAAAATTATGACCGTTTGTACATTATTTTTTGTCCCGAAAAATTGCAAACCCAACAAGCTTGCAATGTGAAATACTTTCATACCCAAATTTTCAAATTTTCCAAAGATCGAAGCTAAAGATTTCTATTAGTAGGATATTTTGGTGCAAGAAAAACAAATAATTATGCGCTGAAGTACTTTATTTTTATCCAAGAAAATTGCAAAAGCCAACAAACCACCAATGTAAATCCAACAAGACAAAGAATGTAAAATACTTTCATATACAATTTTTATAATTTTTCACAACAAATTAAGGATCTCCCCGCGCGGAAAGTAACTTTATTTTTTGATCCGAACGAAATTGCAGAATTAAAAAAGACGAGATATATTATGAAATAGCAGATTGAAAGTGGGGACATTATGGTGAAATTGACGTACCAAAACCAAAATTTTACCTTTATATATAGTAGGGATAGGGAAAAGATCCATCTTATGGACTAATCTTTATTCTTTAGCTTCTTTTTATGCATTTTTCAGAATCATAGAAAGGTGGATCATGCTACCGCTAAGAACCTCAATGATAACGGCTTGAAACAAGGAACGAGTTCTGGATTTCTTAGACGGGAGGTTATCATAGAAGTAATAAAATTTTGAATTTTCAAGGTTTAGGAGTATAAAAAATACTTAATTGAAATAATGCCCCGTACTAAACATCTCATCTAGGTGCTTTTGACATAATATAAACAACTACAAAGAGAAAAAAACAAAAGTTTCTCAAAGCTTTTCTTCAACAATGTATCAATTGAAATGTGGCGCTCTTTTAGACCCCATAAGTTATCTATGATTGAATCCACACTAAATTTATTTCATTGCTAGAAAAAGATGTTCGGTTTCTGTTTTGTCTTGAAGAGAGAAATTGAATTGTGGTCCCAAAATGAGGAAAAAAATGTTGCATTGTTATAATTTTTAATTCTTTAGAAACTTATGTTGTTACTGATTTACATGGTATATAATATGGAAGTTCGGACATAATAAGTAGGAGTATATGTTAAAAAAAAAACTACATAGTTTTGGGGTTTTCCAAGTGGGGCAGCTTGATCAGGGATGGAGCCAGGATTTTACCTTTGTGGTAGCGAAAATATGTACTTAAAAAAATAAAAAGACAAATTGCATTACAAATATTCATCCACTCTATGAAAATCTATAATAACATAAAAATCTAGTGTTGGCAAATCTATATAACTTGGGGATAAAAATATATTGTGTATATAATAATTGCATTTTTTGAAAACCTTGTGGTGGTGGCCGCTACCACTTGTCCCCCCTTGGCTCCATCTTTGAGCCTGAGAGAGGAGATTGCCAAGCTGACTTTTTGTAGGATATCGAAAGTATCACAGACAGTTGTACAGTGTGCACACTTTTTGGCAAACACATGCCCTTGCCATTTTTGTTCTTCGCCCAACACCAGTAATGGATCTCTCTCTTAGTTTTTTTTGCCTCTCTAGATCTAGTTCTTATTTTGGTGGTTGGAATGTAATGAGCTTGCAGATACTCCTTCTATATCAAGTTGCGTTTGTGTAATGATATTTCTATCTTTTTACAAAAAAATAAAAAGAAGTGGGGGTGGCCCTAATCCGGGCTTTTTTTAAAGAATGGTCCCCAATGTTTTAGCGAAATGTCAATTTGGTCCCCAATCTAAAAATCGTGTCTATTGCATCCCCAACATTTGCATTGCGTATTTAAATGGTCCCTGGGCCTAACTCCGTCACTTTTTACTGTCAAGTGTAAGGATATTTTTCTAAATTCGGCTTTGGACTACCATCTTCTTCCATAATAAAACCCTAACTTATTTCTCTGATATAGAACAAAAAAACCTAAAAATCCAAAACCCACCACTATCAAATCTCAACTCACGTAAGGAAAATCAAGGCCTCACTTTAGCAACCAAGAACGGGCAGAACGTGTCCAATCTAAATGGGGGAAAAAAGAAGAAAAAGTGAAAAACTATTGAAGAACTTCTGGGATTGTTGACAAGAACAATCCTCACACAAAATACAACCAAATACTCCTACATTTTTCAAATTATGTAGCGGCCAGAATCGCAAGGTTCAACGGTGGCCCCACTCTCCATGATAAAAAAGTAAAAGGGTCAGAATCGCAAAATCCCCACGACTGAATGTAGGTTGATATATCTCGTCCCAGCTAAACGTTTGGTATCCTCAGCGTTCTATGAAAATGTCCAGGTTGGGACGAATATCAGTTTGAACGATATCCGCCGAACACAGGGGCTTCGGGGACATGGCACTTTTCGCTTGGTTCTCAGATAGATCTCGGGGGCTCCGCCAATCGATGTGCCGAGAGCCCAGGTTTTTCACATGTTGAGTCGAATGACTTCGGCTACATGATGGGCTCGGTTGTACTTGTTCTAGTGGCGGCATGCCATGCACGCCACACATTCCACGATGGAGTACTAAATGTGGCAGTCACCTACCCTACCACCGCCGCCTACACGAGCATGTTGGCAATGGGGAATGTCTCGAGGTGATCTGATTGCTTGAACCCACATGCCATGACATCAACCGAGACATAGCATTTGCGACAAAGATAAAGGTCAAATCAATTGTCATTCCAAGCACGAATGACAAGCACGTGAGAGACACCAAGCGCGTGGGACGCACGCTTCTTTTGCCTATAAATACCTAACTACAACTGCCACAATGGGTATTCCTCTCTCCTCATTAACTACCCTCATAATTTCACTTCTCTCCAGAGCTCCAGCACATTCCTCCCCTCCGGTGACTAACTTAGCCATCAGAGTGCTTTCCCGGACCACCACCGTCCAGGCTAGGCACTAACGTGGTTGTCTTCATGTGCAAGTCATCTTCTCCGACATGCAACTAGGGTTTAGGCCAGTCTCACCAATTCCACCGCTACCTACCCCACTCCAGAAGGTTCAAAGGGCCACACTGGTGAGAGACACTCTTCAAAATTACAAGTCCAAAAGTCACTCTTCGATTCCAAATCTGCGGCAGCGCCATGGCGAACATTCCCCCTGCTGGGTACGGTGCCACAAAAGCCCTAGGGGGGGAGAGAGAGAGAGAGAGAGAGAGAGAGAGAGCCGCTCACCACAGTCGTCCGATCAAAGCTAGCTCATCGATCTTTTGTATCCAATGGCTAATATCAAGGTGTTACAGATAGTCCCTCTTCCCCTGTTACTTCTTCCTTCTTCATTTTTTTCTTTTTTTAATTTTAATTTTATCTCGATAAATCCCGTAAAAGAGAACGAAATCAGAGACTATAACGGTGAGTCTGTACAAGATGAGGAGGGGAGGAGTAATCGAGGCCTTTGTGGAAGTGTACGATGGTAAGGTCTACGAGGCGGTCAAAGAGAGAGAGAAGTGCAAGCGTGTAGTCGAGGTATCGCGTCGGTACCACCACAAAGAAAAGTACCAAAATCGGAGATCTGAGTTCTGGGTGGGTTTGGTTGGGATAGGAATCTATATTGTTGATGGCTTTTTTTTTTTGAAGTTTTTTTTGTTTTATATCAGAGAAATAAGTTAGGGTTTTATTATGGAAGAAGATGGTAGTCCAAAGACGAATTTACAAAAATATCCCTGCACTTGACAATAAAAAGAGACAGAATTAGACCCAGAGACCATTTAAATACCCATTGTGAATGTTTGGGATGCAATAGACACGATTTTTAAATTGAGGACTAAATTGACATTTCACTAATACATTGGGGACCATTCTTAAAAAAAAAAGCCCTCTAGTCCAAGTTACAAACTTACACAGCCAAAAGCATAGTTTCGTCTCTGCTCGAAAAGACATGTCCTATGACAGCTTTGCAAATTTTTGTTGGTTTCTCTCATACTATTTAGCTTTGTAGCTTTCATGTTCCCTTGGAAAAGCCTATAATACAAACTTTTTATTTTAATGTATATGATATATACACCAAAAATTTATGAATCATAGAAAATGTTACAAAATCATATTGCTGAAAAGTTACGAAAAACTAAAAAATGTTACGATTGCTGACGAAGTGATATAATTTGAACCATACAATAGGTGCATATGGTACACCCAAATAAGAAGTGTATGTTGTAGCCATTTCCCAACATAAATATATTATCTACTCTATTTTACAGCTCCACCTGGTAAATGTAATCTACACATAGCTTCAATACCATTTTGAGACGTTTTTTTATTTGATCATACAAGTCAACATTTAAATAGAGATACAGTGCCCAAAAAGTGAAGAAAAGAGAGGGGTAAATTTATTAAAAGAAAGGGAAACACTTTTCCCTTCCCTTTTTGTAGCCACTTGGCCTCCCCCATTTCCATTTCCCCTTTTGCTTTCTTTCTTTGTTTTGCTTTGTCCTCCTGGGGTATGCCCCTTGTGGGCTGTATATTCGCTTAGCCCCTTTTATTTTCACGCTTATTTACCCAAAAAAAAATTTATTAAAAGAATATATTATGCGTATCGTTCAAAAAATAAATGATCTGATGGCTATAGCCTAATATGAAAAATATGATCGAACTGTTATAAATGTTTCTTTGTTTAATTGTTTGTATGCCAATATATTTTTCATCCTGTTTTATAATATAGATGATGTTCTTTTTGCTAAAAGAATGATAAATTTAGCAATTCTTTCAAAATCATGAAATCTATTATAAATTGAAAAATATAGACAATTTAAAACATGACATGAATGCCAAAAATAGATCAACAAACACAGGCCGGAGATAATAATATTTTAAGATAGATAGCTCATTTCTTTGGTTTGATACACGAAAATTGGTTAGGTAAAGTACAAAAAGCTACATTTTGACTAGGTATTTTACCTATTAGGTAATAGCCCTAGCCTAAATGCAAAATGAAACCTCCAACAACCTCAACAAAGGCCAAGGTAAAATACCCCAATGAATAGTGACCCGATAATTTTACCTAGCCATTCTCCACTATCTATGCACTTTTTTGTTTTGTTTTTTCCTCCATCTCCCTCGTTCTCTTTCTCAAACTATTATTTTGATAGTCATTTTCTCTCTCAAACAAATATTTTATTAAATAATAGGTAAAATAGATACTATTGTTTAGGGGTTGATATAGATATGGATAGCTAAAAGGAAAAATGTGTATTATTCACTAACATTCTTTGCTTAAAATTTACCTACTTTGTTGCACTTGTTCTTTTTAGAGCAATCAACCAATCTTGCTTATAAGGTACTGAGTGTATACAACATTCCTCCCAAAACAATGTGTGCAAATTCTATCTCTCTCCCTAAATGTTTTTATAACTCATTTTGTTTTTTTATTAAAAAAATGTTAAGATCGAGGAAAAGTTTACCAATGAAAAAATGTACTTATCAAGGAATGATAAATATTTTATGGACAACAAATGCACACTACGATAATGTGGCGAATGAGTAGCAACTCATTTATTTGGGTGGGTCCTATATTGAGCTACTCCGCTTCAAACTTCTGCGGTCGTTTCTCTCCGTTTCTCTCGCCGTCCCTCGTGAGATTTTTCGGGCGACCGGGTCGTCTCTCCCGCAGTAGTAATACGGTTGCCCGAAGTTTTCATTGTGTCCACCGGTGCCTGGAAAATTTTTATGCTCAGCTCGCCTGAGTTACGAGAGAGAGAGACCGGTGCCTGGAAAATTTTTATGCTCAGCTCGCCTGAGTTACGAGAGAGAGAGAGAGAGAGAGAGAGAGAGAGAGAGAGAGAGAGGAAAGGAAAAAAAAAGAAAAAAAAGAAGAGAAGAATTCAGCTTTTCAGTGTCCATGACATTTGTCATTTGTAAATACAGATTGTCGGTCTATCTAGTGTTCTTATGAGGTAAATTTGGGTCTATTTGGAACATGTAGAAGGTAAAGTGAGAAAATAAAATCGAGGGAAAATGAAAGAAAAGTGTTAGGTAAATTTTACTATTTACAATACTTAGATTTTTTATTTTTTCTCTTTCTTTCTCTCAAAATCAAACAAGATGAGGGAAAATTTTCAATTTTCCTTTCTTTTCTCTCACTTTCCTAAAGTTCCAAACATACCTAACCAATTTTGGAGTAATATGACACTATAAAGAACAATAAATTTGAAACGGTAGCACCAAAATTTCACATATTGAGATTGGCAAGAATTATCTTTGGCGTCACATGAGATAACGTTATCTCAGCTTAAATAATTTATGTACCTATAAAAATAAAGTAAGAGATAACGGTATCTCAGTTGAAACAATTTTTGTATCTAAAAAATAAAGTTAGAGAGAACAATATCTCATCTTGTATAGTCTTTGTATATTAAAAAATAGAGCATGTGTAAAGACCCGGAAAAATAAAAAATAAAATAAAATAAAATACGTAGCGCCTTTTTGATTGGCGCTACCCGGAAAAAGAAAAAAATAATAAAAATAAAATACGTAGCACCTTTTGGGTTGACGCTACACGGAAAAATAAAAAAAAATAAAATACAAAGCGCCTTTTTGATTGGCGCTACCCGGAAAAATAAAAAAAATATATATGTAGCGCCTTTTAGATTGACGCTACACGGAAAAAGAAAAAAAATAAAAAACAAATATGTAGCGCTTTTGGATTGACGCAACCCGGAAAAAGAAAAAAATAATAATAAAATACGTAACGCCTTTTGGATTGGCGCTAACCGGAAAAAGAAAAAAAAACATAAAAAAATAAAAACGTAACGCCTTTTGGATTGGCGCTACCCGGAAAAAAAAAAAAAATAATAAAAAAAAAACGTACCGCCTTTAGGATTGACGCTACCTGGAAAAAGAAAAAAAAAAAATATGTAGCGCCTTTTTGATTGCAGCTACACGGAAAAAGAAAAAATAATAATAAAAAATAAAATACGTAACGCCTTTTGGATTGGCGCTACCCGGAAAAAGAAAAAAAAAACGTAACGCCTTTTGGATTGACGCTACCCGGAAAAAGAAAAAAAAGAAAAAAATACGTAACGCCTTTTGGATTGGCGCTACCCGGAAAAAAAAAAAAAAACGTAACGCGTTTTGGATTGGCGCTACTCGGAAAAAGAAAAAAAAATATAAAATATGTAACGCCTTCTGGATTGGCGCTACCCGGAAAAAAAAAAAAAAAACGTAACGTCTTTTCGATTGACGCTACCCGGAAAAAGAAATAAAAAGAAAAAAAAAACGTAACGCCTTTTGGGTTGGCGCTACCCGGAAAAAGGAAAAAAAAAAAAAGTAACGCCTTTTGGATTGGCGCTACCCGGAAAAAGAAAAAAAAAATGTAGCGCCTTTTGGATTGGCGCTACCCGGAAAAAGAAAAAAAAAAAAAATAAAAAAATCGTTAGCGCCTTTTCGATTGGCGCTACCAGGAAAATGAAAATGAAAATAAAATAAAATACATAGCGCATTTTCGATTGGCTCTACCCGGAAAATGAAAATAAAATAAAATAAAATAGGTAGCGTCTATTCGATTGGCTCTACCCCGGAAAATGAAAAAAATAAAATACGTAGCGCCTTTTCGATTGGCGCTACCCGGAAAATGAAATAAAATAAAATAAAATAAAATACGTAGCACCTTTTCAATTGGCTCTACCCGGAAAACGAAAAAAAATAAAATAAAATACGTAGCGCCTTTTCGATTGGCTCTACCCGGAAAATGAAGATAAAATAAAATAGGTAGTGCCTTTTCGATTGGCTCTACCCGGAAATTTTTTTTAAAAAAAGCGTTATTTTAACCATGCTTTGGCAAAAAAACAAAAAAACCTGCAAATAAAATTTAAAAAAAGTAGGTAATGCTTTTTTGATTGGTTCTACCCGGAAATTAAAAAAAAGAGTTATTTTAATTAAGCTTTGGCGAAAAAACCAAAAAACTCGCAAATAAAAATAAAAATAAAAATAATTGGTAGCACCTTTTTGATTGGCTCTACTTGGAAATTAAAAAAAAAACAGCGTCATTTTAATTAAGCTTTGGCAAAAAAACCAAAAATCCCGCGAATGAAAAAAAAAAAATAAAATAGATAGCGCCTTTTCGATTGGCTCTAACCGGAAAATTGAAAAAAAAAAAAAGAAGTGTTATTTTAACTAAGCTTTGGCAAAAAAACCGAAAAACCCGCAAATAAAAATTTTAAAAAAAGGTAGCGCCTTTTTTATATGCTTTACCCGGAAATTTTAAAAAAAGCGTTATTTTAATTAAGCTTTGGCAAAAAAACCAAAAAATTCGCGAATGAAAAAAAATTGGTAGCGCCTTTTTGATTGGCTCTACTTGGAAATTAAAAAGGAAAGCGTTATTTTAATTAAGCTTTGGCAAAAAATCCAAAAAACCCGCGAATGAAAAAAACAAAATAAAATAGGTAGCCCGTTTTCGATTGGCTCTAACCGGAAAATGGAAAAAAAAAAAGCGTTATTTTTACTAAGCTTTGGCAAAAAAAACCAAAAAACCCGCAAATAAAAAAAAATTGGTATCGCCTTTTTGATTGGCTCTACCTGGAAATTAAAAAAAAAAGAGTTATTTTAATTAAGCTTTGGCAAAAAAACCAAAAAACCCGCGAATGAAAAAAATAATAATAAAATAGGTAGCGCCTTTTCGATTGGCTCTAACCGGAAAATTGAAAAATAAAAAGCGTTATTTTAATTAAGCTTTGGCAAAAAAAACCAAAAAACCCGCAAATAACAATAAAAAAAATTGGTAGCGCCTTTTTGATTGGCTCTACCTGGAAATTAAAAAAAGAGAGCTATTTAAATTAAGCTTTGGCAAAAAAACCAAAAAACCCGCAAATAAAAATAAAAATAATTGGTAGCGCCTTTTTGATTGGCTCTACCTAGAAATTAAAAAGGAAAGCGTTATTTTAATTAAGCTTTGGCAAAAAATCCAAAAAACCCGCGAATGAAAAAAACAAAAATAAAATAGGTAGCGCCTTTTCGATTGGCTCTAACCGGAAAATTGAAAAAAAAGCGTTATTTTAACTAAGCTTTGGCAAAAAAACCAAAAAACCCGCAAATAAAAATTAAAAAAAATAGCTAGCGCCTTTTTTATATGCTCTACCCGGAAATTAAAAAAAAACGTTATTTTAATTAAGCTTTGGCAAAAAAAAACAAAAAAACCCGCGAATGAAAAAAAAACAAAAACAAAAACAGGTAGCGCCTTTTCTATTGGCTCTACCCGGAATTTTTTTTTAAAAAAGCGTTATTTTAATTAAGCTTTGGCAAAAAAAACCAAAAAACCGACGAATTAGAAAAAAAATGGCTAACGCCTTTTCGATTGGCTCTACCCGGAAATTTTAAAAAAAAGGCGTTATCCATTGTTTGGTTGTTAAAAAGACCGGAAAACTTTAATATATCAAACTGATATTCAATGAGTTCAAACTTGATTTGTTACGGAAGATATTCAAACTTGATTTGTTCATATATCAAACTGATCTCAAACAAGCACAAGAGAACTTAGAGTTCGAACTTGGGAGGTTTTTTTCCGTTTATTAGCCATATGCGCGAAATCTTTGTTCACATTTTGGATCCACTTTCACAAGTGAGTTGACATTCGGGCTTTGTTTGATTGGACATAAAACTTGCTCCAGAGAATAGCGATTAAGTCCGAGTATCGATCCACAGAGACAGATTGGTTGAGTTGCATTAATTTCAATTGGTTTCTAATTTAATTCGGTAAAGATTGGTTGATTGTTGTGAAATTATTAAACTAAAGGAAAACAATAACTAAATTGGGTGAAACTGATTGGGAAAAAGATCTAGGGTCTAGAATCTACTCCAACCCCATAACTAAGCATTGTATAGACATGATTAATATTCGAATAGCGAAGGATTATCTCTAGGGCTTACAAACCCTAACAATAATCATCAAGAAAATATAGAGATTGTTAAAAGGCATGGACTATCCCATAGCATGTACTGTCTCACTATTGCGGCACGATTCGTCTTACGAGCATTATCTATCTCAGAACTCCAATTGCACTGGTGAAAACAATTATAGGAACGGTATTTGAACACATGTATACAAATACTCAACTCATTGAAAGAATATTGATCTTATGAAACTGAATTCTGAAAATATAATCTGAACCAACTATTAACCGTAATCTATATAGAAAAACGAGGTTGCTTGATGTAGAGTTGCATCCTCCCCCTAGATTAGGAGTTTAGTTGGCCATGGAGATGATTGACATGCTTTGATTTGAAGTACACGCGAAGAACATGGAGAAACCTAGTTTTCTCTTTCAAAGTTGCCTCTCAAAATAATTCGTAACCTTGAAATTATGTTTTGAAGTTCTATATGTACTACAAGACCTAAACATTACAGAAAAGCATCCAAAACGCTAATTTCGGCACCCGTTTGTCCAGACCCAAACATGGGTTGTCTGGACTAGAGAAGCTGGGAACTATATGAACCCGCTGGAATAATTTGTCCGGATGAAGAATTTCTCCCGTCTAGATGAAAGTTGCTGCAAGGTAGGTTTTGCTGTGTTGAGTGCTAGTCTGGTCTAGGAAAGGGTTGGTTCAAACCAGAGATGCTGGTACTTTACTTTCTGCTCCTCTTTTACACTTTTCTAGTCCTTGGCGCTTTTAGATCACTCCAAAACACGTTTTCCAAGTTCTTGAGATTCTAAGGCCTAAAACACCATAAACTAACTAATATTAGTCAAATAACAACCTAATTGACCTAGCAAGATGCGAATTGGAGGATTAGACGAGTGCTTTTAAGCACCTATCTGAATACAACAGCTCAATTTCATGAGTTAGTAGTTTGTGTAAAAATGATAATTGTAAAACTTCTTTTGTCCAGTAGAATGTTTTACATCCAACCAAACGGAGCCTAGTACATAGTTCACTTTTTGTGGAATTCAAACTAGATTTACATAAAAAGAAAAACTTATTTACCGAGGAGGCAGAAATTTCTGATTCATGAACATCCACTCACATCATGCCACATCACTTAATTAGAAGACTCTTCTACTGAAAATATTCTTTTACTGATGCGATTATTCTTATGTGGAAGAGTTATAGAGTTTGTCTCTTTCAAATAATCTTTTCCGTATTCGTCTCTTCCCTAGCTAGGATCATTAAAGTTGCATTCGTGTCATTAGTTTCCCGCAATTCTTTATTTCACGTAGGGTCCGTGACTAAGTTTCTCTCCTACATAAAATAAACAACACAACAGAAAAAGATGCTACAAAAGATTTTTATATTTTTTTCTAATTAGAACCGGATTTGATGTTTTATGAGTAATTGATACAAGAAAAAATCGGTCAATCAGATATCGGTAAATGTTGGATCATATCGAACCAAAATTCCATACTACAATAAAATTTTGGATGAAAACAAACGTTTCTGATCAAGCACTTAGCCTATGATCAGATGATTAAAAAAACACTAATTCCATGCAATTAGGCAATTTTATTATTATTATTTTTTTGGTAAAGAGAGAAATATCTTAGTTTTGCCAATTAGGCAAATTTGCTTTGTGTTTTTTTTTAAAGTTTGTTCGACTGATTGATTAGTTTCTGTGGGAGGAATGATAGGATGTGGCAAAGGAGTTTGGGGAGCAGGGAGTGCCGACGTTTGTGTTGCTGAAGCAAGGGAAAGAGGTGGACAGGGTCGTGGGGGCTAATAAGGATGAGCTCGAAAAGAAGGTTAAGAAGCACAGAGTTAGTTAAACCGGAATTCCGTTAAGAGTTTAAAAAAATGTTGAAATATGTGAAAATATATAAAAGTGTGTGAAAGTATGACAAAATTGTAAAAAATGCACTTTAACTACGTGTTGCTTTTTTTGGTTGGTTTATTGTCAGTTTATTGGGTTGACAATAGAAAGACCCTTGTAATGGACATATCTATTGTGTTGTGATTAATACTTGCAATAATTCTCTTTCAATGGGAAATGTGTGACTGTATGTCTTTGACTCCTTGGCCAAGTGGTTATGAGAAATCATTAAGTGTTCCCAAGGGCAACTCTAGAATTCCTGTTCATGCGGTGACAAAATCGTACATAAAATTTTTGTAATGCAAAACACTATAATAATGCTTTTTACTTGTTAAAAATTTAATGAGTGTTAATTTATTTATTTTTTTGACCTATGTTGTCTACTTTCTCACAAATTTGAGTAGATTTTCATTTTAATTGGTTATGGATGAACGATTCAGTCGAGACAATACTAACAAATAAAAAAAAATTATTTGAAAAATTATAAAATTGTAGTGCATTTTTTCAATACACAGGGTTTGCTTGAACCCCCTCAAGTGCTAGTAAAGCCGGCCACGAGTGTTTCTCCACGAGGTCACATGTTTCATTCCCATGAAGGCAAAACATTTCAAACCTTGCGGCCATGGAGGTTTCCCCAGTCATTCTATCGTTGACTTCAAGGCCCGAAATTAGTCGAGGTACAGACAAGCTGGCCCAGAAACCTAGTTATAAAAAAAACTAAAAATAAAATCCTTTAGTTTCACAAATTGTTAATACTGCAAAGGAGCCAAGCCAAACCGAGCTTTGTCGAGCTCGGGCTCTGCTCATTTCCTAAACAAACCAAAAACTTGAGCTCGAGCTCGACTTGGCTGTAAAAGAACCTCTAAAAATGAGCCAAGTCTATGCAAACGAGTTGAGTTTAGCTGAGCTTTAGAGTGTTAATAAACGAACCAAAAACTCGAACTCGGCTCATTTGTAGCCCTTTGTACTACAAATCCTGTGATGCATCTCCGTAATTTTCATCTAAAGAACCAAACCAACAGATCATCCACATATCGGCCGAGAGGTGCAAGGCGGTCTATTTTTTTTGCAAGAAATATAATTTACACAACTGGAAGTTAACCATTATTCCGTAGAATAGCGATTAAGACTGAGATTGTCCAAGGAGAATAAAAAGCTTTGTTATTGCAGTTTCAATTGACTTCTAAAATGATGCAGGGTGGATTTCAAGAAAAATCATATTTTATTTATATTGATTGAAATTTAGTATTTTTATTTAATATGTTATAATTTAGTCAAAATATTCTAGAAGTATTTTGTTTCCTAGTTTCTTCTGATGGAGGTTTCCTATTTTACGTTTCCTTGTTTTACAAGAATTAGAGTTGCTAGCTAGTAATTTTATTTCCTTTTTAGTTTTAGGGTTGCAGCTAATATAAATAATTGATGTAAACCTTAGGGCAAGGGAGTTAATTAATATGTTGAGTTTTTTCACAAGAGAGAATATCTCTTTTTCCTATAATTCTATTAATCTGCGGGTTATTAGATTGTAGAAGAGTTGTTTCTTATTCGTGGGGGTGATCTTTATTTTTGTTCACGTTTCTAGCTGCGTCATAAAATAAAGTGGAAGTTCGGATTTGAAATTTTGAATTGATAAAGCTAATATTAACTAGAAAGTGATTAAAGTTACACGTTAAGGTGGTTGAACAGATACTCTCTCTGTCTCATTTTAATTTTTTTCTTCGTAAATCGAACTTGTTAAAAAAATATCATCACCACATTTTTCACATCAGATTTTACGTCCACTCTACACCTCACATCAACTTTTACCTCCACTTTCCAAAGTTATCCTCCAATATCCATTAACTCTTTACCAGCTAACTTTCCAAAATAATAATAATAATAATATTTGTACAAATTTTTACCCATTAATTATATAAAACACACACTTTATTAAGAGACAACCGAAAATGGAATACTCTACTTTTATTTTATTTTTGACAGGCAACAAGTTTATTGATGAAAACTTGACAAATGGTACATCAAGTTCGGGGGAAGAGGGGAGGAGACTCCAGCTAAGATTAGAGAAATTAAAACACTTGAAGAGTCCAAGCCCAAAAAAAAAAAAAACCTAGAGGGTCAAGCCCAAAACACCTAAAGGCCTAGCCAAAAAAGACATACGCAATACAAAAAATTAAGCCCAATCCAAACTGACACCGAAATCCCAGACACCAACCCCCATTGTTGCCGCTCCAACACCTTAAAACGCTGACCGCCAACTAGCCGCCACAAATGCCACCCTTATCCACCCATCATCAGCCAAAACCATCCATTACTGTTAGGCCCAAAACTGGAATCACCCAACAATGAAGACCGGCGGGTGAATTGAGACTACCATATTGAGAATGGAGGGAAACCCGTAGCTACCGACAGCAACCAAGGCTACCAAAACACCATTAAGCCCAACCGAAATCACCCAACAATGGCAAGTGGTGGCTAGCTCACGCGGTAGAGCTCTTGAATGCCCCACACCGCATCTCGGGATTGAGTCCCACTCCCCCCTCCCCCCATGTAATAGATTAGGATTGACGAATGACAAAAAAAAAAAAATCACCCAGCAATGAAACTAATGGAGACCGCAGATGTCAATGAATCCGATCAAATTGACGGAAATGAAAGGGGAGGGAGAGGAGAGAAAGAGGCACTCGAGACTCCGAAACATCACTGCCACCACAAAGGAGGAAGAAACATTGACTCTGCTTCGCCGTGAATCCCCACATGATCTGACCCCAAAAATGCATCCAAGATCCACAAGGGAAATGATGTTCACACTCTCCATTTTACAATTCACACTCTTTTTTTTTTCTCTTTATCTTCATGAATTTACAATATTACCCTGGAATATATGAAAAAAGTGTATTGAAAAAGGGAAATATTGTAAATTCATGTAAGATAAAGACAAAAATAGAGTGTGGATTGTATAATCGGGTGTGTGAAAATTATTCCCATACATGAACTATTATTTAATAGTTTTAGGACTTTTAGCTAAAAATGGGAAACTTACTCTAATGGTATGGTGGTAGGGTGGAGGTAGTTTAGAACTAGTGTGGGCCCGGCCCACATTGGATTTTTGGAGTAATTTTTTTTTTTATAGGTGCAAGTAATATTGTTGGCAACAACTTTATAAATAGAAAATAATTGTTTGATTCTAGGTCACTGTTACATAGTGCCTTAAACACAATTTTCCATCACATATTCATGTAAGCCTTAATTCTAGATCTATATTTTTCATCTAAATATGTGGTGAAGAAGGATGTCAGGACACTACGTTGACACAATTCAATGACCACTAAATAATTACTATTACTCATGACTAAGCCTTCATTCACTCAATTTAATATCCAAACTATCACGTGTTTCCGCAATCATAATTTCTATCTTGTCTCAAAATGTAAATCAAGTCAAGCTCTTTCTTTTTTCCTCTCCCTCTTGCTTTATTATGAATAACTTACAAACAAAATTTTTACTGTATTTATTTTACAAATGAAAAATGGTTACAGAAATTAGAAATTTGTTTCAAACTTATGATTATTTTGATTTTTTTTTCTTTGTAGCAACTTTAAGATAATGTGGAAGTAAAACATTTTTTTAAAACAAGTATCTCAAAGAAATCCTACAAACCATAATTAATTGTGTTTCAGATTCTTAAAAAAAATAAAATTATTGTAGTTTTTTTTCTTTTAAAAAAAGCATGTATTAGATTAATTGTACCCGTATTCATACAAGTTTTTGACTACGCCACTGTGTGGTGGTACTAGATATAGCCATAATATGCTGAATTAGCACTCGCATGAGGTGTGAACCCAATACAAGGTTTGTTAGAACTTAAATCCTCATGTTTAGTTAACCTATTTTCTCCTCATTTACAATTGATGATTGGTTTATATGCATTTTGTAATCTCTTAAAAACATGAATGAGAAAGTAAAGGAACTCGGCATGTATGACAAGTGTGTGAATATGGCAAAAAATTGAATTTAATATGGTCAAGGAAAAACGCTCCACCACCCTTCTTTAACAGAATTTTCAATTAAAAATTAGTTTTCCTACGTCACTTTATTCACTTCATCTTCAAGTGGAGTAATAAACGTCTGCATGCATAAAATGATAAGCTCTACAACTCATCTAATAAATGGCACTTTATTTTATGTGAAGAAATTTGAAAATAACATTACATTAATTTCGTAATATAACCAAATACTCTTCTTTTTTTATAACAAGGTGTCCGGGCCAGCTTTTACACACCTGACTAATTCTGGGAGACCAATTCCACTATCCACTAGTGGGAGCCCCATTTAAAGTCAGAGCAAAACTCTGTATCGACTGACCCTAAATGAATTGATAAGACCTACGAGGTTTTGAACTTGAGACCTTAAGTGAGAGCAAACTCCTAAGTACGAAGCCTTCAACACTAGGCAAAAAATATACTCTTCAATTACTTTTCTTTGTATGCAGGGGTTCTTTGGGAATTTACTAAATTTTTTTTGGCAATTGTTGATTTGCGTCATTTTTTTTTGGATTATTGATTTGTCTCGACGAGATGAATCTAAAAATAAAATATTATTAACCAAACTAAAACTTTTTTGAAGGACGACAAAAAGGTTATAGATCATTTTCATTTAGACGAACAAATAATCCAGATAAACACTTTGTTCACTTCTCACATTTTCAAAAAAAATTCCTAAAAGATTATCTCCCCATCTCTCATCTCTCGAATCATTAATTACATTTCTCTCTTTACTCATACCCCTATCTTCAATAATTATTCTTATTTTTCTATCTCTCTCTAATTATTACACCTCTCTCTATTTTTTTTTTCAAAAATTCATCCAAACGCTATCTCAAGAATATTTTTAAAAATATTATTTTCAAAACTTTCAACCAAACACAGCGTTTAACCTATTTAGATTTATTTTGCTAAAGCACCCCTTAATTAATCCCACTTTATGCGAGCCCGGATATTTCGCGTCTTTTTATTAGTAACTCCAGACAAAATTTCTTCTGCTCAGACCCATGAAAATTAAAATAAACCCCTACAATAAAATAACGTCATTTTTTTTTTGGATTATTGATTTGTCTCGACGAGATAATTAAATCTAAAAGTAAAATATTATTAACCAAACTAAAACTTTTGTGAACGACGACAAAAATGATCCAATACCCCACAAAAATTTGGATTATTTTTTTCTTTAGGAAACTTTTTAAAGATTTTGATAATAATTTTTGACTTATAGATCATTTTCATCTAGACGAACAAATAATCTAGTACAAAATTGGTGCAAAACAAATAAATGCAATTTTTTCAAGATACAGATAAATACCTTGTTCACTTCACATTTTCAAAAAAATTTCCGAAAAGATTATCTTCCCATCTCTCATCTCTCGAATCATTAATTACATTTCTCTCTTTACTCATACCCCTATCTTCAATAATTATTCTTATTTTTCTCTCTATCTCTCTCTAATTATTACACCTTTCTCTAATTTTTTTTTCAAAAATTCATCGAAACTCTATCTTAAGAATATTTTTAAAAATATATTTTTTAAAACTTTCAACCAAACACAGCGTTTAACCTGTTTAGATTTATTTTGCTAAAGCACCCCTTAATTAATCCCACTTTCTGCGAGCCCGGATATTTTGCGTCTTTTTATTAGTAACTCCGGACAAAATTTCTTCTGCTCAGACCCAGGAAAATTAAAATAAACCCTTACAATAAAATAACGTCGTTTATTACGGAGGAATAATAATAACAGTACACGCACCTACGCCTATCTGCGCCCCTCTTGTTTCACGCCCCATGGCAGAACTTCAAACCGCCTCATCTCCCCCATTATAACCCCTTCTCCCTCCTCCTCATTCCTGTTCCCCACCCCCCTCTCTCTCTCTCTACAATCCTTCTCTCTCCTCTCCCTCGCTCTCTACAACTGCAATACTACTGTACTCCAGTTAATCACCCTCCCAAAATCAATCTTCCCATGAAGCTGCATGTACGTATTTCTACTTTTTGACTCGATTTAGTCAAACTAGGGCTAATTTCTTTTGCTCTATTTTGATCCCTGAAATGTCATTTTCTGGGTTCTCTCTGTTTTTCTTTTTCTAGGTAGTGGACCAGAGCTTGATTGAGACTTGAAATGGTTTAAAGAAACAAATTTCCAAAACGCAACAGATACATACATCTGTGAAAGTCAGACAGAAGAAGAAGAAGGCTTGTTTGCATAAATGGCTCCAGAGACGAATACCAACAGCAACAATTGGCTATCCTTCTCTCTCTCCCCGATGGAAATGCTGACCTCATCGTCTTCGTCGCAGTCTCAGATGCTACAGCAATCGGCGATGAAGCAGCAGCAGCAGCTCGTACCCTTCGATGTCGCCTCCGCTGATCCTCAGCAGTACTGTTTCTTCGATAACTACTCCTTCCCTACCGGTATGTACATATCATGTCATCTCCACTTTTTCTTTCCTTTTCTCTGCTTACCGTTGTGCCTTTTTTACCGTGTGAAATTATCTCAGAGAATCTTCTGAGCTAACCAGCATCTTTTTTTGATGATGTCTGGTGAGTCGGTTGTAACCGAGTCACGTGAGAGATATGGATCCTCCCTGTTTGGTTGCTGGGAAATTAATTATAGCTTCAGCCCTAATTGGTTTCCTTTATTTTTCCTAATACTTTTGAGTATTTATTTTAAGTTTTTTCTTTTGTCTTTGGGCCAATTAGCCAAAAATTCAAAACATTAGGTATTTTTAAAATGAAGGACAATGAACTTTTGTAATCGAACATAAAGACAAAACACATTTGTCATTTTTAAAAGGAATGACAAGGAACTTTTGTAATCGAACATAAAGACAAAAAAATTAGTAAAGTGTCACTAATTTTTAAAAATTCAAATTTCGAAGATAAAATTTAAAAAAATCACCATCCCACCTCCGGTCGACCACCACCCCACCTCTGGCCGACTATTTCCAGCGATCAAAAAAATTAGTGAGATATCACTAATTTTTAAAAATTCTAATTTCGAACATAAAATTCAAAAGAATCACCACCCCACCTCTGGGAGACCACCACCCCACCACTAACCGACCACTTCCGGCGACCAAAAAAATAGTAAGATGTCACGAATTTTTAAAAATTCTAATTTCGAACATAAAATAAAAAAAAATTATCACTTCACCTCCGATCGACCACAACCCCACCTCTGGCCAACCACTTTTGGCGACCAAAAAAATTAGCAAGACGTCACTAATTTTTAAAATCCTAATTCGAACATAAAATTCAGAAAAATCTCCACCCTACCTCTGGCTAAACACCACACACCTATAGCCAACCTCTTCTGGCGACCAAAAAAATTAGTGAGATGTCACTAATTTTTAAAAATTCTAATTTCGAACATAAAATTCAAAAAAATCAGCACCCCACATCTGGCCGATCACCACCCCACCTCTGGCCAAGCATTTCCGGCGACCAAAAAAATTATTGAGGCGTCACTAATTTTTAAAAATTCGAATTTCGAACATAAAATTCAAAAAAATCACCACCCCACCTCCGAGCGACCACAACCCCACCTCTGGTCAACCACTTCCGGCGACATAAAAAATATGCAAGACGTCACTAATTTTTAAAAATCCTAATTTCAAACATAAAATTCAAAAAAAATCTCCATCCCACCACCGGCCAAACACCACCCAACTATAGCCGACTACTTCCAGGGACCAAAAAAATTAGTAAGGTGTCACTAATTTTTTAAAATTCTAGTTTCGGACACAAAATTCAAAAAAATCACAACCTCACCTCCTTCCAACCACCAACCCACCTCCAATCGACCACTTCCAGGCGACCAAAAAAATTAGTGAGATGTCACTAATTTTTAAAAATTCTAGTTTCGCCACAAAATTCAAAAAAATCATCACCTCACCTCTGGCCAACCACCACCCCACCTCTAGTCGACCACTTCCCGGCGACCAAAAAAATTAGTCATGTGTCACTAATTTTTAAAAATTCTAATTTCGAACATAAAATTCAAAAAAATCACCACCTCACCTCCGGCCAACCACCACTCCACCTCTAGTCGACCACTTCCCAGCGACCAAAAAAATTAGTCAGGTGTCACTAATTTTTAAAAATTCAAATTTCGAAGATAAAATTTTAAAAAATCACCACCCCACCTCTGGCCGACTATTTCCGGCGATCAAAAAAATTAGTGAGATATCACTAATTTTTAAAAATTCTAATTTCGAACATAAAATTCAAAATGAATCACCACCCCACCTCCGAGAGACCACCACCCCACCACTAACCGACCACTTCCGGCGACCAAAAAAATAGTAAGATGTCACTAATTTTTAAAAATTCGAATTTCGAACATAAAATTCAAAAAAAATACCACTTCACCTCCAATCAACCACAACCCCACCTCTGGCCAACCACTTTTGGCGACCAAAAAAATTAGCAAGACGTCACTAATTTTTAAAAATCCTAATTCGAACATAAAATTCAGAAAAATCTCCACCCTACCTCTGGCTGAACACCACACACCTATAGCCAACCACTTCCGGCGACCAAAAAAATTAGTGAGATGTCACTAATTTTTAAAAATTCTAATTTCGAACATAAAATTCAAAAAATCACCACCCCACCTCTGGCCGACCATTTCCGGCGACCAAAAAAATTAGTGAGGCGTCACTAATTTTTAAAAATTAAAATTTCGAACATAAAATTCAAAAAAATCACCACCCCACCACTGACCGACCACTTCTGGTGACCAAAAAAAATAGTAAGATGTCACTAATTTTTAAAAATTCTAATTTCGAACATAAAATTCAAAAAAAATTACCACCCCACCTCTGGCCAACCACTTCCGGCAACCAAAAAAATATGCAAGACGTCACTAATTTTTAAAAATCCTAATTTCAAACATAAAATTCAAAAAAAATCTCCATCCCACCTCCGGCCGAACACCACCCACCTATAGCCGACTACTTCCGGCGACCAAAAAAATTAGTGAGGTGTCACTAATTTTTTAAAATTTTTATTTCGAACATAAAAAATCTCCATCCCACCTCTGGCAACCACTTCCGGCGACCAAAACAATTTCACGTAAGAGGCACAAATTACACACCAATAATACCAGAAGGAACCGAATAAACCAACAACAACAATACTTAACAAAATTACAATCCACGGAACAGACTGTGAGAAGAACCCAGATTAGAAGACCAAAACTGGGATCACAAATAGCAATAATTGTAAATTCCTTCAAACAAAACCCTCTTAAAATTAGATTTTAAAAAATGTTTGGAAATCAAAGTGACTATATGATTGCCCAGGGCAAACAATGTGCAAATCCCCAAAGGAAACGACTACTAAACCCCAAAGTGATCATCACCGGAACACCAGTAATAGAGAAATACCCATACAAATAGGGATGGCAACGGGCGGATTGGGGTATGAACCGAACCGAATCACTAGAACACTGCCCTGAATCGAACCGGTAATCGAACGAGTTGTGAAAATCTGATCCATAACTGAACTAAACGGGGATCGGGTATTTCCCGAACTGAACGGGTACCCAGATACCCATATTTCCAGAAAATTTCCAGATTGAAGAAATATTTTGCAAATTCAAGTACATCCAACATATTTTGCAATAGATCAGAAGTTTCAGACCAATACATTATTTCCCATGTATATTAAAATCTTTCTTATATATACAAACAAATTAACAAACCCAAAAGGCCAAAATCGAGAGAGAGACTTACGGCCACGGGTGGCCGGATTAACAATAGCGGCGTCGCTGTCGATATGTGGGAGAAGAGTCAAGAGACCTCAGATCTACAAACAACAGATGAACAGAGAGCTGAGCAAAGCCGCATGTCGATCAGTTGATCTATGGACTATGATAGAACCGAAGAGAGAGAGAGAGAGAGAGAGAGAGAGAGAGAGACCTCACCTCTTTGGTGGATAGCTCAGAGGCGTATGGAAGTATGAAGTTGACAGTAAGCTTAGACGGGATCGAAAATGACTAACTACTAAAAGTTTTTGGAAGACGATGTGTTAAATTGTCCTTGTGACTTACTCCCTCCGTCCCTTTTTAAATGTGTTACTTGGGATTCTGTGCCATTTTCAACGGCTTATAACTTTTAATGTGAACCTCAAAACATATGCATTATGGATCTTGTTTGATAGATCTTAATTATTTCTATTATACAAAATTTTCAAAATCGTAAAAGCTATTATAAATTAAAAGTTATAAGCCGTTGAAAATGACACAGAATCCCAAGTAACACATTTAAAAAGGGACGGAAGGAGTATTTGTAAAGTAGCGTGTCCTTTATCAAAGAAAAAAAAGTAGCGTGTCCTTGGATCAAAAAGGATAAAAAAAAATGTTGTATTTTTGGCTAATTTTTCCTGTTTCTTTTTCTGCTCACCTCCATAGGTGGTGTTTCAGGTGTTTTTAGAATAAATTGATTTTTCATGATTTTATCCAAAACATTTTACATTTTAAAGGGAAGGACAAGGAACTTTTGCAATTGAACATAAAAACAAAAAATATTTGACATTTTTAAATAGAAGGACAAGGAACTTTGGCAATCGAACATAAAGACAAAAAAAATTAGTGAGATGTTACCAATTTTTAAAAATTCTAATTTCGAACATAAAATTCAAAAAATTCTCCACCCCACCTTCGGCCGAACACCACTCACCTTTAACCGACCACTTCCGGCGATCAAAAAAATTAGTGAGACGTCACTAATTTTTTAAAATTCTAATTTTGAACATAAAATCAAAAAAATCATCAGCTCACCTCCGGCCGATCACCACCCCACCACTAGCCGACCACTTTCGGCGACAACAAAAATTAGTAAGACGTCACTAATTTTTAAAAATTATAATTTCGAACATAAAATCAAAAAAATCACCACCCCACCTTCGGCCGACCACCACCACACCACTAGCAGACCACTTCCGGCGACCAAAAAAATTAGTAAGACGTCACTAATTTTTAAAAATTCTAATTTCGAACATAAAATTAAAAAAATCACCACCTCACCTCTGGCCGACCACCACCCCACGACTAGCCGGCCACTTCCGGCGACCAAAAAAATTAGTAAGATGTCACTAATTTTTAAAAGTTCTAATTTCGAACATAAAATTCAAAAAAATCACTAGCCCACCTCCGTCCGACCACCACCCCACCACTAGCCAACCACTTCCTGTGACCAAAAAATTAGTAAGATGTCACTAATTTTTAAAAATTCTAATTTCAAACATAAAATTCAAAAAAATCTCCATCCCACCTCCAGTCGACCACCACCTCACCTCTGGCCGACCATTTTCAGCGACCAAAAAAATTAGTGAGATGTCACTAATTTTTAAAAATTCTAATTTCAAACATAAAATTCAAAAAAATCTTCACCCCACCTCCAACTCCCACTACACCACACCTCCTACCACCATTTCCTTCCTACCAAAAAAAATTAGTGAGATGTCTCTAATTTTTAAAAATTCTAATTTCAAACATAAAATTCAAAAAAATCACCACCTCACCTCCGGCCGACCACCACCCCCACCTTTGGCCGATTACTTCCGGCGACCAAAAAAATTATTGAGATGTCACTAATTTTTAAAAATTCTAGTTTCGAACATAAAATTCAAAAAAATCATCACCTCACCTCCGGTCGACCACCACCACACCTCTAGTCAACCACTTCCTGACGACCAAAAAAATTAGTGAGATGTCACTAATTTTTAAAAATTCTAATTTCGAACATAAAATTCAAAAAAATCACCACCCCAACTCTGGTTGACCATCACCCCACCACTGGCCGACCACTTTCGGCGACCAAAAAAATTAGTAAGATGTCACTAATTTTAAAAAATTCTAATTTTGAACAAAAAATTCAAAAAAAATCACCACCCCACCTCCGGCCGACCACAACCCCACCTCTGGCCAACTAAAAAAATTAGTGAGATGTCACTAATTTTTCAAAATTCTAATTTCGAACATAAAATTCAAAAAAATACCGCCCCACCTCCGGCTAACCACCCCCACTTCTGGCCGATCACTTCAGGCGACCAAAACAATCAGTGAAATGTCACAATCCTAGTAAGAGCAGGTGGGGGTTGAAAGCTTCTCTCTCTTGAGAATGCACTCCCCTCACCCAAAACTTTGCCGATTTTTTTGATTATCTCCCCAATCATTCTGATTGAGGGCGTACAAATCTCTATTTGAGATTCACCCAAGTTTACTTAGCAAATTAAAAAGGGGATCTGAGGAGCATTGGTCTGAAACCCGTTCGACTGGCTCCATACAAATCACGCTACAAAATCTGGTTTTCAAAACCCAACACCTACATCGATTTGGTGCTCTGAGCGTCCAAGATCTGGTATTCTTGCCAGAAGAGGCCCGACTTTGATTGAGCTACCGTGGATGACTTGTCTGTTGTGGCTCTACAAGGGTTCAAGGAGAGCTACGATCGTTCAAAGGGGATCTGGAATTTAACAACAAGCACCAACAACAATCTTCCCACGGTTCTTATGAATCAAGAAGAGGAGAAAGGGCACAGCTTCCATCATTTTAAGAAAAGGGGATCTGAAGAGTATCTCCGTATACCCAACTTCGATATGCTCAAATGGGTCTCAAGGATTTATCAAGGCTCATCCATGGGGCTCGATGCTTCTCTCTGGCCACAACTTCCACGGTACGGCAGCAAAAACCGTGGAGTTTCAGAGTTCAAATTAGAGCCCAGAACTGCCGATTGAAGGTCTAGACTCTTCAACACCACTTCCAGGTCAAGCTCACGGATCAGATTTGTGGGTTTGATTCATACAGGTACCTCAGGAACCTCATCAACTTCAATGGAGTTTAATTCAGACTTTTGGTTTGGATTTTGATTATAAATTGTAGCCATTACCTGGTAATTTGAGTACACTGTTGCTATTTTCCGTCCAAAATCAGTACCTGAAGAAGACAGGTCCGGCCAAAATCACAGTTCCTGAAGAAGACGAATGACGAGAGATGTGAAGATGTTGAACTTGTGCCAGCAGCAAGGGACAGCGTCGGCAGGAAGCAAAGCCCAGGCTTCGGAAGTGTTGCAGAGAAGAGAGAGAAATTGGCAAGAAATCTGACATGGGTTTTTACATTTTATTGGAGTCAAAGAGAACGGTGATTTTTTTATCGTAAGCCTATAGGGTCAACTTTAGCAGAGCTCTTGTTACAATGTCCTTTTGGTTCATTTATTAAGTACCGATACAATGTCCTTTTGGTTCATTTATTAAGTACCGTGTCCTTCATCAGAAAAACAAAAATAGCGTGTCCTTGGATTAAAAGGGATAAAAAATAATGTATTTTGACTAATTTTTCCTTTTTTAAGTGATTTTTTATTTTATTTTTATGTGATGTATTATTTCAAAATGATCTGTTTTGATTTTTGGGACAAAGAAATCACGAGAAATTGGGATTAATTCTAGCAATAGAGAAATCAAGATCCATGTATATCTTTGAATAAACCGAAAATCTTCAAGTCTACCCAGAAACGATTTCCATATATATCTTCAAGTCTACCTTGAAACGATCGAACAAACCGATTTCCATGTATATCTTCAAGTCTACCCAGAAACGATTGAACGCCAAGAAAGATCAAACACTTGCCCTCGATTTCACGATGAAATGCTTCGGATTTAGAACCAAGCCTCATGAATGCCATGTGTTAAAATGGTTCTTTTAATCTGTGAGAAACATAAAATTGAATTGGCTGTAGAAGAAAAAAAAAACCCTGTTAATGATATACATGAAAAAGAAAGTGAATTTGGTGTTTTGTGAGAGAGAGAGAGAGAGAGAGAGCAGGTGGGAGAGGAGGAGGAAGAAGAATGACATCCTTCCGTGTCTTTTTTTTTTCCTAGACTAGGTGGTCCCACACTCCCAAGTATTACACAGTCCCATACATATTGGACTAAAATTGTCCTGGGATTGTTAATCTCATGCCATTTTCTGGGAACCAAACAGGGACAACGCGGCATTAGGTAAAAATAGTCTCATCCCACCCTCTTAATCCCTGAATCAAACGAGGTCTTAATGTAAGTGGAATAAATACTGAATAATTATTTTTGACCGTTGAATGAAGAGATAAAAAACATGTGACCCCACATTTTTCCTTATGCACTATGGATGGGGTATTTTTAAACCGCTATCAAACATGCCCCCAGAAGGGATAGATCTTCAGGTTCTGGGCAGGCATCACGTGACCCAAGCACCCATCCATTCTGATTCCTGACTATTCACAAGTATTTTAAATAGTCAAGATGGGTGCTCGGACACGAACGTGCACCTTGTTCGTTTTAGTTTTCAAGAACTAATTTTCTCAATTATTATTCAATTATTATCCATTTTTTTATTTTTTATTTTTATTTTTCTCTCTATCTCTCTCCAATCATTAATACCTATTTTTTTAATTATTATTCTTATTTGGGCCACTTAGCCAAAAATCTAAAACATTTGACATTTTTAAAGAGAAGGACAAGGAACTTTTTCAATCGAACATAAAAACAAAAATATTTGACATTTTTAAAGGGAAGGACAATGAATTTTTGCAATTGAACATAAAGACAAAAAAAATAGTTAAGATGTTACTAATTTTTAAAAATTCTAATTTTGAACATAAAATTCAAAAAAATCTTCATCCCACCTCTGGCCGAACACCACCCACCTCCGGCCGACCACTTCCGGTGACCAAAAAAATTAGTGAGATATCATTAATATTTAAAAATTCTAATTTCGAACATAAAATTCAAAAAAATACCACCCCACCTCCAACCAACCACCACCCCACCTTTGGCCGACCACTTTCGGCGACCAAAAAACTTAGTGAGATGTCACTAATTTTTAAAAATTATGATTTCGAACATAAAATTCAAAAAAAATCACCACCCTAACTCTAGCCGACCGCCACCCCACATCTAGTCGACCACTTCCGGCAACCAAAAAAATTAGTAAGATGTCACTAATTTTTAAAAGTTCTAATTTCGAACATAAAATTCAAGAAAATCACCACCCCACCTCCGGCCGACCACAACCCCACCTATAGCCAACCACTTCCGGTGACCAAAAAAATTAGTGAGATGTCACTAATTATGACACCATTGGCAGAAATTTTTGGAGTCGTCACTGCATAAAATACCTAGCTAAAACACTCAATAAACTTCCTTCCCTAAGAGCAACTCCCACGAGCTACCACAGTATTTTTTTTTAAGGTTTTGAACCATTCATTCTACATGTTTGATATGTTTGTCGTTGATTGATTGAACAGTAAAAACTCTGTTGAACCATGGTCTGTGCAAATTCGCAACAGGGAAAAAAATGAATAGTCATGTCTAATCATCAAATTGTCTTGTGACAAATATACTTTAAGTAAATGGTTATCGATGTCTGATCAACTTGATTTTTTGTTCATTAGTCATTGGATAAAAAAATCAAATTAATTGGATCTCGAAGAAAAGTTATTTCACATGAATTTGATCTGACGTGATAAAATTTGTCAAATTGTGTATTGTTGCAGCATTGTTAGTTACGTTGGTTGTTACTTATCTTCAACAACCATTACCCTGCCTAATTGCATTCACGTTCTCTGAACATAGAACTATGTATGTAGCTTCCTTTTCGGAAGTGCATCAGTATCCTTCTTCTTGAACATAGAACAAGACTCGAAAGTAAACTTTCAAATTATTTTGATCATTTCGGAAGTTAATTTCCGATTTTGGTAGCGGTTTTCGAGACTTGAGGTCTGATTGTTGTTCTTTGTTTTATTTATGGAGAAGAACAGAGAGATTGACAAAGTGGAGTTGATTCTAAAATTTTGGAAAATATTGTGTCTTTATGTTTGATTGTAAATGTTCCTTATCTTTATGTTTGATTGCAAATGTTCATTGTCCTTCCCTTTAAATAAACAAAATATTATGTATTTATGACTAATTTCTCCCTCTAATCATTAATACTTATTTTTTTTAATTATTATATCTTTTTTTTCCCTCTAATCATTACAATTTCTCCATCTAATCATTACAAAAATTAAAAACTCAAAATGCAAACAAAACACAACACAACCGTGGTGCCTGTCCGAAACCCAAAAATTGCTTCCTGCGGGGGATTGTAATTGTAGACCGCCATCAAACATGCCCTGGAAGTTTCACTCAGAAGCAAAAACGGACATCTTCTAGGCTTGGTTTGGCTAAATTGAAGAAACTAATTTTTTGATTTTTTTAGTTGTCCTTATTCATTTTTTTTTTGTATTCGTTAGTTTTCGGTCGATTTTTTGAAGTTTCTTGGCTTGTCTCGACGAGAGGAATCTAAAAAGTATAAAATTATTAGCCAAATTTTAAGTTTTGTGAATAAAGACGAAAAATAATCCAAAAAACCACCTCAAAAATAGACCAAAAACCAACAAGTGAATTTTTTTTTTGAAAATAAGAACAAAACCAAAAAATTAATTCTTTTTCAATTTAGCCAAACCAAGCCCTAGAGTGTATAAACAAGCCGAGGGAGCTCCAGTATATAGGGTTGAGGGTTTAAGAACGTTCAAGTAAACAGCAGAATTTCAGCGAAACCCAAAACATGGAGGGAAAATCAGACTCCTCCATCTTCTCCCACAAAAACTCCAGACTCCCGGACGACACCGTTTTCTACTCCATCTACCCCGACCAGTGGCGGAGCCAGGATTGAGAATTCGGGGGGGCCGAGTTCAAGGGCGGTTCTCAAATTTTCATCTAGCGCTAACAAAAATGCTCAGCATATTTATGATGAAAGCTATATGCAAAGAAGTCATTTAATTCTCTTCAATTTTTTAGTGTTTCCACATTGAACCTAATGTCTGACAATTATTATTCTTATATATTTATTATATATGGGCTTTCATAAGTGGGTTTTGTTTTGTTTTTGTTAGGGCTATAACAATTTGGTTCAAATTTTGTTAGAAACATTTATTTTCATTTCAAACGAATAACCCTGCTCTGAAAATAGCAAAAAAAATTTAATTGATATCTAAATTTTAATTTATTTTTCAGTGCATTTTTCAAACCGCTAGGGTGGGGGGCCCATCCCAGCCCATGGCTGGCTCCGCCTTGTTTGCACCCCACTTTTTAATAAGTATTATTACGTTTTTTTATCTTTGTGTTTTTATTTTTAAACCGGGATTTTTAGGGGGAGTTTTCCAATGGATTATTTGATTTTATCATCTTCGATTTTATCATCTTCGATTTTACGAATGGATAAAAAGAAGGTGATTTTATCACACTATATTATTCACAACTATTATCACACTAGATTTTATCTATTGGGAAAACATGGTGATTTTATCACCCCTCCATAAAACACCAACTAAAATCAAATTTCTCATTTTATCTCATGAAATCCATTCAAAAACTCCCCCTTTAATGTTAAAACTATGTTTTATATCCTCTGCCACAGTCACCCTATACAAGAACACGACTAACCAGTGCCCACCTATAATTATTTGGGAGTTTAAAACTAAGAGAAATTGGTCAACTATTTTATCTGGGTCTGAGCAAATTGAGGCCCCGTTCCGCTAAATTTTTTTTTTTTTTGTTTTAGATAAAAAACTTTCTCATTCCACTAACAAAAAATCACTTAGTTTTTTTGCAAAACTAAAAACCAAAAATGCCAAAAAACTAGTTAGTGGAACAAGTTAGTTTTTTTGCAAAACTAAATATACAAAAAACTAGTTTAATGGAACAAATTAGTTTTTTTGAAAAACTAAAAACCAAAAAACTAGTTAAGTGGAACAAGTTAGTTTTTTTGCAAAACTAAAACATCCAAAAAAACCAAAAAACCAAAAAACCAAGTTAGTGGAACACCCCCTAATTTTGTTACATGAATGATAAAGAAAATAACGATTGAAAAAACAAGAGAAATTTAATTGAGAATCCTGTTATAATATTACCTTTATTATGCAATCTTGTACGGTTTGAATTTTTATGATCCCATCCTGTAAATAGTTTTTCGGACCATATTGCCCTTATTATTTGTTTTAGGTGTATATATTATATTATAATGATAATTTATAGTAGTTAATTAGAGGGCTTAAAATCCGGGAATGACTATTATAGGATCGATTTTCCTATCTTGTTTCATCCTATAAACAGGATGATATTCACGTCAGTTATATGTTTTCCTTGTTTGGATCATAGCAAGGTTTATTTCCTTTTTGGTTTGATTTTCAAATCATAGCTGTTTCATTTCCTTATCCTGAGGTAATTTTGAATTTCAAATTCTTTTAGTCCTAACCAAAGCTATAGGTGACGCCCAATTCAATCCCATTCACCATCTGTGATCAAACATTTCTCCAATTCAATCCCATTCACCATTTGTGATCAAACAATTCTCCACCTGATATATTGGATTCAAGTAATTTATCAAGCCACATCGCGCGTTGTTTTGATAAGGTATTATACTTCACCATTTTGATAGTTCATTTGAGTGTAACATCATTGTTTGTTCTTTTCTTTTTTTACCACATATCAAACTTCTTTTTTTCCGTCATAAGTTCTAGTAAGTTTGTAAGTTTATTGTTTAATTGATAAGGGTAATGTTTGATATAGACGGAAAAAAAACATTATGATCCCACATATCAAACTTACAGTAAACTTACTGTTTAATTGATAAGGGTTTAAGGGTGTTTTTCTTTTTCTTTTTCGATAAGGTATTATACTTTACCATTTGATAGTTCATTTGAGTGCAACATCATTGTTTGTTATTTTCTTTTTTTACCACATATCAAACTTCTTCTTTTCCGTCATAAGTTCTAGTAAGTTTGTAAGTTTACTGTTGGTAATGTTTGATATGGACGAACGGTAACCCGGTTCACCATGTTATCTGTTTTTTGCAGTTCTTTCGTTTACGATGGAGGATGGGCTGGTTCTCGTTTGCAAGTATGGCAACAAGATTTGTCCGGTAATAGTAAAAAGTGGGATGAATTTTGGAGCGGTTATGGAGAAGATATGTAAGAGGTGGACTGATTTGGATCCCGACACACTGATTATGACTTACTCGCTTATCAACAACGAACCTGTAGTCATGGAGGACGATGTCGGTTTGGCGACATTGTGGGAGCTTGCACAGGCTGGGTCAATGAATGATATTGAGGTTGTCGTTGAGGATGGGTCACTGGAATTTACTATGGCTGATCCAGATTCCAATTCAGGCTGGTCAACCGATCGGATGTCACAAAATAAGAAAAGAGTTAGGTCTTCAAACATGGATGTCAGTGATTTGGTAACCCCATCGTTTGTAACTCACAAGAAAAAAAATTTGAAGTCTGCTGAATGGGCGGTTGGGATTAAAGGTGTTGGTCAGTGCTTTGTAGGCGGAGTGGTAGAATTCCGAAATGTGTTGCGTAAATATTGCATTGAACGGGGAATTGAGTATGTCCTCGTAAAGAATGATAAGGAGCGCATTACGGCGCATTGCAAACATAGGAATGGGGAGAAAAAATGCATGTGGGAAGTACATGCCCGGGTGTTCCAAGCTAATGGTTTTTTCTATATCCGTAGTTTCGTGGATGAGCACAAATGTGGTGCTGTATTAAGGACAAATAAGAATCCAAGGGCCACGTCTGAGCTAATAGGCAGTCTGATTGTGGAGGATGTTCGGGCCAAATCCAAGAAGTCGCCTTCAGACATAATTTCTGAAATGAAGTTGGACTACGGGCTCGATGTTTCATACCACCAAGCATGGTGGGCACTGGAGAGTGCAAGGGGGGATGTTTTCGGGGATTTTGAGAATTCATTTTCTAGTTTGGCATGGTATGTCCGAGAAGCCCGGCGCACAAATCCCGGCAGTCACATTTTATTGGAGGTTGATGAGGATTCGAAACGGTTCAAAAGGTTATTTGTTGCATTTCGTGGATGCATTGATGGGTTTAGACACTGTCGACCCATCCTATTTCTTGACGGCACATTTTTGAAAGGGATGCAAAAAGGCCAGCTGCTTGGCGCAATCGGTGACGAAGGTATTCTTGTTTGGTTTCTACTTTTCTGGGTTATATGTTATGGTAAATGGTGACACTTTGTTATTGAATTTGGTTTGATAGGGCTACATGTTGAGTAATGGTAATGTCATGGTTTGAACATGGGTTCATAATATCCCATTTTGTTTTTTTTTCCTTTTACTACATGTATGAAAACTAATCGTGTTCCTCATTTTTAGAAATGAAGTGGTCTGACTTTGAAGCGTGATTGTCAACTTGTTCAATTTAACATCTTGGAATTTTTTTTCAATTTAGGAATCTATTGAATCGTTTATGTGGCAATGTTGTTTGTACCTTGTACTGACGCAACCATTTTTTTTTTTTACAGAGATCTTCCCGTTGTGTTTTTCTATTGTTGACTCAGAAAATCGTGATAATTGGTTATGGTTCCTTCAGCAGTTGTATTCCATAATTGATCATGAAAGGAGGTTCACTTTTGTTTCAGACAGGAACCTTGGGTTGTTGGAGGCAATGAAGATAGTATTTCCAACCTCTCCTCATGGTTATTGCTTATATCATTTGACTTTCAACTTGAGATACCATCTGCGTGGGACTCCCAAATGGCATAGAGAGACGATGGTGCATTTGTTGAGACTTGTTGCCCATGCCCCTACAGTGGAATTGTTCCACCATTTTATTTTGAGGATGGCGAATGAGGGCGGGGAAAAAGTGATGGACTTCCTAACGAATCTCCCTGTTGATAATTGCAGCACTGTGCACTTTCCGGGTTGTCGTTATGGGGAGATGTATTCTAACGTTGCAGAGTCATTTAATTCGTGGATTAAGGATGAGTGCTACCTTCCCATACGAAACTTGGTGGATGCCATTCGGGTGAAAATCATGGATATGATTGTTGAAAGGAGTAAAAAAGCAAGCGAATGGGTTGGAAAATTTTGCCCAAAAATAGATCAAAAGTTGCATGATTCTTTCCAGGAGTTTAGGACATGGGTGGTTTCGCCCTCGGGGAATGGCGTGTTTGAGGTGCAATCAGAGCCTACCGTTTCCATTGATCTCATAGGGAGAAATTGTTCCTGCCAAAAATGGCAGCAAGATGGGTTCCCTTGTTGCCACGCCGTTGGAGTAATTGCTATTACCGGCAAGGACCTCAGTTACTATGTTGACCCGTACTACTATGCGGATACGTATCGTGCCTCATATTCCCATCCCATCTATCCAATCCCTACGCTGTGGATGCCAAGGCAGCCAATTAACGGGGATGTTATTCTCCCTCCTTTGAGCAAGAAACCACCACGAAGGCTAAAGTCTCGTCGGATACCGTCTAGGGGAGAGAAGGTGTCCCAAATCAGATGCGGTAGGTGTCACAAGTTAGGAAACCATAATAGGTCGACATGCAAGGAAGCCATGTAGGCATTGGTGGTTCAATGAAGTCGGCATAATTTTAAGTACATCAGTTTTATACTAGGTTGAACTTATGTCTTTGTTTTTTGTTTTTTTCTCCCGTTGTTGCTCTTTGGGCAAACCAAGTTTAGTGAGTACCCAAGATCAATTGTCTCATTGATCTTTGTTATTTGTTTCGGTAGTTGTCTTAGGTTCAATGAATTGTGGAGTTTGTTTTAATGAACACTTGTTCTTCGTTGCTTCCACATAAGTTGGTGTTTAAGTTTGTTTGTTTATTTTGAAGGTGTGATATAGTAAGAAAAAAATGAGTTTGACTCTTTTTCCTGACCATATGTTCAGATGCTAATGACACAACCCAGAAAATACGGTGAACAACACACCATGTTCATGAAACAACATTAACCAAAACAACAGACCATGTTCACCTAACGGCATTTCCCAGAAAATATGTGAACACCACACCATGACATGGGTTCCCAGAAAATATGGACAACGGTTCCTTTTCGATAATATCCCCCCTTTTTCCCCCCTTTTGTTTCCTATCTAACAATTTCCAGTAAATATGGTCAACAAGACACCATGTTCACGTATCATAAGTACCCTGAAAATATGGTGACCAACACTTAATAACAATTCCCAGAAAATATGTGACAGCGTGTACGTGCTTCTTTGTTGTCCGCTTTGTTGGCTTCGACAGCGTGTTCTTCGACATCTGTTGTTTTGTCAAGTATGTGACATCCATGTACCATCAAATGTAGTGTATTTATATCCCATTATCACAAAACATCAAGAACACAATACCCAGTCAACCAATTTTGTCAATTGCCCGTGAAGATTTTGGAATAATAAACGATGGTAAGTCAGCGTATCATGTTCTCCTGTACCAACTGTTGTTCCAATGCATGTACATTTTAAAGCTCACCCAACCCAACAGTCAACCTTATACCATCTCTAATACTAACTAATTAACACATCATCATCATTTCCCATTAACACAATTAATCCAAAACACATAATCATGTCTGCACTTGCCCAAAAAATTAAAGAAACAAGTATACCATGGAAAACATTCATGCTACTTGCCCAAAACTAGTAAACCATGGTCTAAATTTAATAAACTAGTAAACCGTGTCCAAAAAAAATCCTGCCATTGCACACTCATTTCTTCTTACGGGTGCGTGATGGTTTTTTGTACTCTTCACCGCCTCCGATTGCTTGTTCTGTGTTTGGCTCCTTGTTTACGGCATCAACCATATGTTGAGAAGAGGACCATGAGAGCAGCTCATCATTCAAGAATGCGTGTATAATTTCAGCACGCATTGCGCGGCAATCATCCTTCAGAAACTTTGGCCCAACTTTTTCTGTTCGGAAGTATTGACGGATAATATGGCAAACTATTATCCCACAATCTAGGCTGTAAAATTTCCAACAAAATAAATTATTAGTCTTGCCATTTTTCCCTCACCTATGCACTGTCATATAACAACAAAACTAAGAATTTGCATAATAGCATTAGCTGGTATTTTCAATACGGGAGTACAAGCATATGGTCTATAAAACTACGAATTTGAAGTTTCTATTTTTATATAACATCTTCCATCCAAAATGCCCCAACTCTAATCCCGCATCGAAACCATAAGAGATACAAAGAATGTCCTCTTCTTTTTTTTTTTCACCCGATAGGGAATGTCCTTTATCGCTACAAATTTTTAGCACGCTCGCTGATTGTAATAGGGCTCGCTACCCAAGGGCCGAAAGTATTTGCTTCAGGGGCTGGCCTTTACACTAGGTGTATCTATATTGAAGCCCAAACCAATCAAACAATTTATAATGACCCGATCAAAAAAAATTACACCCTCATGCTTAAGTTCTCATTGTACTTGTTTTAACCATATATAATTAGTCCTTCCGCTTAACTGCTTGGAAAGCTAAAATAATTACTAAGTTATTCAACAAAGCAAACAACTTACCTATGGCCTACTTGTTGTGGGCAGTCTTCCACTTGGACTATGGTTTGACAATCTTGCGTGCACAATCTTCCATCTATCCAATCCCTACGCTGTGGATGCCAAGGCAGCCAATTAATGGGGATGTTATTCTCCCTCCTTTGAGCAAGAAACCACCAGGAAGGCCAAAGTCTTGTCGGATACCGTCTAGGGGAGAGAAGGTGTCCCAAATCAGATGCGGTAAGTGTCACAAGTTAAGAAACCATAATAGGCCGACGTGCAAGGAAGCCATGTAAGCATTGGTGGTTCGATGAAGTCGGCATAATTTTAAGTACATCAGTTTTATACTAGGTTGAACTTATGTTTTTGTTTTTTGTTTTTTTCTCCCACTGTTGCTCTTTGGGCAAACCAAGTTTAGTGAGTACCCAAGATCAATTGTCTCATTGATCTTTGTTCTTTGTTTCGGTAGTTGTCTTAGGTTCAATGAATTGTGGAGTTTGTTTTAATGAACACTTGTTCTTCGTTGCTTCCACATAAGTTGGTGTTTAAGTTTGTTTGTTATTTTGAAGGTGTGATATAGTAAGAAAAAAATGAGTCTGGCTCTTTTTCCTGACCATATGTTCAGATGCTAATGACACAACCCAGAAAATACGGTGAACAACACACCATGTTCATGAAACAACATTAACCAAAACAACAGACCATGTTCACCTAACGGCATTTCCCAGAAAATATGTGAACACCACACCATGACATGGGTTCCCAGAAAATATGGACAACGGTTCCTTTCGATAATATCCCCCTTTTTTTAATGGACATTTCCGAAAAATTATTTGCTTTCGTTTAAGGTCCTTCAAACTTCTTTTTTTGGACTTGGCTACCAAATCTGGAAGGTTCCACTTGACGATCCCCATAGGGTGCTCGGGATGAATAGCCTTCGTCAATGTCGTGTGCTCAAAAAGCCAATACTACACCATTAAAATAATTCAGTTTCAGTTGTTAATAAATAAAGAACCAACACGTCAAACTTGAAGTCAAAATTATGGAATCAAACATACCACTAGGGCCATAACACAACCCGTGACCTTTCTTGGTTCCCGGTGATATTTCCTGATGGATGTCATTGGCTCCTGACAATTGCTCCATTCCAATCATAATCCATCATCTTATCCAACTCTTCAACCTGTGCTAAATGTACCCATTTGACCGTAGTTCCGGTGGGGAAGAAGAATGTGTGGCAAAGAAACAAGCATAGCAGCCTACCAACATCTTGTACATAATCAGTCTCGTCCCTACTCACATATTCAACTAGAAGTTGCTTCACGGACGTTGTTGACATTCGTGGTTCTTTGATTTGCCTTCGTGCTACAAACTTAATAGCTTCTTTGTTTCTAGAACGGAGGCTCACGAATTCTTCCCCACAATGAATTCCAAAGATCCTAACCATGTCCGCTCTCGTTATCTCCAAATAGGACCTCCCGAGTCGAAACTTGTCCTTTGCAGGGTCATATGTTTCGATTATTTCAATAATCAACTTGTCACTCTTGCGGCATTGTGCATTGGTTAATCTATTTTCCATGATTGACTCAAAAATACCCCAAAAAGGTGTTTTCTTTAAAACCTCCTTGTGACATTCACGCAATTTCAATTCCTTAATAAGTGTGACTAAACCTCCAAGGCTTGACCTGAATGGTGTCTCTGTCGCTTTCTCAAGCATACGAGGCTTCTTATTTGTTGTGTTGACTGTCCCTTCTTCTGCCTTTGGACGTTTCCTTGTGGACGGATATCCACTTGCCTCCTTCAGATCAACATTTGTTCCTGCAATTTTTTTTTTTTAAAAAAAACATGGGGACACGTTGTGTTAGTGTAGTGCCATCCGACTCTTACACATTAGGTATTTATAAGGGGGTGTACCATGTGCAACAATGGGACCACGGATTAAAATAAGAACACATTTTCAAAAATTCTGTGAATACGACAACTATCATGGTATGCTGAAATATAGTAAGTTATGGATTGTTTCCAAAACTTTTAATGTTATCTTACGTGGGTGAGTTTTGGTTCGATTCCTTGAGGGGGGCGTATCGGCAACCACTAGCCTATCAAACCTTTCCACCTTCGGGCCCTTATCCACTGACACATTCCCGGTGGGGTTTTTCCTTTTTCTCGAGAATGCACTACCGCCACCTTTGTTAAAAGTATCACCACTATCCACAAATTCAGCATATGCAGGTGCATTACAGGACTTTTCAGCCGATAATAATCGATAACTAACGAATGAAATCGTAGATATTATGAGATAATGCGCAAAAAACCAATCTGAAACATGGTTGACAGGCCTAGAAACGGTTTTGATCTGCATGCTATTACCTTGTACGGGGATCAATCTTCCCTTGGTTGGAGGGGCATCGTCGACCTTAGGTTTTTTACCAATTTTAAGACCTGGAACGGTGGTTTTAACTCCTGCAAAACACATGCAAAAAAACATGTTTGAAACATTATATATTCATAATCCATGTTACTCTTGGAACTTAAAAACATGCTATCATGTGGGACGGAGAGATACAAAAAATGGTCATTCAAAACCTTGAACACTGATTCTTCATTTTCTAAGAGTAACATGGAAAAATCGTATTTCTATTAATTGACTAGCTGTGCCCAAAAACAGATAATGGTATTCTAATTGATCAATAAAACAGTTAGTGGACAAAAGGAGCCACATCCAGGCTAATCAAGGAAACTGGGCCTTGCCCACCAAGTGTTGCTTATCTATCCCTCTATAAAACATACGACATGGATGTCAACCATAACTAAACTATAAATGATGATATGAAAACAGACCACTTTTGAAACGTGAAAAATAACTTCTAACAATGTTACATCAACAAACCATAACCAAAACAATTGACCCAAACGGATTATTTATGGTAACAAGGCAAAAACTTGCTGACACAATGTGGAAAACAGTTTCCATGTGTGTGTTATTACCTTCAATGGGTATGGATTTTTCCTTTGCCGGAGGGACGTCATCAATCTTTGGTCTTTCTACTGTTTTAAGCTTTGCGCCCGATAAACCTTCCGTGGTTTTAGTCCCTGCCGAAAATGTGTAAACCATAATTTCATACCTTTAGACATTGATAAATATATGAAACTTGTCAAATATCAACGATTTAACTCATGCCAAATCAAAAAACCCATGACCAAGTTATATGTAAAACACCCTGTATTCAAATGGAAAATCCAAATTCCATGGAATCACAGCAAGCCATGCCTAAATAACAAAACAACTAGAATCATTTTCCCTTTTGTTTGATGACCAGAAAAGGTTAATCTCGGAGAAATACTTTGTGGATTACGGTTCACCGATTCACCATACCCACACCATCAACCATGGATATCATGTAATCTATGACAATACACGTCGGAATCATGGGCATCAAACAATGGCAAATTCAGAGTCCATGTTCTCAAAACCCCTAATTTTTGACACACCATAAAAAACCAAGTATGCAAAAATCAAACACCATAAACAACTACGTATCTGAAAAATAATTGCGAGCCATGATTAACCCACTCTGTGCTATCCAAAAAATACGAAAGTACACGTATTGCACCAAAAACACAGTCGATTCAGTAATCCCAACAAAACATGGTGTTCTGTAGTGTTGAGTAGAAAACTTATGAGCCATGATTCCGCCTTCTTCTCGTCGGCCAGTTGGCCTTCACCGCCGTTTTGGGTGGTTGTAGACGCTGCCTCAACCTCTTTCCGTCGTTTCAATTCTTAGCAGAATGGGGTTTCTGAAAAATCGGCAAAATGGGATAGTGGGATGATGCGAATCCGAAAAATATGGGATGGACGATTTGTGAATGGGTGGGATTTCAACGGAAAATCAGGGATTTAGGATGGTTTGGTTAGGGATTTCAACGGAAAATCAGGGATTTGGGACGATTTTGGGGGAAGGTGTTGGGTTTATTCGAAAAAAATAGGGATTTGGGATGGGTAGGACGGTTTAGATATGTGGGTTTCTCTCACCAAAATATCAGGATGATCAAATGGGTTTTGGGATGACGTGGCAATTGTTGGATGATAAATGTTCCATAATACTGTAACTGACTATAATATGAATAGTTTAAAAAATGGCCGACATTAGTGGGATGTAAAAGATTTTAATTTTCGTCAGTTTCATGGGATGATTTTAGGACTATTAACATATCCTAATTCTGTTAATAATATAGAAGAATTTGAAAATGGAAAAAACAAGAAGGAAGGGCTTTTTCGGAATTAATTATAAGTCAAGATGGAATCATAACAATTCAAAAAAACTAGGATGGGATCATAACATTTTTATTTGTTTAGGATGGCTAATTAACTGCCCCAAAAAACAAATCTTCTAATAAAAATTTTGCTTTCTTTTAATATGAAGAAGTCAAATTCATGGATTTTTTACAATCATTATTATTATTTTTTTAAAACAAATCTTCTAATAAAAAAATTGAAAACTATTATTCTTAAATAATTTATTTTTTATAGTTTAAAAATATGATATAACACTCAATTTTAATTATGTCATTTTGAAACTCTATATTATTAACTTTAGCCATTTTCTAAATGGATAATCAAAAGCTGGTGTGGCAACTTTTGATCATTCAATTTTGAGTATACCATTGGTGATAGCCTGAGCCCGTTAGGTGGTGTTATTAGGCAATAAAAATTTCAAAAAAAAAACTCCAAATTTTGATCTCAATATCAAAAGTACTTCCAAACTTACAATGTTTTCAAGTGTACTCCCAAACTTCAATTCCGTAATATAAAATAAAATAAAATAACTCCTTTCATCTGCATCAGTTTGGCAACTAACGGGATTTACTGACTTCGAGCTTAACGGACTCCATAAACCGTTAAGTGACCCAAAACGACGTTTAAATAAACAATAATTTTTTTCAGGGAAAAATTTCAGAAAACCCCCCAAACTTTGACCTCAAAATCAAATATACTCCTAAATTTTCAAAAATTGTTTCCAAAAACTTTTTTTTTTAAATCAAAAAATTAAAAAAAAATGTTTTTAAACTTTTTTTTTTCAACAAATGTTTTTCAAAAAACTAAAAATCAAATGTTTTTTCAAAAAAAATGTAAATCAGTTTTTTTTTTTTTTGAAAATTTGCTTTCAAACTTTATTTTCGAAAAATGGTTTTCTTAACACACTTAGAAATTTTTTTTTTGAATAAAAAAATAGTTCTTTTTGAAAATATTTTTACAACAAAAAAATAATTTTGAAAATCAAAGTTTTAAAAACAATTACTTTGAAGAAATATAGTTTGAAATAATTTTGTCCAGTTCAAAAAAAAATAAGTTTGCCAAAAAAATTTCAAAATTCTTTTGTTGAAATAAATTTGGGAAAAAAAAATCTTTTGAAAAGGCATTGTACAGAATAAAGTTTGAATTTTCAAAAATGAAATTTTCCATTTTCAAAATTTTCAAACTTCATTTTTTTTAAGAGTATATTTGATATTGAGGTCAAAGTTTGGGGAGTTTACTGAAATTTTTCCGAAAATAAATTATCGTTTCTTTAAACAGGCCCAACACGACGTCGTCTTGAGCCACATAACGGTTTATGGAGTCTATTAAGCTCCAAGTCAGCAAATCTTGTTAGTTGCCAAACGGATGCAGACGAAAGAAGTATTTTTTTTATTACAGAATTGGAGTTTGGGAGTGCTCTTGAAAAAATTCTAAGTTTGGGCGTATTTTTGATATTGAGGTCAAAGTTTGGGAGTTTTTTAAATTTTCCCTTTTAGACGAAACTACTTTTTAATTACAGTCTGAACCATCCAGAAATCAGCTATTACCGCGTCAAACAAGAGGTATCCATGTACCTACATATGAACCCAAACTTTCAAGTAAAATTAAATATCCCACGAGTCATTATTTGTCTAACTAGTGCATACCCTTGCCTGAAGACACAACTTGAGTAATCAACGCCCGTCTCCGTGTCCATTCTTTATGGTCCTTTGAATTCAGAAAGGGGGAAGGTAGTGAGAGAAAATGTGGTTTGAATTTCGAAAAGGGGACAGAGAGAATGTGGTTTGAAATTTTAAGTGTGGTGGGTCGGTGGAGGAAAAGGGCAAAGAAAGGGATAAAATGTTATATGATAACTGTGATAGAAAATATGACTGGGACAAAAACCGCTCTGTATTGTAATATTGATTATTGTTTGTCATAATCAAATAAGTTGTCTGTAAATCAGATATCTACTATATCTATTGCTAATAATGTGCAGGGAGCCTTAGTTGACCCAAGGTGGAAAACTGCTATAAATGAGGAGATGAAATCATTGCAGAAATTAAAACTTGGGAGCTTGTTGGCAGTCCACCAAAAAAGAAACAAGTTGGATGTCGGTAGGTTTATACTGTGAAAAACAAAAAATATTGTATAGTTGAACGCTTTAAAGTGAGACTAGTGGCAAAAGTGTACACCCAAACCTATGGGATTGATTATACAAATACATTTGCACCAATAGTTAAAATCAACACAATTCGAGTCTTGTTGTCTCTATCTGCAAACATGGATCGGTCATTACAATAATTTGATATGAAGAACGCCTTTCTACATGGCGAGTTGTCTAAAGAAGTCCACATGGATTTGTCACTAGGATGCATGATATCGCAAGTGCATTGTCGGAAAGTGTGCAAATTAAAGAAATCTTTGTATGGATTGAAACAATCTCCACAAGTATGGTTAGGAAGGTTCATAAATTCCATGAGGGCCTTTGGTTACCATCAAAGTAATTCAGACCACACTTTGTTCTTAAAAAAAATAGCATGGTAAAATCACTGCCCTTATTGTATATGCTAACGACATGGTTGTTACAGGAAATGATCCTGAATAAAAGAAGGCTATGCAGGGTTACTTGTCGAGAGAATTCAAAATGAAAGACCTTGGTCACTTGAAATATTCTATTGGGATCGAAATGTCTTGATCTGATAAAGGAATTTTTTGTATCAATAAAATTATGACTTAGATTTGTGGCAGGAAACTCGTATGTCAGCATGTCAACCAACTAATACACTAGTAGAAGAAGGATTGAAGTTACGTGTTGCGGCTAATCAGGTGTCTGTTGATAAAGGGAGATATCAGAGACTCGTAGGAAGATTGATATACTTATTCCACACAAGGTCGGACCTTGCCTATGCATTGAGTATTGTCAGCCAGTTTATGTATAATCCTGGAGAAAAAACATATGAATGCAGTTATGCACATTTTGAGGTATTTGAAGACTGCTCCTGAAAAAAAAAAGACAGCTTATTTACTAAACATATAGGTTGTCAAAGCATGGATACATATACCGATGCTAACTGGATTGGAGCAATAGATGACATATGATCTATTTCACAGTATTTCACCCTTTTAGGTGGTAATCTCGTCACATTGAGAAACAAGAAATGTTGTTGCATGTACAAGCGCAAATGAGAGATATGACACTTAGGAGTGTGTGAAGCATTGTGGCTAAGACTTCTTTTGATGGATTGGGCTATTCGCATAGGCAGCCAATTCAACTTTATTGTGATAATGAAGTAGCATGTGATATTACTCATAATCCAATACACATGATCGTACAAAGCACGAGGAGGTAGGTAGGTTTTTTTGTTAAGGAGAAATTGGGTGAGAAAATTGTAGAGTTGCTTAAGATTCGATTAGAAGATCAATTGGGCATATGTGACATTTATGCACCAACTCGAAGGGGAGTGTTGTGATATAGGGTTAGTGGTCAAAGATTCTCTTTTGTAATTATTTCCTATTGTAAGAGATAATTATTCTTTTCTTTTTAGAGCTATTGTAAGAGATAATAATATTTTATTATTATTTTTTTTTGTCATTTGTTTTTCCTAATCAATTACACTGTGAGGGTGAAATGAGACTCAATCCCGAAATGCAGTGTAGGACATCCAAAAGCTCTACCGCATGAGCTAGCCACCACTTGCTATTATTTACTATTTGGAAATATTATTCTATTAGGGAAATAACTTGATTATAGGAATAGCGTGATTGGAGGATCTCTACCGGTATTCCATCTCTACAAATATGTACATGGTTACATAATTATTATGAATGAAAATATTATTCTTTGATTTTCAAGTTTGTGCTAGCCACAAAGTCAAAACCGATGAATCGTTACTTACGAGAATTTGTGATGTGTTTGTTTTTTCTTATAAGGTGGATATAGACAAACGCCTTCCACTAACCAAACACACTTCCCAAACTGCCCTCTTTTCAACAAAGGCCTGATTACCCTACTTGAAAATAGCAACTTCTTAACACAAAAACGGTGGCATTTTAAGTAAGGCCCCATTCCACGAAAATTTTTGGTACCTACCGGGTACCACATGGTCGATACTACATGGTAACCGAACGTTGCATCCGGACTGTCCAAAAGTATATTGGACGGCCGAGATTAAAACACCCTCTCTCCTCACTCTCTCTCCCAATTCAAACAACTCAAAGTCAAAATGGACGGCTTAAACGAGCCGAAGGGATACTCTCGGTATTGAAAATTTGCTCCCAATCCACTAACTCAACCTATTCAAAAGGGGAAATTTCAAAATGTGCCCCAAACTTTACACTCAATGTCTCATCGCTCCCCAAACTTTAACAAATTTCATTTTAACTCCCAAACTACTCCTCCGTTATTCAAAATGACTCATTCTGTCTCAATCTGTGGGCTCACTAATGGGAAATGCTGACATGGACCCTTAACAGTAAAAAAGCAAACGTTAGCTTCCAAAAAAAAAAAAAAATTCTCAATATCAATCTCTCTCTCTCTCTCTCTCTCTAAAATGCATATGTAGAGTTGGATCAAAAATTTTCAACCCACTTTCCTTCAGCTCTACAAATACTGCAAAAACAAAAAAATCTTCCTTAGACCCACTCTCTCTCTCTCTCTCTCTCTCTCTCTCTCTCTCTCTCTCTCTCCCCCAAAAAAAATTAGTGGCAATGACAAGCCCCTGCACCATTCTCGTCCCTCACCGCCGACTGCAACATTGCCAGCGCTAGACATCGGCCAACAACGGCTAATTTCAAGCAATTTTCACGCGAATAGAAGCAAGGATTTCAATCGTGGGTTTTCAATCAATGGGTTTATGAAGACAAACGGAACCCCTTCTTTCATTAATTCAAAATTGATAGATTTCTCTCCGTTTTCCATATCCAAGCCTGAAGGGTGTGTTTCGAACTTGTGGAAAGGGATGGAAAATGAGAGAAAATAAAAAGAGAGGAAAGTGGGAGAAAAGTAGGAGGAAAATTGTACTACTCACAATACTTTAGATTTTTTTATTTTTACTCTTCTTTCTCTCCAAACCAAACAAGAGGAGGGAAAATTTTTAATTTTCTTTTCTTGTCCTCACTTTCCTCAAGTTCCAAACATGCATAGCGCCCATCACAGTCGGTGCATCGGGCCTATAAGATCCCAAGAGGCTGAAGAGGTTTAGATCGAGATTTATGCAAGCCCAAAAAAAAGGATGTACAGATCTATGATTAACATTTTCCTAAATCAACACATCTAAAAGTCCAAGAAAAAACATATGAATCATTAAAGTGTACCATTTTAAAAACAAATCCAATTCAACGAAAGCCAATTAGTTTGAGAGAAAAAGCCAATCAGTTGAATTCAGAGTCAAAAGAATACAAAACGAAAAATTCAAGCAACAACATCACAGACATACATTCAAAATTTTCCAAATCGACCGCCCAACAAAGAAAACACATAATTCCATAACTACACAAACATAGAAGACAGAAGTGTATACCGTCAGCGGCCATGGCAAATACGAAGAAGTTCCTGTGACGTTGTTCCTTGCGTAGAGTTGATGAGAGCTTGGAAGGAGCTGTGGGATTGAGACGGCCGCTACCCAAAAATTTAGAGATAGAAGAGGTGAGAGAGGGAGTACGGGTATAGTGGAGGGTGTTTGTTAGTCACAAGGACTATCCCAAAAAAGGGATCGAATTTGATTGAGATCAAATGTCTTGTTGATTTCGGATTCAAATTTGTTTCTTTGGGGACCCATTGGATTTTTGACGGAGGAGGGGATATCTGGTTTTGAAGGATTCATGTTTGAGAGCTTAGGAGGATCCAGGGAGAGATATACAGTGTGTGTATTTTGAGGGACGTGTGTCGCATTTTTATTGGGTTTGGATACCACATAAGTTCATTTAACGGAGCCAAACGACCAAGTAATCAAATTCCGTGAGATCACAGAGGTTGTGTTTGGTTTGGTTTTGGGTTTTGGTTTTTGTAATGATTCGAGGGAGAAATAGGGGTAATAATTAAAAAATAGGTATTAATGATTAGAGAGAGATAGAGAGAAAAATAATAATAATATTTAAAAATAGGGATAATAATTGAATAATGATTTAGAGAACCGGTTCTTAAGAACCTAAACCAAACAAGGCGGGATTGAGATGGAAGGAGCCATTTTAAATAACGGAGGGGAAGTTTGGGAGTTCAATTAAAATTTGTTAAAGTTCGGGGGGCGATAAAATATTAAGTGTAAAGTTTGAGGGACATTTTGAAAATTTCCGTATTAAAAAAGAGCTCAATTCACAATCCGAAGCAGCCAATTTCTCATTATATACATATATATAAAAACGAACAAGCCAAAAAAGCCCAATGGGCCTAATTATACTTGAACTGCCTTGCAATTTAGTTTTGATAAAATATAGTTTTATTTGAAGGTCCGATTGATAAAATTTGGGTTTGATAAAAATGTTATTCACATGATTTTATTATGACATAAAATTTAATTTTGATAAAAATTAGTTTTGTTAAAATCAGTTGAGGATTTAGATTTTATCAAAACTAGGGAGATATCGAGGGCTTGTTCGGTTTGGGTTTTGAGAGAGAGTTTTTGGGGTAATAAGTAGAGAGATAGAAAGAAAATTTTATTAGGAACAGTGTAGGGTAGATTGAGACCCAAACTTCTTTGTCTTCGAGATTTTTTTCTTGTTCGTCGAAGTTCATCTCAACCTTCATCCCAATCTCTAAGGCAGTTCTTGTTGTTTCCCCAACTTCGAGAGACCCTAATTTTGATTGATATCTGGAATATGCATGAAGATATCGTCTCTTTTTTTCTTTTTCTTTTTCTTTTTTTAATATCTCGAGCATTTGAGGTCCTTTTAGGTTTTGAGTTTGTGATTGTTTGTGTTCCTCGATTTCGGATTGGTATTTCCACAAGTGCAAGAAACCCTAATTTTGCTTAATATCTGAAATTTGCATGGATCAATCGAAATTGGAATTTTTTTCTAGTTGAGACATTTAGGAGGTGGTTGTTCGTGATTCTTTGATTTCAGATTGTTGTTTCCCAACTTGTTGAATCCCAAATTTAATCACAACTTACATGAATTTATGGAGATTTATTTTCGTCTGTTTTGCTTTGATAAAGGTTGTTCTTTTGTTTCCCCAACTTTGGAAAACCTTAATTGTGCCTTAATACCTGGAATTTCCATGAATTTTTTGAAATTTTAATTGTCTATTTTGAGCATTTTAGGTTTTGTGTTTGTGACTGTGTTTCTTTGTTTTCGAATTGGTATTTCCCTAATTTTGAGAAACCCTAATTTTGCTTAATATCTGGATTTTGCATGGATTAATCGAAAATTTGTTCATGTCTAGTTTGCGCAGTTTTTAGGTTTTGCGTTCATGATTGACCGTGTTTCTTTGATTTTGAAGTTGCAGAAACTCGAAGTTGAACCCTAGTTTCCGAAATCGCGTGTCCTTGATTACTTGTACAAGGATTTCTTATATAGCCCCTTAAAGAGTGAGTGCATCCCTGTATCTTAAAACAGTTATTGTTGATTGTTTCACGATTCTCTCTATTGCAATTAAATCAGTTACTGAATGGATAAGGAATGGAAATATAAGTAATTAATTATAGCAAGCAGAAAAAATAAAAATAAAAAATGAGTTTCCTGAATTTGGAAAGTAACATTAGATGCACATTGAAATATAACTTTGAATGCATAAGGAGAATAAACTTGGACCTGAACCTAAGATCATACAAAGCTATTGTGCTCTTGTTTTGATGAAAATCACTGTGTCTGTGTATGGAAGGAGTTATCTCATTGTTCTTATCCTTTAGATTAAGCCAGTTCGGCTTATACTGCAATACTTGGTTTGTGTGTGGAAGGTGTTATCTCATATTTTTCATTCTCTTATGACATTTTTCCTTCTTTCCCTTTCACAATGCAAAGTATATTTGAGGAAGGAGGAGTTAAATCACAACTTAATCCCGTATAAAAAGATGTTCTAGAATGGGTTAACTGAAATTGTGAAGTATGTGTGACGTAATTACAAATGTTTAAAAAAACCCAAGTATACTTGGCCCTGATTCCATTTTCTTCCTGTTTTGATAAAAAATGATCTTAGTGCTTCAGTTTATTCCTCATTTTGCGTCTGCATATGGAAGGAGTTATCGCATCTACTTTCTTTATATGACATTGTTTCTTTTTTTGGGGTGACATATGACATTGTTTCATCCTCTCCTTTCGTGATGCAAAAGTAAATTTGAGAAAAATGTTTATCGGATGAGATTGGTTTACAAAGAAAGCAGAAAGAAAGTAGGACCTGAACCCCTGATGATATAAGAAATATGTTCCTGTTTGAATAATAAATTGTTGTACCGTTCCAGATTGTACGTTTTCAACATTGGGTGTTTCAGTATACGAGATGAGATGAGTTAACTGATATTTCATTTATGACGTTGGTTCTTCTCTTCCTTCCACGATTCCATGTACATTCAATGAGGAAAAAGTTAAACCAAAAGTAAATCACCACTCCAGGACCACAAGTTAACTGTTCTGGAAGAAATAGATTTATGAATCAATGGTAGTGCTCCATTTTTTTAAGTTTGCCCTTTTATTTTTGTGCAGACCATGTCTGGAATCAGAAAACAAAAGATGATAGAAACCAGAAATGGGAATACCCTGCCTGCAAAGGGGAAGGCTCCCAAGACAGGGAATGATTCCGCTATCAATTTGGCATGCTTTAGTACACGGTTGAAGGCCCTTTACTCGAGCTGGCAGGATCTCAAAGTTGAGTTTTGGGGATCTTCTGATGTCCTTGTAGTTGCTACCCCTCCTGCTTCTGATGATCTGCGGTACCTGAAATCGTCTGCTCTCAATGTATGGTTGCTTGGTTATGAATTCCCGGAGACAATCATGATATTCATGAACAAGCAGATCCATTTCTTGTGTAACCAAAATAAGGCTTCTTTGCTCGAAGCTGTGAGGGGATCTACCATGGAGGCTGTGGGTGTGGAAGTTGTCCTGCATGTGAAGGCAAGGTTTGATGACGGGACTGCACAGATGGATGCTGTGCTCCGTGCCATCTGTGCTCAGTCAAAATCGAATCCTATTGTTGGATACATAGCAAGAGAGGCTTCTGAGGGAATTCTTCTAGAGGCATGGGCTGAGAAGCTGAAGAACTCGAATCTTCAACTTGCTGATATTACCAGTGGGTTTTCTGACCTTTTCGCTGTAAAGGACCATGAAGAGGTTACTAATGTGAAGAAGGCTGCATTTTTGGTTGCTATTGTGATGAAGAATTTTGTTGTTCACAGGCTAGAAAAGGTCATTGATGAGGAGGAAAAAGTTGCGCATTCTGTGTTGGCGGATGACACTAAGAAGGCGATACTGGGGCTTACTAAACTAAAGAAGGGTAACATAGATATCTGCTATCCTCCAATCTTCCAGAGTGGTGGAAATTTCGATCTCCGGCCGAGTGCTTCAAGTGATGATGAGTTTTTGTACTACAAATCTGCCAGTGCGATCATTTGTGCTATTGGATGTCGATACAACAGCTATTGTTCTAATGTTGCCAGGACGTTTCTTATTGATTTCACTCCGACACAGGGCAAGGCGTACGAGGTTCTACTCAGGGCCCATGAAGCAGCAATCATTACTTTAAATCCTGGGAACAAAGTTAGTGCTGCATATCAAGCTGCCCTCTCTGTGGTTGAGCGGGATGCTCCTGAATTAGTTCCAAACCTGACAAAATCTGCTGGGACGAGAATTGGGTTGGAGTTCTGTGAGTCGGGATTAAGTCTCAAGCTAAGAATGACCGTGTGTTGAAACCAGGCATGGTTTTTAATGTGACGCTTGGTTTCCAGAACTTGGAAGCACAGACTAATAACCCGAAGAGTCATAATTTCTCTTTGTTACTTGCGGATATTGTGATTGTTACGGAGAAGGGTCCGGACGTGGCAACTGCATTGAGCTCTAAGTCTGTTAAAGATGTTGTTTATTCCTTAATCGAGGTCGAGGAAGAGGAAGAGCCACCAAAGGTGAAATCTGAGGCCAATGGCACAGAAAACTTGTATTCCAAGGCAACTCTCAAGTCAGACAACCATGAGATATCGAAGGAAGAGCTCCGAAGGCAGCAGTTGCAAACACTTAGGCGGAATTTTTTGGCAAGGGAATCTGGGAAAGCAGAGCGGGCTGCTTTGGTTTCCGAGGAGAAGATTGTAATTGGAGGGAACAAGTTTAAGCCCATAAAGTTGATTGACCTTTGGATCATGCCCATTTTCGGTGGTTGCGAAAGAAAGCTGAGTGGTATTTTAGAAGCCCACTCGAATGGGTTTCTGTATTCAACTTCAAGGCCAGGCGAGTGTGTTGTCATCATGTATGGGAACATTAAGCATGCTTTCTTCCAGCCAGCAGAGAAGGAAATGATCGTTGTTGTTCACTTCCATTTGCACAACCATATAATGGTTGGAACCAAGAAAACTAAGGATGTGCAGTTCTATGTTGAGGTGACGGAGGTGGTCCAGACACTTTGGGATGGAAAGGGAGAGATTGTATAGGAACAATGGGAAAGGGACCGGAGAAATGAAATCAACTTGGATTTCCAGAATTTTGTTAACAGGACGAATGATCTCTGGGGACAAACCCAATTCAAAGGGCTCAACCTTGAGTTCGATCAACCTTTAATGGAACTTGGTTTCTGCGGAGTTCCTTATCAGACCTCGGCTTTCATTGTCCCAACTTCAAGTTGCTTGGTTGAGCTGATAAAAAATCCTTGCCTTGTGGTTACTCTTAGTGAGATCGAAATCGTGAATTTAGAAAGAGTGGGTCTTGGCCAGGCACAGGCAAAGTTCGACATGGCTATTATGTTCAAGGACAAGCGTAACGAGCTTCGGATTGGTTCTATTCCTTCGACTTCACTGGATGGGATCAAGGAATGGCTTGATACAATAGACATTAAGTATTATGAGAGCGCTGCTCCCAAACGGGCAAAGATGAGGAGGTAGATTCTTGGGGAGATCTTTGTTTTCAAAAGAAAGGTGGTCAAGTTGATGCAGAAGTAGCTATCTTAGTTGTTTTTTTTTAGGTAATCTAGGATCTTAAGATGACAGGTCTCATTACTTCCGTGGGTTCTTATAAGGTTATTGAGTTTGCTTGCTTTTAGTTGATAGATCTTTTTTCAGGCTGTGATGTTGAATGCTCTCTCTCTCTCTCTCTCTCTCTCTCTCTCCTGCTTCGTGTTACTTGGAGGTGGTAGACAAATCTAAAATCTTCTTCCATTCTTTCGCAGTTTGATCTACTGTTAGGCTGTGAATGCTTGTTTACTTTTTCATATTCTGTAGTAAAAGATGCTTATTGCATGGATGTATTGAATCTGAGTTTGTTGAAACGCTGTTGAGTTGGTTGTAATTCATCAAACCCTGCAGAGTGAGCAGGGATAAAGATCCTTTACGTTGCACAATCCAAAATAACTTTGTATCCCATCGATGAAGGGAGATATAAACAAGTGAAGAATACCGTTAGTTGACACGGTATACACTATTTAAGGGGCGTTGGGTGATCGCAAACGTTGCTTCCACCTTAATTTCAGGAAAATTTGCTTGCTCATTACATGATTTCTTGATAAATAATGATGCAAGACTTGCCGTGGACCCATGTATACATGCCCCAGGTAATGGTAGTATTTGTTTGTGCAATATATGCAATTATTGTTAGCCGTTAATATATGCAAAATTGCATATAAACATGTTCTTTCTCAGCAATATCATGCATTCTTTTATCCATTTAACATGTTCTTTCTCAGCAATATCATGCATTCTTTTATCCATTTAACTTGTCTTCTATTGTTTCTCCTCTGTATTTTGGTTGTAGACTAAACTCCTTTATTCGACTCATGCATTCCATGTTGCTGAATTTTGTTCTCCTCAAGTTCTCTCTCATTCCTACCCCTCCCATTATCCTTTACTGCTCTACACCTCTGGAGATCTCCTTTCCTATTTCCTCATGACTAGTTCTCTGTTTTTAGTTTCTTTATGTTTTTACTGTTCATCAATTTTTTGGACCAACTTTTTACTAAATTTTTTTGGCTTATTTACTTCCATTTAATGTATAATTCTTATAAAGTACGGGAGACTTTCACTAACCAAAAAAAAAAAAAAAACTTGCTAAAAGCAATACTCACACACAGTTTCCACAATTTTTTTTATAACTGGACGGGTCGTGTTCACAAATATTTCCCAATTTGATTTTAAAAAACTTGCTAAAAGTAATACTCATACACATTTTTCACATTACCATAATTACATAAACAAGGGCAAAATAGTAAACAATCAATCCATTATTCATTATCATAATTGTTCTCCCAAACACTACAATTATTACAAAATGCATTTTACATATTTCTCTCAAACACTACTCTCAGATTCAAAACACATTATAACCATGATAAAAAAAAGTCAAAAAACCCAAAAAGTTGAAAGTTAGAAAAGTTGAAGAGAGAGAGAGAGAGAGAGAGAGAGATGAATTTTTTTAAGCAGTTATTGAAGTCAGAGATGGTGGAGTATTACATTCAGGAAAGCTCCAATCTAGGCAAAATAATTTACCTCACATCTTGAACCATTATGAAAACATAAAAAAAAAAAAGGACTTGTTGCTAGGTTACTTTCGACCAAAGCACAATCACAAATTGCAACAATAAGAACCACCAAAGCAAACACGAATGGAAAATCACAAAAGCAAATTATACAACGCTGTTGTAACATTGTAAGCAAGAAGAAGTTGTAATTAATCTCCAAGAAGCCATAAAAAAAAAAAAATCAAAACAAAGAACACACCATTTTATTCTACTCCTGGGCTTTTTAGCCTCTTTTTTTTTTCATCATATATATATTAATTTAAGTTGACAAAATATTTTTTAAATATTCAATATTAGTAGTGTTGGGCTACACAAATGAAGGTTATGTAGTTTTTTTAATAAAATTTTATTTATAATTATTTAAATCTGGAATGGTATCCGGTATTATAGTGGCATCAGTATAGATTGTACCGTAAAACCGCTATTATATCCCGTCCGGTATTGAGAACTTTGCTTGAATATTAGTAGCAAAAAGCAATGGGAGACAGTTCAGATTCTTCAGAAACATGAGGGAGGTTTCTGCAGTTATTGAAAACGTCAGGGAGATATTCGAAATTTACCCTATTATAAAATGCTGCATGCATGTGGGATTAGGCAATAGTCATTCGTTCCAAAATCCCGATCTCTCTCTTGGGCTAGGTTTCAGTTAAAGGTAAAGAGGTGAGAGAATGGCTCCCTAGAGCGTCGGTGATGGCGATCGGAGTGGGGGATTGTACCCCAGACGGAGGACGCGTCTAGTGAAATTAGATGGCAGCAGCGTGTTCCGATCGGCACGCAAACAGAAATTGAGGGAGTATTTGGAAGAAAAGAAAGGGAAGGCGTCGTTTGAGGACGAGTTTAATGAGGACGAGTGTAATGATGATGATGACTATCACCGCCCAATGACCCGAGCCGAGATTGAGAGCTACAATAAACAGATCCAGGAGACCGGGGTATGTTGTATAGAATTCCATTCGCCTACTTTTTTAATTACTAATAACAAATAATTGCTTTGAATATCTGTCCGATTAATCAATTTTAAACCCCCCTTTATCGCATTCCACTGGTTTGTAATGCTTTGGCAATGGATTTGGCTAGCCCATCGGAGGGGCTCTTAACACATTTTGTCCTTGTAACTTTCCTATTCGGGATTTGCAGGGGTTTGATGTCGATGTTCCCCCCGAAGTGTACAATACTGGAAGTTGGAGAAGCTCAACCGTTGCTCAAGGATGGCCATTGACGTCTACAACAAAAAATATGTAAGTTTGTATTTCTTTTTTCTTTTTTTTTTGCGTTTTCCCCCTTTCTTCCATCACTGCCTGTTTATTTGCGTCCTCTGTCGACTCTGTATTACTGTTGTTCTACCTCTTTCTCCTACCGTAGAAGAAAGCAAAGTACGAGTTTATGAGGGTCCTCAAGGAATGCTCTATGATGGCCGCTGGTTATGTGCATTATATTACGTGCTTCCAAGCTATTGTTTTTGCTGGAATCGCTGAGGATGATATAGAGGTTATCATGTCCCGTCCTAAACCATCATCTTGATTAACCACTGGTACGTGTTTCTGTTTGACTTGTTTTGTTTTCTCATCGTTAGTTATCAGACTGGTTAGCATATGCCATTCAAAAAAAAGAAAAAAAAAGGAGGACTAGTTAGCATAATGTCACATTAAATTGCGTGGCGAAAGAGTTATAATGGGAAGTAGTGGAGAATATTGCAACTGTAGCAGATTGTACCGGAAAATGTTTGCGACTGTTGCAGCCTTTTTATGTTGGTTTTTCAACCTATCCTTGCAGCTAGTGACACTCTCTTGTGGTATTTGCAGGCGAGGAATCCGGGGTTGAAGATATCAGGTCTAGAGTGTTGTGGATTCTAACTATCTTTACTTCTTCATTTCTAAAGACCTTATTTTTCAAATGTCATATTCTTAGTGGTCCAAGCAATCTGGAGGTTGTTTTAGTGCATGTATGTTGTGATACACGGGTCGGTGTGTCTGTAAATTGTGCATGTCAATTGTCTTTCACTGCTAGTAGTACTGGCAGTTGCTTGAATCGTAAACAGTTTGGTATCTCCGTAAATTGCGCATGTCAATTGTCTTTCACTGCTAGTAGTTGCTTGATTCGTAAACTGCTTCAAGCCGTTCATTGTTTGCAGCCTCATGTTCGTACTTGGAACAAAGTGCCATCGAGTTGGATGTTTTGGTTGGGCACAAGGTTGAAGTCGAGACCTCCCATTTGGTGGGAGGTGTGATTGCCAATCGGCAGAGCATAAATCCATTCTAGAACGTTTAGTTCATGTGTAGTTCCTCTTTGAACCTTTTATTTCTCTAACGAGAATTTCTGCATCTTATTTCGAGTGAAAAGAAGAGAGAAGAAGATCTGTATTTTACTAGGTGCACGCCTGCTTCCCTTACAGAAAAAATGAACGGAAGAAAGGGTTACTTCCAAGGCGATTGACTGGCAATTTGCTCACTACCGATTCCGACCTCCTATTCTTCTTCAAAATGGAAAGACTTTTGAGTCAGTAGTCGACTATACCACTCGGTATACACGTTGTTGTCCAAAGTCCAAACAAATTGTCTTCTTCTGAAGGTCATTTTTTCTACAAAATAATAAAGAAGACCCCAAAAATTTTGTCCCAACTCACCTTTAATAGAGACCCATTTTAAACCAGTGCAAAAATTGCCATAGATATAGTCATCTTCGAATTATGCTGAATGCTTTGCTCATTACTGGTTAGAAATTTGGAAACGTAAATGAGCTTGGTGGGGACTAATTGCTTTACCTTTACTTAAAGAATACAGTATCAACAAAGGAAATAAGCTATAATGATCAATCTTGTCGTCCTTTAATAGAGAGCTATTTTAAACCAGCGCAAAATTGCCATAGTTTGTCCCGTCAAAGTTAGTAGCTCCTCAGAGATTTCAAACCAACACTAACAGCCAAACCCTTGGGATTATGTTAGTCTTGTATATTTTTCTAGGGCTAACGAGTATTCCTTGTCTGTTATTTGTTCGTTCTCAATTTTGTGCAAAATAGACAATCTATTATCAAGTCGGTACAAAAACCATAAAGCGAATTCATGAAGATTTTCTAAAGCTCGTGCACTTATGTTTTTTTGCGAGGAAAACTGGTGCGTGCGGCTTTCAAAAGGAATTGCTTGAAAAACATTGATGTGTATCAAAAACTAGTGCTGCGAATTGCGGCATTCGCATTCAGAAGGAATTGCGCGAAGTTCAGCGAAGGCTACAAATTGTCAAGCCCAAAAAAATTAAGCATGGGGATAGAACTAAGTTACTGCACTTCTGAAATGAGATGACAAAGATTTGCCTTCTATATTGTGAGTGGACTGTAATGGCTCCTTGATTCCATGTCACTGTTAGCAGTATTATGTGTTTGTGTTTACCTGGATGTTTTTTTAGAGAGAGGGTATGGGAGAGAGAGAACTAAAAGTCGTGAGAATGCTCTATGTACATGTTTTTGAGGCAAGATGGGGGCGGAAGTCGTGCATTGTAGGAGGGATCAGGGATGGGTAGTTCATCAACTGTTTTTTGGGCGCTAATTGTTGAGAAGCCCAAAATTAATCCTGTCACTAGGCTCACTTAAACTCAATCTGTGTCCTCAATTCTTAATTCTTTGGGTTAAATGAATCCCAACCATTTTTGCTCCCCACATAAATATGTAATGGTGAATGTATTAGAGCATCTCTACTCCTTACTCAAATCCTACATCAAATTCAAATTTGAGTAAAAAAAAAAAAAAAAAAAAAACCCCACTCCACTCCACCAAATACGACAACAAATTTGATACTATTACTCAAATTCCTCACCAAACATGGTGAGAATCAAACCCAACATCAAATTTTGGAGGCCATTTCCCCCCTCAAATTTACAACTATGCCATTAATGAGGCTTTTACGCAAATTGATACCTAGATTTGCTTTTGCCCATTGGAGTGTTCCACACCAAATCAAGTTTTTACTCAAATTTGAGTAAAAATCTGGGTAAGGGGTGAAGATGCTATTACCCAAATCTGCACCAAATTTAAGTGTGAGTAGAAAAACCAAAATCCTCACTCCACTCCTTCACCAAATTTAGTTTTACTCAAAATTTTCACCAAATTTGCTCATCACTATATCCAGAGCCAGATTTTCAAGGCTGTTTTGCTCCACTTCTTTTTACCATTCAATGTTGTGGATTAAATGTCCATCGTACAATTTGATTAAGAGTTGGAAGGAGTGATATCAAATCAATTTTTTATTCTAATTTGGGTAAAGGGTGGAAATACTCTTTTAGGGCACCAAATGGTCGTGCCCAAAAGCACCCAATAATTTTTTCCTTTTTAAAGATAACTATATCACATTTTCAAAAAGATTATTTTGTACGTTTAACCCCTTTAAGTATTTGGTTTCTTTTTAATTCGTATTCAATCTATAAATTTAACCCATTCGATCCTTAAATTATCTCTGGTAGGAACGATGACTGGTTTTGTTATGGGACAGTACGTGATTTTCGCATCGATCTATAATATGCCGCTCCATGAAGGATTAGTTCAATCTCATCGCATAATTCTGCTACTTGTCGCATTTTTCTTACTTCAGCTCTTATGGACCAATCTAACAATAATTTTGTGTAACTGGTCACTTTGGGATCCTAACAGAAAGCCTGTGGTAAGTAAAAGAAAGCGTGTGGTAAGGCGCTTGGTCCGCCATCAGTCAAAGAACCCCATTTGTTGATAACGAAGTAGTACCGTGAGGGAAGGGTGAAAAGAATACCCATCGGTCGTCATTGAAGTCAACAAATCTCCGCTTCAAAACCGTACGCGAGATTTTCATCTCATACAATTCCTCTTTTTGTGCATAATGAAAATAATGGATGGAATAAAAAAAATATATAAATAAATACTAACTGACCAGGGGTAGTGTTTTTATAAGAAATCTCGAACCAACCTTCCTGCAATAACTCGTTTTGAGATATTAAACAGACTTCTACAATGTAGTTTAGGAGCTTCTTAGATTTTGGTGTAGGCAGTGTAGTGTAGTCTAAGAGGCTTGGCATGAGCAGTCTGTCTGGCTGCTCCGAGTGGCTTCGCTTGAGCGGTTTGTTTGGGTGTTGGATGTCATCACGTCTTTGGATGCGGTCTATTAAGGTTGTAGCGGTTTAATGCTGTTTGTAGGTGTCTTCGGGTTATGTAGGGCGCATCTTTCTTCTTTCCCTTATTTTTTCTTTCATTCAACTTTGGTTGGATGTTTCGTCCCTTTCCTCGATGTACCCTTATCAAGTTTTCTTAATATTTTTTTTTTAATGTGGCAGATTTCCCCCCTTTTGCAATAGAGAACTTATAAATTGTTCATGAGGTGGCACGTTCAAACCCCACTAGGTCTCCCCTTTTGGAGTAGTGTAGGGTTTCTTCATATATTTAAAAAAAAAAAAACGAAGTTGGACAATATTGCAAAAACGAGGGGGTCGTTTAGCAATTTCATCACAAGAAGAAAGGACCAATTTCATAAATAATTTATTTTAGTCTCCTCTGTTATTTTTTTCTTTTACTTTTCATTTTTTTCCTTTTAATCCCTAGTCCCCAATCCCCATTAATTTCGATCGGGGTCCAGAGGTTAAGACGACATTTTCCGCATCTGATTCATCTGAACGAAATTCTATCTCCTGTTTTTAACTGCTAAAAAACCTCAAAATTCCTCAAACATTGTCGAATCCAAACAATACTGTGTCGGCTCTTGTCGATCCAATAACCATCGGCGAGGCTTCCATTTCATCCGCTGGTAATTTGCCTGTTTTTGACGGAATTATTTTTCATTCAGATAACTAGCAAATGGATTGTTTGTGTCTGATACTACATGTTTACTTTTCATTGTTATAGTACCTGTGAAGTGGTTTCGTTCGTGTAATTCGTTGATCTGCAAGGATTTCTGCGAAATTCCTCGGTAATTCGTGGAGGTTGACCTCGATATACGGATATGGATCAATTCGAAGCATACTTTCAGAGAGCAGATTTGGACCGCGACGGTAGGATCAGTGGAGCTGAAGCTGTTGCTTTCTTTCAAGGATCCAACTTACCCAAGCAAGTTCTCGCTCAGGTTGCCCCTCAACTTCTTGCAAAACTTTGTATACGAGGTCTTATTAAATTCAACTTATTAAAAAAATTATAGGTGGTCTTATGAACTTGTTTGTGTGTCTATGTTTCGTTTAAGCGAGGTACAGGGACTGTTTGATGTATTTCAGTTTGGTATGTTAGTATGTTACCATGATATTGTTGGGTTTGTTAAGCCTCATTTGATTTGGGCAGCGCTTTGCTATCTATATCGAATGATAATGTGAACTTAGATTATGAATACTTGCTACACACACCAACTGATGTAACTTGTACTCCATTCTTCATTCAATTCATGATGAGAAGTGGTGCGAACTGTAGATGTACCCAACTATTCAGTTGGCGTCCACATAAAAATATTTATGTCCCATTCTTTGTTTCTTTTGTTGATTGTTATTTGTTATTGCGTGTTTTTTAGTTTGGCTGATTTCATGTGGATATTTTGTTGTTCCTTATACTGCTCAAGGGAGCTGAAGGATGGGTTGATGTGATCATCAAGATCTGTGTCTAGAGAGAGAGTATCCCGCCTGAAATTTAATCAGTTGTTCTATAAATTTATTCCCTGTATCCTGAAGTTTCTCAGGGTTGACTTGGTGTGAATTGTTGCTTTTTTGTCAAAACAATGTTCTATTAATGGAAAAGATGTCCCATGATTGATGAAATTGTTATTGGTTGCAGATATGGATGCACGCTGATCATGCCCGTACGGGTTTTCTCGGCCGGGCTGAATTCTCCAATGCTCTTAAACTTGTAACTGTGGCACAGAGTAAGCGAGAACTAACTCCAGATATGGTCAAGGCGGCTTTATACGGGCCTGCCTCTGCTAAAATCCCTCCTCCGCAGATTAATCTTGCGACTATCCCTGCACCTCAGCCAAATCCATTAGCTCCTGCACCTACACCACAAATGGGTCCAGTTGCACCACCTACACCACAAATGGGTCCAGTTGCACCACCATCATCCCAGAATGCGAGCTTCAGAGGACAAGTACCTCCAAATGCAAATATGAGCCAACAATATTACCCATCTCAAGGGAATCAGACAATGAGACCGCCTCTTCCTCTGTCTTCTGTTAATGCTGCCCGACCACCTCAAGCTCTTACAAGTCCTGGTTTGTCAAGAGGAGTTAGTGTAGCAGGTCCTACTCCTCCAAACTCAAGCATTGCGAGCAATTGGCTTGGTGGAGGTTCAATTGGTTCACCTCTTGTCCCTAACCAAGGAAGTACTCAATCAATGCCTTCTGCTGGAGCTAGACCTCCATATTCACTTTCATCAACTTCATTATCGACAGCTAAGGATTCTCAAACATCATCTGGTTCTAGGAATGGGATTGCTTCTGACGCAATGTTTGGAGGTGATGTGTTTTCTGCCACCCAACCTTTACCAAAGCATGGGGCACCAACATATTCTGCTAGCAGTTCACCTGCGCCATCCTCTATTGTTCCAGTATCTGGTGGGTCCCAGTCTTCAACTAAGTCGGACCCCTTTGATTTGCTGCAAAGTTCTTCCTCGCAACAGCCTATGGGAAACCAGTTGCAGCACAATCAGACACCTTCGAAACCTAGCCAACATGGTTCAGTTCAAAATGCTTCCTCAGTTCCATCACCAGTAATTCCAGTCGGGCCAGGAAATTCTGTTTCCAACCAGTCCCAGCTTTCATGGCCCAAAATGACGCGAGCTGGTATTCAAAAGTATACGAAAGTGTTTATGGAAGTAGACACTGACAGAGATGGGAAAATCACTGGTGATCAGGCACGGAACCTATTTTTGAGTTGGAGACTTCCAAGAGGTAGACTCTAGATGATTCTAATTCTTCCATGTTTGTTTCCTTTTACTTTTTCCATCTTCCTTCCCCTGCAGTGTTGTTGTGGTATGCAAAGTAGCACTCATATGCGTATAATGGTATCTTATTTTCAGTTTCATTCTGATTTTTTTTTTTTACCGACTAAGAAGATACGGAGAGGTGTGGAACATTCAAATGGCAACATGAAGGCCTTGAAATTATACCGCATGTACTTGAGTGTAATCAACTTTCATCTTGCATGTATATATATGTGGGTTACACACTTTGAAGTATTTAACTGTGTCACCATGGCATCAATATATGGTGATTGTGGCTTGCTCTTGAAAACCCCTTTACCACTATTTTTTGGAAAAGCCACAGAAGAGTAACAAATCAATCCTATAACCTTTAAACATCTGAAGCCCACATGTCTTTGGATGTATCTGCCCCCATCAGAATCCAGTTGATTCTATCTGATTACCTAGAAGGTTGGCGATCATTGACCGAAGGCCGAATCATTCACTTGCCACTTAGATTTATGATCCGAGAACCCATATTCTCAGTTGCCTCCGTGGACAAGGACTAGCCCATCATCACCAAATAACTTGGTTTAGGGTGAAGGCAAAAGGTGGGAAGGGAATAGATACCGACCCAGAAAGACAATTGGATGAGGAAATGATCTTAGCCAGATTAGATGACCGTCCATGGTAGGGTACTGATGAGTTATCCAGAAATTCCAGATTTTTTAAACTTGGGAGATTGGCATACGGAATTTGCAGATATTTATTAAGAATTTCCAGATTTTTGAACTGGCGAGATTGGCATACAAAATTTGGAGAGATTGTGATTTCTTGTTGAATTAATATTAACACATCTTTGTCATATCTTTCATGCCTTTTCCTTACTCCCACTATCCTGTTATTAAAGCTCTCTGCCTTTCCGGTGTTCGTTGTTATTATTGTTGAGTGACTTAGTGTTATTTTTGTGTTATTAATTTCTAGGTTTCTTCTTTGTTAGTTTGGGGTTGCTGACGCAATACTGCTTTTTGTCCTCCGACTATATTACCTCATATTTATAATTGTTGGCTTTTTCCAGAGGTATTGAAGCAGGTTTGGGACTTATCTGATCAAGATAATGACAGCATGCTCTCTTTGAGGGAGTTCTGCATCGCTCTCTATCTGATGGAGCGATACAGGGAAGGAAATCCCCTTCCACCAGCGCTTCCAAATAATATTTTGCTTGATGAGGCTCTTTTGTCTCTGACTGGTCAGCCCAATGCGTCTTATGGAAATGCAGCTTGGGGAAACCCCTCTGGTATTGGTTTAAAATGCATTTTAAGGATTCTAACTTCGTCACCATCTTTTTAAAACTGATCAACGTCACCATTTTTTTTAGGTTTCAGACCACAGCAAGGGATGCCAGTTGTCCAACCAATGGTCCCTGCAGCTGGTTTGAGGCCTCCGGTGCCTGGAATGTTTCAGCAGAATGCAAGAGTGCCAGCGATGGGAAGTTCCCCAGCAAACCAACTCAGTAATGGGGAACAGAATTCAGCAGATACAAATTTCCACGAGTCTGCGGAAACAGAGAAAAATGTACTGTGTTACTTATTTCCACTCTATATGAAATTGTTTGTAAATCCAATTGTTTTATATCGGCCTGGACCTTTTGTTAGACGGAGTGTTTTTGGGTTCACTGGAAATTAGCGAGGGAAAATTCTCAAATTTTTTTCAAGTAAAAATCAAATTGCAGAATGTCCTTGATTAGTTAGAATTTAAGTGTGAACGAGGTGACATAGTAGCAATGGCACACCAGCATGTCTCTGGCAAGAACTCGTAGGTTAGGCCCCAACTAGTTGGGTCCATTCTCATACAAACCTTGTGAAGCTTCCGTTGACTTTATGATGAATCTGACATGAAAGGTTTACCTTAGTTATTTAGTCCCTCTCGAGAAACTTGGTTTCATGGATCTTCAGCTATTGCGAGTGGAGTTCATGTTATTGGCTTTTGCCTCTTCAAATAATGTTACCCTACATTTCCTATTTTTAACCGTTTCTCTTTACTTTCTCTTGTGATAGGTTGGCTAATTATATGTGTCAGAGTTTTTTTTTTTTTGGGGGGGGTGGGGGCTCAGATATGAGACATTTTTATTTGCCGGTTTGTGGGGACTGACCTAAACTAATTGTTCGTCAGAAAAAATGGTAGTACTAGATTATTTAGAACCATGAATCATCAGCTACGATCTTATTCTTAAATGGAATATTTTTTTTGGAATTACCCAAAGTCTTGCAAAGAAGCCCCAATTGTCACAGATAGAAAATTCGTTTTGCTTTTTTGGGTAAATAAAATTCGTTTTGTTCCGTTGTCTCTCTGATTTGTTCTGTATACATATATTGACACCAAATGCAAAGTATACTGTGTTATGTTTACAATTGCAAAGTTATGAATGCCTTTCTTTGACACCCTTCCGGCACCCATGGTCCTCCATTCTTCTTTTTGGTGAACTGAGCCAGAGTCAATCCAAGAATGGGCAATGATGAAGAGTTATCTGTCCCCTAATTGAACTTTAAGCCTCATTCATGTATCACTGAAGCAAGCTTCTGAATTTAGGCTGAAGTTGATTATGGAAGAACCTTAGAATTATGAGTAAGTGATGGGGTTACCTCATGAACCTCATGGAATACGTGTTTTGAACAGTCCGACCATCGGCAAACTTGTGTAACTTGGCTTTGTCTTATGCACTCACATTTAGAGATAGAGAGACATGAACACATGTTTGAGGTGCAATAGAATTATTTTTATAATATTTTTTGAAGGATGTCAAGAAGTCAATTTAGTATAATAGTTTGATATTGTAGGTTGAACACAAGGAGAAGGTTCTTCTAGATTCAAGAGAAAAGATTGAGTTCTACAGGACAAAAATGCAGGATCTGGTAAGTAGTTTTCTTCTGCATCTCAAGAGTTGTAGTTTTCTTACGTATGTCAAGAGTTACAGATATTGACATGTTCATGATTTGTGGCATCGTAGCGATATATATTATTCCTGAACTTGAACTTCACGTTGCTTAAAATTTTTGTTCAAGTATTTGATCTTTTACATTTTTGTTACGATTTTCTCTCTCTCTTTTTTATACTAGGTACTCTACAAAAGCAGATGCGATAACCGACTCAATGAGATAACAGAAAGGGCCTTGGCAGATAAGCGTGAGGTATTTTATTAGATTTATTGAACTATGTTCGCTTAGTTGTGGAGATCTAAATTGTCGTTTGCATTACTTGCAACTTATTTCCCTACTCTTACCTAAGAATAATATGATAACCATTGCATTTCAGGCCGAGTTACTTGGTAAGAAATATGAAGAGAAGTACAAGCAAGTTGCAGAAACAGCCTCGAAATTAACAATAGAAGAGGCGGCATTTCGTGAGATTCAGGTTGTATATCCTTTCCTTTCTGTGTCTATTAATAGGTTGCAACTTCCCACTGTGGATGCAAATTTGGACATTTACCCTAATTGAGGAATTTCTGGAGAGAAGATTGACCATGTCTTATTCTTATTATATGGTCTTGGATAGAAGTCATCTGACAACCTCAAAAGCTAGCTCTGAGATGAGGTTGTCCTCACGCTATGTTCTCTTGTTACTTCGGTAATCTGGTGATGTAGGATTTTGCGTCATGGTTCTCGTTGTCCCTGTAGTCTCTTACTCTCTTCCACTGAAATACTATTCACTCAACTGTTTATGATTTCAATTGGCCTCTATTGCAGAAGATAGGTTTGGTTGACTTCTCCCATACTAATTATGGCCTTACCATTGAGGTGGTAGCCTAGTTGGCATGATATAAGATTCCCCTCCCCCCACATGCATGGACCTCCCAGGTTCGAATCCCTCCCATGCCATTGTTGGGACTTGCGTGGATTTGCGTGGAGTCGCCTAGGTGGTGCTATGGTGACGGCTTGTCCTCTCGGATAGTAGCTATGGCTCAACCGGACATTCCACAGCTGGTTGGGAACACAATGGTCACGCCCATAGGGGGTTGTAAAAAATTATGGCCTTAAAAGTTGGGCTGAAACTTTCTTTTGCTCATGCATTTAGTTTCACTTATCCTTTCTTGCACACATCAACATCCTGACTTGTTCTTGCAAATTTTTAGGGGGATTCTGTTTCTTTACTATCCTTGTCACTCTGTAATCGAAGTATGACCTTGTAAATACCGGATTATTACAACCATTGACTTAAATTTCCACAATGTATGTGTAGGAGAGGAAGATGGAGTTGCATCAGGCAATCATTAAGATGGAACAAGGTGGCAGTGCAGACGGTATTCTTCAGGTAAACTAAGCACTCAGCTGTGATAAGTTATGGGGATTTTCCATAAAATTATGCAACTGTAATGTTTTCTTGTCATGTATAGGTCCGTGCAGATCGTATACAATCAGACCTTGAGGAGTTAATGAAGGCTTTAACTGAACGTTGCAAGAAACATGGGATGGAGATCAAATCCACGGCAGTTATTGAACTCCCCATTGGTACCTTCTATTCCTGTGTATTTTGTTTTGATTGTTTTTTATGGCTTCTTGGAGGTTAATTACAACTTCTTCATGCTTACAATGTTATAACAGTCTCTGAAGTAGAAGTTTTAATGAGTTGCATAATTTTCTTTTGTGATTTTCCATTCATGTTTATTGGTGGTTCTTAATGTTGCAATTTGGGATTGTGCGTTGTTTCAAAGATAAACTTAGCATCTCTTTATGAATTTCAGCTAGTTGAACATTATGTACGGACCCCCGGAAAGAAATTGTTAAGAATAAATAAAGTTTCCCCTCTCTCTTAACAGTTTAAGTTTTAAGATGAGTTGGTGGTTAACAATATAATAGAAGTTTTGGCCGAAAGAAACCTAGCAACAAGTCCTTTTTATTTTTTATGTTTCCCTAATGGTTCAATATGTGAGGTAAATTATTTTGCCTAGGTTGGAGCTTTCCCTGAATGTAATACTCCATCCTATCTGACTTCAAAAACTGCTTAAAAAAATTCAGCTCTCTCTCTCTCTCTCTCTCTCTCTCTCTCTCTCTCTCTCTCTCTCTCTCTCTCTCTCTCTCTCTCTCTCTCTCTCTCTCTCTCGTGCGTGTCACGCATGCTCATGTGTACATTGGCACTGAGCGATTCAGATACCCATAAATACCTCCACCTGATGGAAGCAGGATTCTAATCTCAAAATTTTGGTCGAGTATTTATTGTTTAGAGGCAATGATGGACAGTCCACTGGCCCCTAAAGGAAACTTTCAATTTGATTCAACATTATCAATTGTTGCACTTGGATGCCCTTGTGTACTTCTGACTTTTATGTCCTAATGATCTTTTTAGGCTGGCAGCCTGGTATTCCAGAGGTATCCTCTGTTTGGGATGAAGATTGGGATAAATTTGAAGATGAAGGTGGGCTTCCTTGATTCTTGACGTGAAATTTTATGAGCCTGTCTTTTTTCCCTTTTTCCACTGCATTTTGCTATCCTACAATTCCTCTTCCTTTATTCAATGAGTTAAGATACTTGTCAAGTAGGTCTATGAACTGCATATACATCTAAGAAGTTGTAATATACTTGCAGGGTTTTCATTTGATGCTGCCAAGACCAATTCCGTTCCTGTTGAGAAAGAAAATGGTTCTCCGAATGATAGTTTATCCCCCGATTCTCTCTCTAATGTTGACGGTATGTCAGAGCAATCTTTCAGTAAAAATGGACGTGCCTTTGAGAGTGAATCAGCATACACTCATAGTGATGAGGAATCAGGAAAAAGTCCATCTGGCAGTTCAGTTGGACATACAGCATTCAAGAGTCCATCTCAAGACTATTCTGATAACCACTTCTCAAAGAGCACTGAAGCTGATGCAGAAACTCATAGGTATGAGCATTTATTCAAGTTGTTTTGTTATGACTCATTGTATCTCTCTATTATTCTTGTATGGGTTCCTTCTGTAATTGTCGTGGTCTGACTTTATTGTTTGTGGACAGAAGTTTTGATGAACCGTCCTTTGGTAGCTTCGATAATAATGATGATGCAGATTCAATATGGGGTTTTAACCCTGTTAATACCAAGGTGAGTTTGTCTAAGGTTTTGGCACGACATATTGGGGATTCTGAGATAGTGGGGACCGTTACCCTGATTTATTTATTTTTTTGAAATCACACTCGTTATAAAATCAAGCATTTGCACTAATATCTAGTAAATTAGTATGTAAAAATTTTTGGAAAACTTTTTTGGTCCTGTCAAAATTGATTATCTATACCTTATGCTGTGAAAAATTTTCCCAACTTTTTTTTATTAACACCACCAAATATACTTTTGGGTGTTTGGTTATGCACCCTCAAATCTGACAAAGCTTTGGAAAAAATGACGATGAGAAATTTGTTTCTTTTAGTTTGGTCCCCCTTGAATGAATATCGTGGCCCTGCCCTTGTAGGCTTGTAGTGTTTGTTTACTTTATTGCCTTTCTTAGTGGCTGTTTGGATTGTCTTTCACTTGTTAATTTTTGTCTCCTCAACTCCTACAACTTTCAGGACTCAGGTCATGAACGGCATTTCTTTGATGATTCTGTCCCTAGCACTCCATTCTCCAGGGCTGGTAATTCCCCACCAAGCTATGGTGTTGGATCGGCAGACCCATTCTTTGACAGTTCCTCGAGATTTGATTCCTTCAGTATGCCCGACAATGCATTTTCTCCTCAACAGGAGACCTTCTCAAGGTTCGACTCCATAAACAGTAGTAGAGGTTTAGATTACAATCAAGGAAATCTCGCAAGGTTTGATTCCATGAACAGTAATGCCGGCTATGACCGCAGTAGGTTCTCTTCTTTTGATGATAATGACCCATTTGGATCAAGTGGTCCATTCAAGGTCTCGTCAGAGAGTCAAAATCCAAGCAAAGGTTCGGACCACTGGAACTCTTTCTAACTGGGTGCTTATAATCGTCTTCATTCAGCCTCCACAACTTCTATCAGCATTCATCATGTGGTTGACATGGCGAGTTTTGATTTCTGTATAGAAAAAACAAGAGTCAAACATAGTTGGACCGTGCAAAGTTTTGGTGTTGCCCTTATGTGTTTATGCCCTGAAGTATTTCTCTTTCCGGGCATGCCATGATTGAAGGGGAAAAGGTCATGCTCTTGTACCGCTTTGAAATTCCAATTGGACTACTCGTACGAAGAAAGAAAGGTTAATGCCCATGGGATGCACAGCTCCTGCGTATTCTTTGTATCATGTATGCTCCAAGTAATTGTGTGGTTTTATAGTGGTGTTCATATTGTGTTTGTTGTCCCATCAAAATTTTTGAACTTCAGATTTTCGATAGTTTTGTTTCTCCTTTTCTATATGAAGAGCATGAACACTGGTGAAGGACTTGTAATTTTTCCTTTCGTTTGTACCCCTACAAATTCTGTAAGGTTCTACCGGTCATGGTGATTAAGAGCTTGATATGAGAACCTGATATGGGACAGTTTTTCTGCTATCTCGTACACCGATCAGTTCCCTTGGGCCTGCTAGTGTTTTTTGATCATTTCTCTTTAATCTTTATTATAATGTTTCTTTTACTTGGAATGCGTTGAGACCTTAATATCCTAGTGATACTGGGCATTATGTTTGGACCTGTTTTGGCGAAGTAATTAGGCCAGATTATTTTTTCATTATTCAAAAAATTTCTACACTTGTTAGTTTTGTGTCAATTTTTTTCGTGTTTTGTATCTTTTATTATCTATTTTAACTATAAAAAATAAATATCACAACATGAATCACAATGCAAATGTCAACAATCTCTAGGTTCAACTAGAGTTATTGGCCTTCCATTCAAAATTAGAAGCCTCCACGTTGTTTGAGTTTCTCTTTACTGCGTTCTAGGAGTATCTTTTATTATCCATTTTAACTATAAAAAATTATCACAACATGAATCACAATGCAAATGTCGACGATCTCTGGGGCTTCTAGTTTGATTTAAGAAAGGGGTATAAATGGGAGCACTGTTTTCTCCTACAGAGAAATGAGAACCGATTTCTCAGAAAACATTGTGGCTATGGCAACGGCGCTCTGCTCGGCTGCGCGGCGACCAAGTCCAGATCCGGGGACTCTGTTCCTCTTCGTGTGTGTGTGTGTGATTTGACGAAGAAGAAACAGTAGAAGAAGAAGAAGATGGAGATGGAGGTGTAAAATCGACCACAACCGCCCGGATTTGCTAACATAGGGGTAAGGCCTACGATAAAATAGTTTGTGGTGTTATGTTACACTTCACCAATAGTTATTGTTGATCTCGATTCTCAATAGTTCCTGTTGATATCGATAATTATTTTGATCATCACAATTATCAGCGAGACTTAAATATCAAGTGTCCTAGTACTAGGTGTTCTCCAATACAGCTTGCTACTACCACGCATACTATGGTCACAAACAGTGAGAACTTCTTCCATATCCCACCTAATGTTCTGTTTGCCGCTAATTATTGCCAACCCTGGGATTATAGAACTTCTCAGTATTATATAAAATATTTTTTATTATAACTCCTTGTATTTTCTGTTGCTAGGACATTCTTGCAGTCCTTATGGGTCTTCTTTTGGTCCTCTCAGCATTTCAGTACCTAAATCAGTGGACAAGCCGACAAGGTATAATCAGGTAACTGGATATTTCAAGCATAACTTCCACATGTGAAGTAGTGAAGTCTTCTTTCCAATGATGTTTGTGTTTATGGAATAGGAGCATATTTTGAGATTTAGCTTTTTACAGCAGTTAGTTTTCTTCTCCTCTTTTTTTTTTTTTTTGGTGAAAAGTTCGTTGTAGGAAGCCTGATTTTAAGTAGTTTTGTGTTGAGTGCTTTTGGGACTAGATTTGCTTTACAAGTAATTTGAAAGCTGATTTTTAGCTTTTTGCTGTAAAAGCTACCAGCTTTTGCTGTTGATTAATGATAATTTACAGTTATAGTAAAAAGGTTCATCCACTTTAATCTAAAGCAGGATCTGAAGTTAGAAGCTATTTGAAAAATTGGGTAATCAATGAAACTTGCAATTTCCGTAATATACGTAAAGCTATTTTCCTCAACTATGAAAAATCAGCACGTATATTCTTGAAACATATATTGCAGTCGATATCCATGCTAGATGGCATTTTGGCCTTGATACCACTCTCATTCTGCATTCCACTGTAATACCATTTCCTCGAACTAAGTATTGATATAGTAATATTGTTGACTTGGATTAGTATAGTCGGTTGGATAATCCATCCACTTTGAACAAGAAAAGTGAAAGTTGCTTTGGATTATGTTGTATTACTCATTGAATGGAAACTAAAGAACAAATAAGTGGGTTTAGTCTCCACCTGTGCTTAAACTGCCTTCATTTATTAACGCTTATGGATTCATCCATGCCGTCACATATGTATGCACATGTGATGTTAGGGAGTCGTCAACCTATCGGCTTTCCGCTTTCTCTCAAGTTTATGTTTGCTTACCATCAGCGTAGGCTTTATACATGGTTAGAAAGACTCCGGCTTACCAAAATCGACTACGTGCACAGGAACTTGATCGCGGTGGAGGGATGATAAACAAGAAAAAGAATAAAAAGCAGAGGGGCAGGTACGAGTTTTCTTTGCTTTTGATAATTGCGTGGTTTGTTTTGGGTTCAACATATGTGGACAATAGGGCAAGTGATGACATAGGGTTCATTTGGACTTACATTAGGGTTTTTTTTTTTTTTCTCTCTCGTGATTTTGTTGCATTTCTCATGTTGTTTTCTCGAATGGTGCACACAGTACCTTTTTCTTCTTTACCCTTCCCCCTCTACCCCACAAAAAAGAAAAAGAAAAAAAACACAATGGATAGTTCAAGTGGCAACAGGGATGAGCTGTAAACCCAGACTTTTGAAACTTAGGCAACCTCTTGGGGCCAGACCATAAGCTGCAAGAGAGAAATCTCTTGTGAATTCCCCGTTGGCTTTTTTTTGGTCGAATCGGGGAAATAATAGTTGAGTCGCGTGTAAAATTCTGCCCACCACCCCTGACTCAAGAAATTCATTAACCCAGCTTTTTCCTTGCTGTTTTATGTAGGTAATTGTTGTCTTGGCTTCTCAGTAGTTGATATTGTTGAAACTTGTGGCTCATATGGAGAGGTACTGAGAAGTTCTAATGAATGTTAGATGTTAAGCGAAATGGGGAAATATGTTTAGACTAGGACCTCTGACATTTCAAACACCAACTTATCCAATCAAATTTTTTCTAGTGGATGGAAGAAAGCAGGTGGGCTAAACTTTGATCACTATGAAAAGATAGATTAATGTTTAAGATAAAGTAAAACCACAAAAGTTGAAGTCGCTTTACTTTTCAACTAAATCGAAATAAGACTCATTGCGCATATCTTTGCATTTACCTCTTCATAGTGATGGAACGACTCATGGGTCACTATGCTTGCCGTGATAATTCCTTGTGTATAAATAATTCTCTTGATCGCCTCATGTGATGTTCCTGGAGGAATCCTTTGAAAATTTTGTATCCACTGCCTCTACCCCCAAAAATACAAATGTGATAAGAGATAAGATACATTTATGCTAAAACTCACACAATTTTATTTAAATACCAGTGTGCATAGTACAAAATATGCATTAATAAATACCGGTTCCTCGAGTGGTGGCTGTCTCCTTGTCCCTCTCCTCCTCAAAAAAAGATAATCCCTTGCGCGACACACCCCGAACGGTCTAATGTACTTGTAAACCCATACTCTGGTAGCAATGAAGATGCCATCAGAACCTACACGTCCCTCTCTGGGCTCCTTGGGCACCTGCTAAAGGATATCTGTTGGTCTTTCCCGAAAATTATAGCGCTCTGGAAGCCAGTCTATACTATCCTGAAATGAATGTCGGATGGGTGCACTATCTCTCCGCTGAGCAATATTAGTTGCTATTGAATCCAATGCAATGACGATATAGCAAATAGCTACAATTTCAAACAATTTAATGAGTATCGAAATAAATAAAGACTAAAAGCATGTTTTTGAAAAAAGAGCAGAGGATGGGAGATAGGAAAATTGGACCTCATAGAGAACATGCGCTTCACTTTTCCTGGTAGTGTGAGGTTGACCAATTAGGTAGCTTTTTTCTCTAAAGTGAAGCGCATGTTCTCTATGGTGTCCTATTTTCATGTCTCCCATCCTCTACTTTTTTCAAAAGCAATCTTTTAGTCTTTGTTTGTTTTGATACTCACTAAATTGTAGCTATTTGCTATATCGTGATTGTGCTGGATTCAATAGCAAGTAATATTGCTAAAAATCGCACAGACACGCCACTATTAACCACCACAAACTAATCTGAATCCCACAAACTAATACATTTCAGACCACAATAATGTAAACTTTGTTGCACCATCAAGACTAAAAATCGCTTACTCTGAATTGGATATATTGCTCAAATAGTCAAGCAAACACAAAATTGTTCGATTGAGTATGTAGCTTAGCGAATGGCCCTATGACAACAATTCAAGCCAACAAACCTTCAAAATTAAGCCGGAAAAAAGAGAAGAAAATATAGGTGTAACTTCCCAAATGGAAAATCTAGTAACACAGCGTTTATCAATTTTTATTTTTTCCTTTCTGAGTTTTTTCAGTGAGTGGAATCATGGGTTCCTTTCGTTTGTATCCCTACCAATACTGTAAGGCCTCGTTTGATTCGCGGACTAAAAAAAGTGGGATTAATAGTCCTGGGATTGATAGTCCTGGACTATTTATCCTGAGACTAATTTAGTACTGAATCTCACACAATCCCCTGTTTGATTCATGTAGGATTAACATTGGGATATCTCATGTTTTGGCCAATCCCATGTTTGGTTCCCTAAACTACGTTTCGGGATTAAACAAGTGGCATTTTTGCAATTTGGTGGATTTCCCTTCCGCGTTCATTTTATCCGGGACTAAACAATCCCACCACCCCCAGGTATTGTGTAATCCCATACTTATTGGATAAAACTTGTCCCGGGATTGTTAATCCCATGCCATTTTTGCGGAACCAAACAAGGGATAACGCGGGATTGGACAAAAATAGTCCAATCCCACCTCCTAATACCCGAATCAAACGAGGCCTAAGGTTCCTTTCATTTGTACCCCTACCAATACTGGTGGACTTTCTCCTTTTCTATATCAAGAGCATGAACACTGGTGAAGGACTTGTAATTTTTACTTTCGTTTGTACCCCTACCAATACTGTAAGTGTAGACGGCGCCACCAGAAAAATTTAAAAAAGATTTTTGGAAAATAATTTCATGTAGAAATTGATTTCTGAAAAATAACTTTAGAGCCACCACCCGGGTTTTTGTTTTGGAAACGGATTTATTATCCGAGAAATCATTAAAAATGTTTTGAAAAATAATGACTCTCATTCCGCTGTTTTGGAAAATAATTTGGCCTGCGAAAAATAAGAAATTCTAGGTCTAGGAGCCAGGTTATGAACTGAGAAGGTTTTTAAGGCACCCTGCTTGCCTAATTAAAAAAAAATTGGTCTCTACTCAGTGCTTTGTGGAATTTTTGAAAAATATTTTATTGCTTAATTGAGAACGATAATCAATAAAAAGATATTAAGACATAAAAGGATGACTAAGTTACGAAAAATTAATGACGGAAACATTACTAAAATTTGAATTTTTTTTTTATTACTAATACTCATGCTAACGTTGAATCAGATGAGGGATAAAGTAAACCAAAAAGAGTTGAATCATTATATTCAGACATTTGGCTGAAAAAAACATTTTTTTTAGAAAATCGATTGCCATACCTCACTTTAGTATTTGTAAAACGAAATCCCGGTAGTAGTTTTGTGCCTTGGACCAAAAATGAAAGTATTTTATCTATAGGAGATGTATCCAACTGGACCAATTTTGCTCCTTGATTATGAATTAATCAAGTAGCATAAGGCACTGGAAATTTTTTCATGTAAGCTATACTGCCGTACCTCAACGTATACTGCGGTATCGCAATTCTAGAATATCGCAATTTTTTCATTTTTGTTTCAGTAATTTGCATGAAAGTTTTGATGCTACAAAGAAGGGGAAAAAAATGGATTAAGCTTGCGAAAAGAATGGCTTTTGATTTTAGGAGAATATATCCCATACCCTTGACACTCCAAAATTATCACCAAGCTTTGAAATGAAAAAGACTGGGAAAGAAAGGATAAACAAATTATTGAAACAACAATGTTCGACCTCCCGGTACTGCCGTGCTGCCATAGTAAATGCCGCACGGCATTTCCTGGTCAATTACTCATTTGTTTTCTTTCTAATACCACTTAAACCCACAACAAATATAAGAATTTATTTTGAGTTTTAGGGTATTCCCCTCAGATTGGTAAGCTTGGAGCTTTCGAACTAAAAAAAAGTTTTTACTTTTGATGAATTTTTGAAGCGAATGTCCTTCTTAGATCGTTGCACGGCAATGAACAACAAATAAACTCTCTTGCCTGGTGGTGATGTGAGGCTGGACATAAGGAATCAAAGGCTTACTTTGAATAAGCATATTTTTGGGAGAGTAGAATTTTTACAAGTTTTTTTGAACTTAATTTCTGGAATAATGGGATGCTAAGGGAATCACAAGGCTAATTTTTGTAGAGCTTGGGAAGGGAGTTTCTGAACCCATCCTTTTCGTTCAAATGGACAGAGTATTTATAGAGAACATCTCAAAGCTTGGTTTGATGGCCAAGGAAAGCTACCCTTGGTAGCCAAGTAATGCTCAAACTTTGTGCCCAAGGAAAAGCTATAATGGGCAGCCATTTTTAACCCAACACTTCGGCTGTTAAAAAAAAAGTAGGGTGCAAGTTACGGTGTGCACGGCATCGGGGCACCGCCTTAGGGCGGTTTAAGAAGTGAAAAGGCGGTGGAAATCTTGGACTGCTGTGCCGTGTTACGACACTGCCTTGCAGCATTGTTTCACCACCGTACGGTGGTTTAGGTGATCAAGAAAGGCGGTGGAAATCTTGGTCTGCTGTGCCGTGTTACAACACTGCCATGCAGCATTGTTTTCACCACCGTACGACATTGTACGGACTGGTTAATTTTCCAAACTTCACGGGGCTCTCCGGGTGCTACCGAATTCCATTCCGCGCATGGTTGGTACGGTTGAAAAAGTTTGTTAAGTCTACTTTCTAACCCAAGTGCTTTGGACTCAAAATAATTTGTACATAAAAATCTATGACAAATTTACCCTCAGGTGGTCAGAAAAGAAAATATTTTGGAAAAATCCTCACAACTCCCTCAATTCAAAACAAATCGGGGCATATGATATATCAATAAAGAGGGGTTTTAATGTACTAGAAGATGGCGTATACTAGGGTTTATTTTGAAGAGGTTTTCTTTCGGGTTTTTGGAAGAGAAAGAGCATCGTTCAAGTTTCTAAGGATTTTTCGATTCGTTTCATCATCGGGGAGTTAAAGATGCCCGTGAATTTTGAAATTGGGGTGTCTACAGTAAGGTTTTACTGGTTATGGTGATTACGAGCTTGGTATGAGAACGGAAAATGTTATGGAACACTTTTCTGCTATCACGTCTCAGTGGACTTTGTAGTTTGATCGTGGTTGCCTCTTCTCCCCCCTCATTCCCTAGGGCCTGATAACGTTTTTGCGATCATTTCTTTCACTTGGAATGCCTTGAGATCTTAATATCCTACTAATATTGGGCAACATGCTTGGGCCAGTTTTGGTATAAATTTTTTTTTGCACTTGTTAGTTTTGCGTCAATTTTTTTTTTTTGTAGATTATGGGTTTGCCCCAAGGACAGGAATTTAATAAATACACCAGATTGAGTCTCTCTGTCTTATGTGGTTTTTGCCCCCAGATTGAGTTTCTCTTTCTTATGTGGTTTTTCTCAAAAACTTCTACGTATCTCTCTCTCTTCTCGGAAATTGTAATTCTAAATGGTAAAACCTGCAGGGGTGCAAAAGACATCACCTTGGTTAAGATAATTGCATTCCAAAACTAAAAAAAGCAAAGTCGTACAATCTAACTCAATAAGTTTGTTTGCTATTCTTGAAGGTTAAGACTCAAACCCTTACCCTGTAATGAGAGTTAGAGAAAGGGTTCAATCATTTCCAATCTCTTGCAATGAAATATTGAACCATCAACCATGCTCTAATCATACTTCCGTTCCTTATTGTGCTTTCTGAATTCACATTTCAGTTCTGTTTGAATCAATTAAATCTGAGGGATAATTTTACTAACTTTTTTTGGGGTTACTGCAGAGATGACTCTTTCTGGAGCAAATCCTGCATGTTGGGAAACGATGTAATGCCCCCAAACCACTTTTTAACGTCATTTGAAATATACAAAGTACGTCAAACATGGCATATTTCGTAATCACTAAGCTGAAAAGTCTTATGCTCGTCGTGCCCATGATAACACTCAAGTAAAAATATCAACCGCATGTGTACTGTCTGGAAATGAAATCCATAAATCTTAAATGGTGGCCTTCAGCCCTTCAGCGAATCCATTTGTGACTGGAAACCTACATGTTGTATTCTATGGAAGCCACTTTGCCATGACATGGGCTTCTCACTCTAACAATAAAGCGATTATGAACACCTTCACCCCTGGGCTATTACTTGGCGTCCGCAGCATCTCCAGGCTTTGCTCTCCTGCAGTACGCAAATTACTGCAAAACAAACTCGAAGCATTCATCGACGATAATATCTGATTGTCTCTAAACTGAATGAAAAGTAAGGAATGCATTACGTGTCTGCAAGTAGAATTTGTAACACATAAAACTCTAAAACACAAGAAAGAATAACTCCCTGCAGCATACAACACTGTGATGTTTTTTGACTACCAAAATGACAATTGGAACACTCCAATTTGGACTTCCAAGCTCGAGCAATGGTGATAAAAATGTAGAACATGTATGTATTAACAGAATGAGTTGCTAAAAACGCTTAACCATGTATTGCATAAACAGGACCTCATAAGTAGACAAAAACAGTACATAGTAGAATCTGTCAAAGGCAGGACATCTGAGTATTCTTCTGCGCATGTGTTTGTATGTATGTGGGTGTTTGAAAAACAAAATCTAGAGGGAGCCAATTGGTGGTTTCTGGTTCAACCACTGATGAGTTGACACTAATGCTACAAAAAAAAAAAAACCACCCCAAAAAAATTAAAAAAAGAAAAGAAAAGAAAGAATGAGATAAAGGTCAGAAATATTACCAGCTAACCTGGAGAAACCAACTTCTTGTCAACCTCGAGTGCTCTCCTTATCTTTACGCACTTGATCATAAGAAGATAGCAGTGATGATCTCATGTTTGCTATTGCTACAAGTGTATCCAGAGCTGCATGTCATGAAACAAAGACATCATGTCCAAAATCTATGCAATATGTATGGAAGGTGGACTTAGGAGGAGGAATAAGAGAGATGGATTTAGAGTCTCGCTTATTTACCTGTCTCAAATGAAAGTTGGGCATCTCGAAGCTTAGGTGAAACCAATTTTCCAAACATCGACAAAGATTTGGACCGTTCCTGTTGAATCTACACCGAGGACAAAGATAATATGAAATCAACCCATAAACACATTCCCAAATCTAACAGGCCTACTAAAACATACTCCCCCCGTCCCAATTTGATAGTCTACTACGAAATTATGTTCAATTTTTAAATTAAACAATAAGGTACTTACAAAAATAATTTCCTAATTAATATGGATCTTGTTTAATAGATCTCATTGAGAACTTTAATAACGTGCAAAAAAAATTCAAAAATTATTTTGGTAAATAGATTATTTTTTAGTTTGAAAACTGCATGTAGTTTCGTAGTGGACTATCAAATTGGGATGGAGGGAGCAATTATAATATTCCAATCTTAATCCTACGCTCAAGTCACCTGCTCTTTGAGCGAGTTAAAACTTAGGGGCTGTTGGAAACCCAAAATAGTGGAAAGTGAAAATTTGTTGCCATTCTTCAATAGTGCATGTGCAAGCTCACCATGAACATGCTCATGGACAATTGACTAAGTTTACCTTACGTTTTAGTTGTGTAATCCAAAAGGTTAAGTGATACAAATCAGCAATTAAAATTAAGTCTAACCAAGCAGCTCCTTTTCAGTTTGGCACATTTAGGAATGGAACTTCTAGGGATACAATCCTACTTAATCTGGGTGTTTGCCAAATGATTTTATGAGATAAGATCTAGTTTTTATGGAGGTGTGATAAAATTACATTGTCTTCCCAAATGATAAAATCTAGTTTTGATAAACTCCACCCAATGCCTTGATTTGATAAAATCTAGTTTTGCTTTTATCAGTTGAGGATGGATTTTGATAAAATCTCAGATAAAATCTGTTGGAAAACTTAGTATTTCAGTAATGTGACAGGTTCAGCAGAATTCAGCAACTAATGCCTCACAAAGCAACCACTTCCCAGTTTTCTACACATAGAATAGAACATCTAAGGATACATGCCTCTTTTTATGATGAGAAACTGGGATCTACATAAGCCAGCACACACAGACCGGGCAGCCAAGGTCCATGAGAACCATGGTTACCAAGTGCAGGTGGTGTCAAGGAGTTGAGAGGAGTTTAACGCAGACCTCCACTTGTTTAGGCATGGTCCCTACCCAACTTATCTACCCGCAGACATTATTTATACAAGCATTCTGAATTGCTGAACTCAAGAAAGTATATTGTGATGCGAGAGGCAGTAGCAGATAAAATAGGAATGACTCTGATCAGAATTTGACTCATTAAGAATCCATGACAAACTGGAGCAAAGTTGAGGAATACTTACTTGGTCATCAACTGCAACTGCAGAACTGTCACTTTCGGGTATTTTCTCTTGAATATCTTTGCACAAGCAGACGAGAGCGTAAGATTCCAAAATTAACCAGAAAAGGAAAACAAAAATGTTGTGAACAGTAAAATCTCAATGACATTCTGGAACGACACAGAATATTTCTTTGGGTGAAAGTTGACGGTGAGTGGGCAATTCCCTTAATGTTGGTAAACTACAGCTTTAATGGAAAAACGTCAAAAGATTCCAAAACACTGTATACATTTTCGAAGGTGGTGTGAGTAGAAGTTGATTGTCAAACACTACCATAATTGCCACAGAAGCATAATAATCCAGTAGAGAGAGACCAAAAAGCAATAACATACCTGACGTTCCCCTGTACCGCAGCTGCGAATTACTTGATTTCCTTTCAGAAAAACCATCCTTGTCAAATTTTGCTTCCTCAGAGCAGCACTTTTCATTATCAAGGGACACCCACTTGCACAAAGTAAAATTAGGTTCCTTCACTGAAGAGTCAACCAGCAATAAAAGATAAGAAAACTGCATAATACCAATAATAGCGAGCAGTATGTGTGTTGTTAGAAGGTTTGAATGTAAGCCAGTAAGCGTGTGGGCAAGTGCCCCAACACTGATGAGAAGGATGGAGTGAAGAAAGTAGGAAACCAAATATATAGCGAACATACAAAAAGAAACATTTCCCCTTCAGGAGCTTTGCTTATCATAGTCTAGGACAAGAAGGTTATTTAGAAATCCAAACTTCAGAATCTATCTATGAAGTAGTATCCAAACTTCAGAATCTATCTATGAAGTAGGAGAGCTTTGTAACGATCCTTTCCATTGCTTGAAGGTTCTTGAACTGGAGATAGTGTCCGGGAATTCATCTAAGATTAAATTACTGAATATCCCTTCAAAAGAGTGTCACCCTACAACATGCATGTCGTCACTAAATATGCAAAGGTGGTAAGATTGATCCCCATAAACGAGAGTCTTCACCCATAAACAAACTGATTGTTCTAAGAAGGATTACCATCTTCTTGTCTAACTTGCAACGACGTAGCAGCACAATGGTATTTGAGGTCAAACAAGGCACCATTGACGCGTGAAGCACCCATTGATTGTCGAGCACTGGCCAATTCCAGCCATCCCTACAGAAACAGGAAGTTCAGAACAATCACTGACCTCGTATCTTTGTTGCCACGTGTATCTAGGCGAAATAAGCACCAAAATAATAGCAGAGTGATTTCTTCGCTTAATTGTTCCCAAAGTTGAAGTGGAAGCATAACAAACATGTCAAGTATTAAATCCTTTTGAATTCTCAAACCGACATTTAACCAACATACAATAAGCTGAAGGAGATATCCTCCACATAATCAAAATACTGTTCAAGAAAACTTTTTCTAGGTTATCACATTATGTTCAAGTATACAGTTCACAAAAACATGAATATGGAAAATGAAAATGGATATTTCTCAAGCTGAAAATTAATGCAGCTGCCCTAGTCCGGTTGAAGTCGAACTAAATCTTTATACTCCCAATCTTTTCGCACGTCATCCAGTATTCGAAACCCGACACATATGAAGTAAAGCGTGATTAAAACAGGCAAAACAAACAATGAATCGGGAAAAAAAGTCATTAGTTCATGAAAATACGAATCTCGAATCAAGATAAGAATGAATCAATTGGACCAAGGATGAGCAATAAGGTCATCAAATCTTTATTGGGTTTTGGGTTTTGCACCTGGCGAAGTGCCGAAGATAAGGATTCGAAAAGGGTCAGATAGCTATCGACCGAATCAAGAAACTTCAGAACTATGTGCTCTCCATTATCTTGTTCTTCTTCTTGATTTTGATCGGTGAACTCACTTCCATTCTCAAGATTGATTCTTTCCTCTTCTTCTCCCATTGAGAATCAGGCGTTTTGACGTTGGATTCAGTGCGTTACTGTACGTCAAATCTACTGATTTCTTTACAGAGCAATAACCAAACCGTCTGCCTTTTTCCCGGGGGTTTGTGTCCCTTTTCTTAAGCTGAAAATTATGTGGCGAGGCCGCAATGTTTCACTCTGATGGCCGCAATGTTTGACCTTGTGACCATAAGGCATCGTTTGGATGCAGTTAATGGGGAGGGACGAAGCAATCAGGGGATAAGAGGGTGATTTGACATTTAGCCCATACTTTGGATGCAAAATACACACCCGACTAAATAGCCGCCGGCTAAATAATACGGGAGAACCCGGACCAAAATTACCTCCCTACCCTAGCCCTTTAACAGATCTCCTTCCCCTTTACAAAAATCAATTGGCTTCGGCACTCACATCACCGCAAAAAATGGCCTATGATTTGTAGCCGTTGTCCAATCACCCGTCAAACGGAAGCTGTCGATCTAGAACCATCGCCGTTGATTTAAAGTTGTCACCGTTGATAAAAAAAACTGCAGTCTCAGTTGGACCGGAGAAGAGGCAGTGGCAGACGCAAGATTTTTGCTATGAAGTACCACTCCATAGCAAATATACTGAAAAATTAAAAATATACTGAAAATGCACTGTTAGTAGTAAGAACCTAGGGGGTTTGCAGGTGGCCTACACCCCCCTAGCACCACAGTACCGCCCCTGAGAAGAGGGTTAACGGAACAAAATGGGGACCCTGCCTTTTTTTCATTGTTTACAATGAAGTGATGGCAAATCTGGAAAGATAGGAACAAAATGAGTTTTGACAATGTTGTTACCCCTCCGTCCATTAGTTTCAAGAATATTATCTCCTATGCCAAGGATATTGAAGAAGCATTCAAATCCTTACTCACCATGAGGCCTAGTATAATTCCATTAACTTGCTGGTGTCCTTCACCCACAGGTCTTAAGCTCAATACAGACGGAAGCTGGTATGATACAAAACAAAGAGCAGGATGCGGTGGACTTTTCCGAGACAAAGATGGAGAGTGGGTCATGGGGTACTATGGGAAGCTTATTTGGGAATCAAGTCTAGCAGCAGAACTATGGGCGATTTACAGAGGTTTAACCATCATCTTGGAGAAAAATATTCAGAATGTGATCATAGAATCCGACTCTCTCGTGGCAGTCAACTTAATCAATGAAGATTTTGATGGTTGTCATCCTCAAAGCAACATGATTTTTGAAACGAAAGCCTTGAAGACTCGCACAGGAGCATCTCTTGTTCATATTTCCCGAAGTGCCAATGAGTGTGCAGATCACCTTGCAAGGCTTGGAGCTGAACAAAATGAACACCTTGTTGTGTTGGATGTTATGCCACTCTCTCTCAGAGAGTTTTGGAATAGGGACCGGCTCGGTCTTAGGCGCTTTTTAGATTAATTTGTTTTGATGGGTTGTACATTAACTATCCTCCTCATGGAGTGCTACTATCTGTTTTAGTTATTTAAGTTTCCGAATTACAAAAAAAAAAAAAAAAAAAAAAGAATGATAGTGGAGCTGTTAATAAAAAGAGGGGATTTTATTAGGTGTGGCAGTGTGTAGACCACATATTTGCAAGATAGTGAGAAAACCGTTTGCAAGATTCCACAAAATTATATAATTGATTTAATATTTAATGATTTTAATTTATATTGGAGTACACGTTTTTTTTTTTTTTTAAAGATCCTCCCCTGACTACACGTTTTTTTTTTAACCCAATTTTTTTAAAATTGAATATTTAATGATTTTAATTTATATAAAAACTTATTATAGCTTAATTTTTGTTAAGTATAACAAATTAATTATTTTTGAAATCATATAATGGATTTAATTAATAATTTGAGAGAGGCATATGATAGGGCAAATATGTCTTTTGATGTGATTTTACATCATCCACCCTCTTTATCTTTTTTTTTATTCTTCATCCAAACCATGTACTATTTAATCATTCATTCTTAACTGTCACATTAATGTGGCCACACCATTCTTATTCAATCACCTCTATTATTTTATCTCCTCTTACTATTTAATCCCTCTCAAACTAATATCTCATCCAAACGGGCCGTAATGTTGAGCGTTTGCGTCGAAAATTGAATATGTAAGAACATCTCCCCTCCTTACCCAAATTTAAGTAAAAACTTGATTTGGTATGAAGCACTTCAATGTGGGCAAAAACAAATCTAGGCATAAATTTGAGTAAAAACCTCATTAATGCCATTGCTGTAAATTTGAGGGAAAAAATGGCCTTCAAAATTTGATGTTGAATTTAGTTCTCACCAAATTTGGTGAAGAATTTGAGTAATATTAAATTTGGTGAATGAGTGGAGTGGGGTTTTCGGTGTTTTTTACTCAAATTTAGATTTGATGTAGAATTTAGGCAAGGAGATGAGATGCTCTAAGTTGGTTTTTTTGGACTTCTTGGACTTTGATTGGGCCTGACCCACCTCCATTTTAAGTCCAAAACAACTGCAATACGTTCAAAACAACCTTTAAAGTCTTTCAAATGACAGAAAATGGTTTTCTTGCAGAAATAATTCGAGATAAATACTTTTTTTAAAATAAAAACTAATTTTACAAAATTTTATTGGAGGTCTGGTCCCATTAAAATTGCAATTCGTTAGCTCTTTAGTGAACAGTCCATAAGCCAAGATCAATTAAAGAACTATTTGGGGTCGTTAGAAAATATGGATAATCAAATTTGGAGCGTAAAGAGTATGTTGAATACAAGCAAACTATTATAGGCACAGAGATATTTTGAAAACTTTTTGTGGGTAGATGTTTTATGGAGAGTAACATGAATTTCAGGTGAGTCCTAGTATTACTCTCTCCCTTTCTTAATTTTAGTCCTCTGTTTTCTTAATTCCAAAATATTAGTTCTTATTGAGAAGTCAATTAGAAAAGTGTTCCATGCTTTAAGATACATAAAAATACGAGCTTTAAAGTTAAAAGTTAAGAGAATTTTGGGAATTGGGGAGGGAGAGAAAATAATGGGCAGTTTTTAGTCTCGGTAAAACCAGTAAACATTGTTTCACAATGCTTTTCTTTGCTCTTAAAAAACTCTCTATTTATTTTGTTTTTATTTTTTATGTTTTCAATAATTATTTTCTTTATTCCGACAAGATCAAATTATTAATAAATTTTTTAGTATAGCCGATCAAAAAAATAAACAAATTTTTTAGTATAAGAAAAGACTATGGACAATAAATTGTTTCTTCTTGTACTTAAATTGCTCCTTCTTTTGTATTGCAACGAGACCAAAATTTAATGGGTTTTAACAAAGAGAACGAGGGGGTGTTTCGCTAAAATTTAACTGGTTTTCACAGTTTTTATGTGATATATTTTGATAAAATAAACAGTCTCGATTTTTGGAAAAAACTATCTTTTTGGGATATCATTCAATGCCATGCCAAAAAAAAAAATTAACATGACTATTAAGTACTCCGCATTAATCCAACTCACGACGAACTAATTTCAATCTATCATGAACAATCTCACTTAATCTTTATTCCATTTTCAAAGGGGCTTCAGATTTAAGAAATGAATGGTAATGGCCTGGATTTTTATAGATTAGAACTCATAAAATACACTATTCTTTAGGGAAAATTTCAAAACGACGGAAGGAGGATCCATACTCGGACCTAGATGTAGCAATGAAAAACTATGACTAGCCTAACCATTCTGGTTTTTTTAAGTTAGTGCATTTCCCCCCTTACTCAAATTTAGATTCAAACTTAAATTTGAGTAAATATTATCCAAGACCTTGCTTCACTTATTACCCAAACTTATACTCAATTTGAGTTTTACTCAAATATTTCACAAAATCTGAAGTAAAATAACATTTTAACCAAATTTTCATGACTCTTTTATTGCATTGCTATTTACCATTTTGTCATTCAATGAAATAGATTAAATCCCTGCCATACAATTTGAGTAAGAGTTATGCCAAATCAATTTTTTTTATATCCGAATTAAGTAAAATTTTTGATAAGGAGTGGAGACAGGAGACACCTGAAGTTGGATCACATGGTTAGATATGGCTCCAAAACTGATACATATGCACGCTTGGGTGACCTCTGCATTGATTGTCCCATGGATTTTGACCAACGGCGGTTTGTCAAATTATTTTAAGTTAAAAGAAATCTTTCTTCGAGAATTTTTTATTGTGTCGAAACCCGAAGTAGAGAATATAACAAAACCAAGAAGAAAACAAGAGATAAGGATTTACGTGGTTCCCCCAAAGCACAGAGCTCTACAGATACGTCCACGGGAAAAGAGCAAGAGGATTCAATAAAAACTGAGAGAAATACATAGAACTGACTATACCCGTAACTCTCACTTGAAGCATCCACACAATATCTAGGGGCAAATCTCTGAGGTGCGACTTACAGAGCATCAAACGTCTCACACACAAAAAAGAGACGCACACAAGCCCTAGATATCTCAAATCCGACAAAACCCTAGGAGGCCACAAGACTCCTATTTATAAGAAAGTACAAAAAATTAGGTCAAAACTCTCTTTAAAACGTGCAGCCGCACAAATTTGCTTATCGGTGGTCCAAACTACCGAGACAGAATGTCCAAAAACATCCCAAAACCCGTTGGTCCGGACCAGACTTTCCTTGGTCCAGACCATAGGTCCAACAAACGGCTTTTTGCACCAAATTTTGCACTTTTCTTTGAATGTCTTGAATTCAAGGTATATCTCCAACATTCTTTTCAAGACTAAATCTAGTCATCATCGCAATGGATCATCATCGCGATGGATCATATTCCATAATTTAGTGTTCTCGTCTTCTTGAAATGAAAATTATTCTTATTTATTACTAATTATTTTTGAAATTTTATTATTTTTTAAAAAGTATTAATAAAAAAGTTTGCAAAATACACTCCAAAATAGGAAATTGGGAGGGCACCCGGCCCCTAAATAGCTCCACCCATGCTCTCTCCCAATTGGTTTTGAGTTGAAGGGATTTATACATTGCAAATGCATCTCTAACCAACTTTTCTTTGTATTCAGGCCCCTTTTGCACTTGATATATATTTTCTTAAATTTATTTGGACCGACACGGGTTTCAGCTTTGGTTCATTTTGTTTACTTTGCTCATATATTTGTGGAGATTCAAGAATATTTCTTTTTCTCCTTTCGATGGGATTGTTTATTCTTAAAAGGTGATCCTCTTATAAGTTTCTGCAGTTTATCTTTTGCGTGCATATATATATCGCGAAGTTAGAGAAGCACCCAATCCCTGCTTTAATTAAGTAAGATGCTATATCTCTCTGTAGTTTTCGTCTTGTCCCCCATCTTCTTGTCTCTTTTTCCTTTTTATTAATAATACAATATAGTGCGAAATTTGTCCCCTAGATTAGTTTGCTTAATAGTACAGTTGTACAACATAAGTTTATGCTGTGCACAAGTTCATTCATTAACCAACGATAATGTTGAGGAGATCTTCATTTTGGGTTTACCAGCATTACTTTTTTCATGGATGTATTCCTTAGTATACCAGTAAATACAGTCCATCATTGGGGCCAGATTGGGGGCCTGAAATAGACAAACTTTTGCAAACAGTGACATTTAGTAGGTTAGCGGCTAAAATTTCTAATTAGCATTTTGTTTTGTCAATTTTAACGATCCGAGAACTATGACTGACTTTTCTGCGCCTTCTGTGGATGCGAGGTTTTGCTTGGTTTAAGTCACTAGATCTACGGAATGGCTACAGGATACCTCCAGTTGGGGGTGCTGTTATGAATTTGGATTTTGACATGTGCTTCATTGCATCCTCTAGTGTAGGAGAAATAACAGGTTACGGTTGGAAGTGGCATTATTAGCACAGTTCGTGGCATTATTAGGTTGGGGCATCGATGGGTGTTTTGGGCATTTTAACTCTCCTGAAATTTGGGCCGTCTAAAATACGTTTGGACGGCCTCAATGGGCTTGACAGGGCCTGCCGTCCTTATGGGACCGCAGAACCCCCTGCTTCGTTACTCACTCATAACCCAGGACAAAAGTTACAGTTGGTGGCCACTGGTCATGATTGTTTTAGGATTGATTTAAGGACCAACGAAACTGGATGTTCCTTTCCTATATCACAGCTTCCTTGATGGCACAAGAAGTGGATGACTGACTGTTTCAGAAATCTGATCATAGTCATATTGAAATGTTACCTTGCATTTGAGCAACAAATTGTTGGCCTGTGTAAAATTCTAGTCGTAAAAGGCTGGGCAAGAGAAAATAGCGTAGAAATAGTTCGTGTCGTTATGTTACACTACACCAATAGTTTTTGTCGATCTCGATTCTCAATAGTTCCTGTTGATCTTGATAATTGTTTTGATCATCACAATTATCAGCAAGACTTAAGTATCAAGTGTCCTTGTACTAGGTTTTTGCCCTTTTTCCAATTCAGCTTGCTACTAGCACGCATACTATGGTCACAAACAGTGAGAACTTCATCCATATCCCACCTAATGTTCTGTTTGCTGCAAATTATTGCCAACCCTAGGATTATAGAACTTCTCAAATCTTGTATTATATAAAATATTTTTGTAACTCCTTGTATTTTCTGTTGCTAGGACATTCTTGCAGTCCTTGTGGGTCTTCTTTTGGTCCTCTCAGCATTTTAGTACCTAAATCAATGGACAAGCCGATAAGGTATAATTAGGTGACTGAATATTTCAAGCATAACTTCCACGGGTGAAGTAGTGAAGTCTTCTTTCCAATGATGTTTGTGTCTATGGATTAGGAGCATATTTTAAGATTTAGCTTTTAACAGCAGTTAGGTTTTTTTTTTTTTTTTTTGGTGAAAAGTTCCTAATACCAGATTTTGTGAAAAGTTCCTAGTAGGAAGCCTGATTTTAAGTAGTTTTGTTTTTTTTTTTTTTTGGGTAATTCAAGTAGTTTTTTGTTGAGTGCTTTTGGGACTAGAATTACTTTGCAAGTAATTTGAAAGCTGATTTTTAGCTTTTTGCTGTGAAAGCTACCAGCTTTTGCTATTGATTAATCATAATTTACAGTTATCGTAAAAAGGTTCATCCACTTTACTCTAAAGCACGATTTGAAGTTGCTTTCCTATGCACCAAAAAAAAAAAGCACGATTTGAAGTTAGAAACTAAAATTTGAAAATTTGGGTAATCAATGAAACTTGCTATTTCCGTAATATACATAAAGCTATTTTCTTCAACTATGAAAAATCAACATGTATATTCGTGAAACATATATTGCAGTCAATATCCATGCTAGATGGCATTTTGGCCTTGATAGCACTCTCATTCTGCATTCCATTGTAATACCGTTTCCTCAAACTAAGTAAGTATTGATATAGTAACGTTGTTGACTTGGATTGATATAGTCAGTTGGATAATCCATCCACTTTGAACAAGAAAAGTGAAAGTCGCTTTGGATTATGTTGTATTACTCATTGAAAGGAAACTAAAGAACAAATAAGTGGGTTTAGTCTCCACCTATTTTACTTGGACTCGGATGCGGGTATGTATCTAGGTGTCGGATTCAACTATCTCTCATTTCAAGGACACAGAGACACGGCAAAATATTTAAATTTGTTTTTATTTTTTGTGTTTTTTTATTTTATTTTAATTTTAACATAAAATTGTGCTTTAAGGTTCTATAGTGCATTTCATAGATCATAAGAGAGGTTTATGCATACTTCTATGATAAACTCAAATTACAATTTGGTTTTCTATGGAAGTGTCTTATTAAACTTCTCGGACATATATCCGATACCCTCATTTGAGTGTTGAGTGTCCGACACGGGTAGTTTATATCATTACGAGAGTCTACGTAACATAGGTCTCCACCTGTGCTTAAATTGCCTTCATTTATTTATGCTTATGGGTTCATCCATGCCATCGCATACTTATGCACACATGACGTTAGGGAGTCGTCAACCTATCGTCTTTCCGCTTTCTCTCAAGTTTATGTTTGCTTACCATCGTCGTAGCCCGTAGGCTTTATACATGGTTAGAAAGACTCCAGCTTACAAAAATTGACTATGTGCACTGGAACTTGAGGGTGGCGGAGGGATGATAAACAAGAAAAAGAATAAAAAGCAGAGGGGCAGGTACGAGTTTTCTTTGCTTTTGATAATTGCGTGATTTGTTTGGGGCTCAACATATGTGGACAATAGGGCAAGTGATGATATAGGGTTCATTTGGACTTACCTAAGGTTTTTTTTTTCTCTCTCTCTCTCTCTCTCTTACACGATTTTGTTGTATTCCTCATGTTCGTTTCTTGAATGGTGCACGTAGTACCTTTTTCTTCTTTTACCCATCCCCCCTCTACCAAAAAAAAAAACCCAATGGGTAGTCCAAGTGGCTACAAGGATGAGATGTTAACCTAGACTTTTGAAACTTGGCAACCTCTTAGGGCCAGGCTGTAAGCCTCAAGAGAGAGATATCTTGTGAATTCCCCAATGGCTTCCCTTTGACCAGACCGGGAGGGTAATAGTCGAGGTGCGTGTAAGCTGGTCCAGACCACCCCTGACTCAAGAAATTCATCAACCCAGCTTTTTCCCTGGCTATTTTATGCAGGGCCAATGTGGGACGAGCACTTGTGTAAAGGAAGACCCTTGTTCTCAAATTCTCAGTCCCACATTGCCTATTCAAGGGAAACCAACTCAAAGGAAATTATATAAATTGATAACCCACCCCTCTACTTATTCTCAAATAATAATGGGCCAAACCATGACTCAGCAGATGGGTTTGAATTAACCTTAAGCCTCTTGGGCTTCTTGGCTATAAAAAAAGACTCCTATTCAAACCTAGTACCAAATATTTTGGAGTGCCCCAAATTTTGACATATTTGGGAGTGCCCTAGGTCCACGCCTTATAGGCCTTGGGCTTACACCGGTCCTGGTTTTATGCAGGTATTCATTTTAGTGGCAGAATAGGGCTAGTCGTCGATTGAAAATTGGACTTTTGTGATAAGTCCCTGAAGTTTGAAGAATTATAACTTGAAGGTAATTGTTGTCTTGGCTTCTCAATTTCTCTTTCAATCTGTACGTGTTATTGCTGGCAACTTATGCTTGAGAGTATGTGACTTTCCTTGAACTTTGATACAGCTGTCATTGAGTATATCAGCTAAATATCAATCTGATGACACCTAAATCCCAATGGGTTGAGAATATTGAAATTGAAAAGGTAAGCTTTGACCTGTATCTGCTGCGGCTATGCTCAGCTGAGTTGTTCAATTCCTCGTATTTGGCCAATAATTGATGGGTAATGGTTTTCTTGCTTTCTAAATTCCTCTTTCAATCTTTAAGTGTTATTGCTGACAAATTATGCTTGTGAGTTTGCGACGTGAATCACTGTTATTTGAGATCAATGATTTTTAGTTATAATCTGCTCCTGCTGTGATGAATCTGGTCTGGTGATAGCCAGCTGAATTACTCGGTACTGCTCATATGGTGTCAATAATTGATGGGTATTAGTTGGTGTAATTGGGGTGGTTTGTTAATGGTTGTATGGATTTTTCGCGAGCAATGAAGTGCAGGAGGCAGGAGTTGATGGCACGGGATTTTAGATAGAATTGTCAAGGTTCTCTATGCTTGTGATGGCGAATACCCAGCAAATCCCTTATATTCCTCATGAGTAAATGGAGATCTTGATTTTTTTTGAAGCTAAATGGAAGGCAGGAGAGAGACGAGGGAGAGTTTTTATCTCTGCCTTTGGCTCGCTAGTTCTGAACATACAAGTAGGTTCAAACTTGGTCTGCTACTGAACTTATTCTGAGACGTCCTTTTTCGTATATGTGGGTTCTATGTGCTTGTTCATGCAATTTTCATTTGATGTGGATATGGAATCCTACTATACTTGCAGATCACCTGTCCTTAAATTTCTACATGAATTATTCTCTTTGCTTGTTTGGATTGCGTTCGCTTTTAATCAGTGGTCCATTGGTTGTTCTGATATGGAGATTGATCTAAGTAACTGTAATATGGTTGGATGATAGGTACTTCCCATATGATGTCTGGAAGCTGGAATAGAAGTACTGACCCTGGTAGCTAGTCGGATGAGAGCTCTTACTTCGACGGACTACACGTAGAGCCCATATATGATGCATTTATATGTTCTTTAACTAAACAAATCATGCACGATCCTGTTACCTTGGGAAATGGACAAACCTTTGAGCAGGAAGCAATTGAAAAGTGGTTTACAGAGAGCAGAAGGAAGCTGGTTTGCCCGTTGACACTAAAAGAACTAAGATGGACAGAATTAAACCCAAGTATAGCGCTGTGGAACACCATTGAAGAATGGAATGCCAGGATCGAAGCTGCTCAACTTGACATGGCTCGCAGGTCTCTATCTCTGGGCAGTGCAAATAGTGAAATTCTACTGGCCTTAAAGTGTGAGGTTGTTTGATCTATGCCTTCATATCCTTGGACCAAGATTTCTACTGTTTCGTAATTTTACCCAATTGAAAACCAATTCCTACTGTTTTACTCTTTGTTTGTTTTAATACTCACTAATATCAGGAGCTGGACCAGCCAACTTGTTTTAGAGAGACTTCTTTGCTTATGTCTTTGGAGTTTGGACGAATGACGAGCTTGAGAATGCAATGTGATGAAAGAACGGTAAAGCCTTTATTCTGGGAGAGTTAACCCTAAGTATAAACCTAATTTGACAGCAATCTTGCTTATTGAAGTAAAGATGACTTGGGAGTGAAAATTTATGCTTAAAATGCTTCCTTGGTCGAAACTCGTCGACATAAATGTGCTGAAGAAAAATAGGTGAATACTTTTTACTTTGATATTAAGGGGTGGTTTGGGTAAATTGAAAAAACTAGTTTTTTGGTTTTTTTAGTTTTGTCCTTATTCAAATTTTTTTTCGCATTTGTTAGTTTTTGGTCGATTTTTTGAGGTTTCTTGGCTTGTCTCGACGAGAGGAATCTAAAAAGTATAAAATTATTAACCAAACTTAAAGTTTTGTGAATAAAGACGAAAAATAATCCTCAAAAACTCGACCGAAAACTAAGAATACAATTTTTTTTTGAATAAGGACAAAATCAAAAAACCAAAAAACTAGTTTTTTCAATTCACCCAAACCAAGCCTAAAACTCAAGATAGGAAAGTAACATTAGATTGTGGAAGAGAAAGCTTATTCTTGCCCCTCACTTCCTCGAATCAAACCTATTGGAGACTCTGAATTACTTGGACAATTCAAATGGAGCTCAAGATTTCATTGTGGTGTACCTGTGTTCATATGGGTAAGAGATGCAATTTGTACAAGGTATCTGTAGAAGGGCTAAACTGGTTATGGTTGCACAGTGTCATTTCCACAATAATCCCTGAGCCAAAGTCTTTGAACAATTCTTGTGGATCATTATTAGTAGTTTGTAGTCTCTTCATGATCAGTTTTTACCACCTTTTTCACCTATTAACTAATCCTTAGCAACTTGAGTCTTAAGCTTAAAAGACCTCTAGCTGTTTGAAAATACCATTTGTTTCTTAGAAACTGAAACGGGCAGGGGCTGTTTCTTCTTCTTCTTCTTCTTTTTCTTGGGTAGCAGTGTGGTACATAGGTTTCTGGCTATGGTTCTTGGATTGGTTAAATAGATTGCAACTGTTTATATATGAACTTAATTATTACCTTGAGTTTCATAAAGGGATGCGGTGTTCTTTTTTTTCTTTCTTTTTTTTTTGTTTTGGGATCTGACAAACCACCCCTATTTTGTGACTTCTCTCTTATCTAAACCCACCATGTGTCAAACCTATCTCGCCTAGCCCCTTTCTCCACCCGCCTAATCCTTTTTCCCACGCGCGCGCTATTTTACTTTGTTTTTCTGTGTTTTATTACATAGCTTTTTTGTTTATCGGAGACTTTTTGGGAACTCGGGAGGAGTCCTAGTCAAATGTACAACTGAAAATCTAGTGGAATGGTCAAAAACATTTTAGTGCAACCAAAAAAAGAAAAAAAATGTTAAAAAAAGGTGTGATATGTCAATTCACACCCGTGGGTACCCAGTATTCTTTTTTCACTTTGTACGGTATGATTTTGTCTATTTGTTTTTGATGATGCAGAGATGCAAACAGTTGTCCCATGCTCTCTCTCTCTCCTCTTGTAGGATTTTTCGGTTCTCTGCACATGGGTAGAAATTGTATCGCGTTACATCCCTTCTAAACAATTCACACCCGCCAAAATGAAGAATTCACACCTCTCAAATTTAAAATTCACACATCATAACTCACTCTCCAACATAATTCATAACTTAGAAAAAAATTCAAACCCATCAAATGCAACATTCACACCCTGCCAAAGAAAAAATTCACACATCCTCTACACAACTCAGTCACCAAAATACACAAATACAGAATTCACACCCTAAAATGCAATTCACATATCATAAATTTCTATACTACACAATTCACACAAAAAATAAAAGAATTCACCCCCCTCAAATATAGATTCACCTTCCAAAATAAAAAAATTCACACCCTTTTTGAACAATCCAAACCCCTTAAATGCATAATTTACACATTATCTACACAATTCACACCCTTTTTTTTGGCACATAATTTTATATTCAATATAGGTCTTATTTGATAGATTTCGTCGAGTAGATTCTAAAAAAATAAATTTTACAAAATACAGATATATATAACGTAAAATATTACTCCCTCTGTCCCAATTTTATTGTCCCTTTTGGGAGTTCGTGTCACTTTTCAAAGTGTTATATCTTATAATCTAAAATGTTTTAGGTGATTTTGAACACTTTGTTTATTAGATTAAATCAAGATTTATCGAACAAGATCCATATTGAATATAAAATGTATTACCGATTGAAAGATATAATTATTTTTTTATTTTGGTTAGAATAGAACAAGAGACTATAAAATTGGGATGGAGGGAGTAAAATTTAAAGTCCTAAAAAGATAATTAAAAAAAGGTGAGAGAAGAGAGAGATAAGAGACTGAGACGGAAAATGCAAGAGAGAGAGAGAGAGAGAGAGAGAGATAGCACCGAAAAGATAGGGGGAAAGAGAGAGAGAGAGAGAGAGAGAGAGAGAGAGTGTGTGTGTGTGTGTGTGTGTCAGAAGCCAATTAAGGGGTGGGGCGCGCGCTTAGGGGCTAGGCGTGAGAGAAATTCACAAAAGGGCTCGGAGGAAACAAATCTCCAAAAATAGAGCTGGCTTGTAATTTCCTCTCTCTCTTTTTTTTTTTTTTAATAGCTAATGATGTCTTTAAGATCGGCTTGTTTACTTAATGAGTTTAAACTCAAGCGCGATTACTAAACGAGCCAATCGAGCCCTAACAAGCCAAGCTCTTAAGCAACTTGGGATGTTACTAGGCCCGGCCTTGTGGGCAGGCCCAAGTTTGGGGCCCACAAAAAATGGGCTATTTTTCGGGCCCCAAGTATAGGTTAGTAAAGATATGGGTTTGGTATAAAATGTCCAATAAATTGATCCAATATTATTAGAGGCCCACCAAAACACTTAAGCCCATTTTATTGTTTGAGGCCCACCAAACACTTAAGAAATATAAGTAGAGTAAATTGACCCACCCACTCCAATTCCTCATGAGTATATTCGATAAATTCAAGTCAAATTTTGCTATTGCGATCATAAGAATATCTCTAAAATTGGGATCCCAATTTGCTTCAAAAACACATAAAACTGTGAACATTTTCTGGCCTTGTTCGTTTTGATTTTCAAGAACCAGTTTCCTCAATTATTGTTCAATTATTACCCTTATTTTTAAATATTACAGTATTTTTATTTCTCTCTCTCTCTCTCACCAATCATTAACACCTATTTTTTTAATTATTATCCCTATTTTTCCATCTAATCATTACAAAAATCAAAACTCAAAACCCAAATCATACACAACCAGGATCCATTCACTCGTCAAGAAATTAGTGTGCGAAAAATATTCCCGAAAATGTTATGGTAAAGTATCTATTCATTTGACATTACAAAATTTAAGAGGAAATTTAGAAGTAATAGTTCAATTATGTAGAAAATGGTTTTGCTTTTGCTAGTTATAAAGAAACTGTTCTACAAACAAGATCCGTGCAAAATCTTGTATTTTAGTGCATCAAAGTTATAGTTTTGTATGTGTATTCTCAGTTCTGAACTTTGTTTAAAATTTACATGAGATGTTGATCTTTGTTACAATAATAGTCTTGCTTACTCTTTTCATAGAATATATATATAAGATTAACTTCTAATGAGGGATTCTTCATTTTATTTAAAATGAGGACTAAGCAATTTTTCCACTTTCCGAACTGAATTTTGACGATCCGAACCGTTAGATGTGTTTAAAATGTGTTTTTAAGGTTTACCGCGAGGTTGGTCCAAAAAATACCCCGTAAGGGCTTCATCCAATCAATTTTTCTTAAAAATGTTATATATAGCGTTTTTAACAAAAACTGATCGGATGAAACCCTTACGGGTATTTTTTTGGACGAATCCTTGCGCAATGGACCTTAAAAACACATTTTAAACACATCTAACGGTTCGGATCGTCAAAATTTGGCAGGGAATCATGAGGTCCTCATTTTAAATAAAATGAAAGATCCCTCATTAGAAGTTGATCACATATATATATATATATATATATATATATATATATATATATATATATATATATATATATGAAGGGCCTCAAATTGAAGATAGGATTGGGACCTCGACAAACACAGGACCGGACCTGGATGTTACGATTGTTATTATTATATTAAGAAGGGAAAACAAAGTAAGTGACGATCTCTGTTTTGAGATAGTATTTTAGTACTATTTTGTTCATCAAAGCAATAATTACGCATTACATGGCTTAAGATTCCTTAAGACATGTAAATTTGCTTTAAATGATACTCTAATTTTCAACGGATTTTATGACCAGAAGAATTAAGGCCCTCAGTGCATAATTCTGTAGTGAACAAATGAAGGAGTGTAACGCTCCCTCCTATTAGTTGAATATATATATATATACACCAAACTTCCGGTCTAAACTCCCAGACCTTCTTAAGTTACGGACCTCCACTTTTCGGACCAAATTTTGACAATCCAAATCGTTAGATGTGTTTAAAACGTGATTTTATAGCGTTTGTATGAAAAATGGCTCCGATCAAGCCCTTCCGGTTTTTTCTTTTTGCCAAATTATCACGGTGGACCTTAATATCACGTTTTAAACACATCTAACGGTTTGGATCGTCAAAATTTGTTCGAAAAGTGGAGGTCCGTTAACTTAACTAAGTTAAGGGAGTTTGGATAGGAATGGGACTCTCTCTCTCTCTCTCTCTCTCTCTCTCTCTCTCTCTCTCTCTATATATATATATATATATATATATATATATATATATATATATATATATATATATATATATGAAGGGTCTCAAATTAAAGATAGGATTGGGACCTCGACAAATACAGGGCTGGGCCTGGATGTTACGATTGTTATTTTTATATAATAAGGGAAAACAAAGTAAGTGATGGATCCTCAAGGTGATTTGATCTCTGTTTTGAGATAGCATATTAGTACTATTTTGTTCATCAAAGCAATAATTACGCATTACATGGCTTAAGATTCCTTCAGACATGTAAATTTGCTTTAAATGATACTCTAATTTTCACACGGATTTTATGACCAGAAGAATTAAGGCCCTCAATGCATAATTCTGTAGTGAACAAATGAATGAGTGTAACACTCCCTCCTATTAGTTGAATTGGTGTGGATCTACTAGAAAGTGATGTAATACTTATATCTGTAATACACTTTTTTTATGAACATGATATTATTTTGTGGTGGGATCCATACGTTTCAATCAATAAGAGGAAAGGTTTTATTCAACCTTTTTAAGGAGGATCAACAAAATGAAGAGAGAAGGGAAAGTTGTGCAATCTAGGTTTAAGAAAGAAAGGAATGAGACAATTGTTAGAGTGATGGTTTGAACTTATTTGGGTCGTTAATTGCAGAACACAGATGACTCGAATGGGGTCATCATGCATATTGTCTCCACACCCCCCGAATTTGGGCACGCAGGAGGGAAGAAAATACGGTGAGTGAGTTTCTCTCAACCTTTTTCTCCACTCGGATAGGATGGATGAATAATAGCCTTTGGATTTCGTTCTACACACGTGGCAAAGAGGCTACGCTTTTCCTCTCGAATAATGATAGTGACACAAACTTTGTGCCACAACCAACCACAACCCCACTCACATGGGGTGTGGGGCCCGCAAGTGGAGCCCATGTGGGACCCACACCCCATGTGAGTGGGGTTGTGACCCAAAGTTTGTGTCACAATCATTTTTGTTTCCTCTCCCTCAAGAAATCCAATATCATGAGTTTTGTTTTGGCCCATGGACCCCACAAATGATTACGTAGGAATAGGACGAAAAATAATCCAAAAAATCGGTTTTTTGGATTATTTTTCGTCTTTATTCAAAAAAATTTAAGTTTTATTAATAATTTTATACTTTTTAGATTCCTCTCGTCGAGAAAAGTCACAAAACCACAAAAAATCGACCAAAACTAACAAATGCAAAAAAAAATTGAATAAAAACAAAACCAAAAAACCAAAAAATTAGTTTTTTCAATTCACCCAAACCAACCCTAAATGATCGCTAATCCAATCTATGTTGGGGATCGTACAGGTAGGTAACGAGGTCGGTTTATGCTGGACAAAGGGAAAATAATGGTTGTGTTTTGTTAGATAGTTTAATTCTGTTTTGATGATGTAATGAGTGGAGAGAAATAAATAGAGAAATGATGATGTCATCAAAACTAAAACTAAAACTAAACTGAAAAACGAACGGAGCCTATTTATCTGGTGATTGATACACAAAAACCCTTTGACTTTTCCATGTTAGGAGTACCTTTTATTTATTTTCAGCCTTTCCAGAAGCTTTTCAGTTCTTCGAAGTTCCAACAGCTACGCCAGAGAGAGGGAGAACAAAATAAAAAAAAGGTTGGCTAAAGTTTTGGTAAAACTAAACTGTAAAGCGAATTTAATTTTGGGGTGAAAAAAGGTACTAACCATTTCACTTTTTCCAAAATTTAATTTTTGATATTTCATAATGGATTTGTTGTCTTGATGAAAATCGATCATAAAATTGACCAAGTTTTTCCTTCACGTTCAATCGTTTTTTATTGAATTTCTTGAGCGAGACAAATACGCATTCCAAATTTCCAATCATGTGCTCATAGGGCACATCTTAACCGGATTAGGAAGTCAGTAGTTCGTAACGGAGGATTTTAGGAAAGTGAAGATTTTAATAAAGTACTTTAAATTAAAAGGATTTTAATGTTGTTCTTCCTTAAATGCTGCAACCCAATTATGTCTGGAAGAGAACCAAAAACATTTAGAGTGAATAAATTGGTACTAAACTTAAAAGATTAGAAAATACAAACAAACCAAAATAGGTTTGGTTATTTTCATCATCAGTAAACTGTTACAAGCTCGGGGTAAGACGCGCGGTTGATAAGATTTTATTCATAACATGATCCAAAATTTCAACATAGAATTATTAGAGATAAAATTTTAACCAAAGTTGGTGGTGTGCATGGGTTGACATGTCAAAGTTATGTCTAGAGTTGTAACATGTTAATTAAACACAGTATTAGTTTTTTCCAATTCAAATTGTAAAAGTGTATATATATATATATTCGTTCAAAGTAAAAATAAAATACTACAGTTTGTTTTTTTGCCAAACTAAAATATTGGTTGGTTTGATGTTGAATCGTTCAAAAAAAATGTTGGCACGGACAAACATACGGCAGTATGTAATTTAGCATACTTGAGATAAAAAATTAAAAAAAAAACTAATATAAATATAATAGAATTTTGAAACATCGATAGGGCAGAATTTTGAAACATGGGTTCGCTCGGGCTAATCTACCTCTCAGTCCGTCCTTGACCTATGGCATGGCATGGTGTCATGGTAGTTGGGTGTGCCAATGGACAACCGGTAGGAACCGAATCCAAATTACCTCAAATTCGATCCAAATCCGAAATCAGTAAATATGATTTCGTTAATGCGATTCTGGAAAATCTAGTATCCAATCTGAAAATCCGAATTTTTTTCACTTTGCATAATTTTAGCAAAAAAACTTTAAAAAATACTATTTTTTCAAAACGAGGTGCGAGATCGATTTCAAATCGTGATATTAGAATGGAAACGTTTTCAGGAAACGTAGAAAGTAAGAAACTCATGTCTCAAAAGCCCATCGATCCTATCAAATGGTTACTCGTTCTCCCACAAGAATTAATGATTTGTATAAAAATGGAAAACTCAGACTAAAGAGACAAAAATGGCAGAGAATGTGAAAGGTGGCTAGAAATGATAATTAAAGCAAGTACAACAAAGGGAAAACCTGATTTTCCAGTGATTTCGTTTCTTCCCTCGAGGCTGTGGGGACCCGGCTTGATCTCTATCTTGGAAAATTCTTTCTGAAGGGTTTGAGGAGTACGAGTACTGTTACTGGGGCGGTAGATGAAAGGTGTTTGTGAATTATCTTAGGCTCGACTCGACAAAAACTTGTTTAAATTTGATTTGGGTGGTAAGTGAGTTAAATTTGAACCTAACAATATTCAGTTCCATTAGTCTTGCAAACTTCAAGTACATATGTATATCTTCGCATATAGTATTGAATATGTAAAAACTTTCAAATGTACATAGTGATTTTTTTTATAACTTATACACGTGCAACTTATAATTAAATAATTGCAGTATCAATTTCAATTTTAATATGCTTTTATAATTTTACATATGTATAAACTTAGTTACGTACAAAATAAATATTTGAAGTTCTAAACTTGTATGAAAGCATAAATATCTAATGCGTTTAGGATCGTAATTAAACAAAATTCAAATTCGGCTCAAACTTAGGCAAGCTCAGCTCCTAAAATTTTCATCGACCTCGAGTTTGGCTTGTGTTTGCTTAAAAATTTAATGAACTAATTTGAACATTAGAAAACTCGATTCGATTTGACTCATTTGTAGCCCTAACTTTTATCAATTGACCTTCCAATCCCACCATGTTTAGCCTGATTAACATTTAATAACACCATTGACCTGCACTACCCCAAGTAGTAAAAAATTATGGTTGAAAACCAAAGAAGTAAACAACAGATTGTAAAATATCAAACTTGTAGTATTATATGAACTTTGTCAATTTTGGTCCATATTTTTGTATTTTTCTGATTCATCTCATAAAGACAAACGATTAATCCGAAAATTTATGAGGCAAGGCTAAATAAAATGTTGAAACTTGTGACTCGTATGCAGAGAATTTTTTTGGTGCAAATAGAGTAGGGATGACGTGGTACCCCTCACGCACATCTGAGCCATCCAAAAATGCAAAGGACAGCTTGATTGAAAACCACTTTTTCCTTCTTTTTTTTAAATGCATCAAAACCCTTCTCTCTCTGCGACAAACTGTACAAAAAGCCCTTCTCTGTAAATTACCAAAACCACAGGAGTCAGGCCATTGCTCTCTCTCTCTCTCTCTCTCTCTCTCTCTCTCTCTCTCTCTCTCTCTCTCTCTCTCTCTCTCTCTCAAGTTCCTCTCTTCTGATGTAGTAGTTTTGGTTTTTACTATTATTATTTAGTAGTTGGGGGGTTTTATGTCTTTAATGTAAGGGGTAGTATAAGTAGTGTAAGGGTCTATATTTTGAGTAGCTTTTATCATTTTAAACTTAATTATCAATAGTATAACTCTTAGTATCCCATTTTGGGAGTTTCTCTCACTAGAAATCTCAATGGAATATTCTGGTTACATCATTTTGGTATCAAAGCTTTAAGGCTTGATCCTGACCATTAATCTCACCTGAACCTCGCCAGAACCCTACTCCTCGCCGGAAAACGGCGCTGGAATCTCGCTGGAGCCTCGCCGGAGTAACAAAAACACCTCATTCAACTTATTTTCTTCAGATCTAGCCATTTCAAAGGCTGTTAACCCATTTTTGACCCATTTCGAACACCAAAATACCCATTTCGACTTCCACTAGACCCTTTTCGAACCTGTTCAAGGAAGTTTCAACCATTCCCGAGCTTGAAATTCTGGTTTATGCACTCGAAACCTCTGTTCGTCCTTCGATATGATGTTTTGCAGCCAGTTTGAACCTCGATCTGTCGATTATAAGCAGTTTCAACCTCAGTCGAAGGTGGTAAGACCCTTCTCGAACTCGATTTCTGCTGTATGTTGGTTGAATCACCTAACCCAGTCTCGAAATACACTATACATCACTCGACAACACTGTTTACCCTCGATTTAGGTATGGACAACATTGTTCAGCACTCGAAATTACTGTTTGAACACTAGAAGCACTGTTTGAGGTCAGATTTCAACTAGGTTTTTCTTATTTGTCGAAGTTTGTTGGGGTTTGTGTCGATTTGCTGTGATTAGTGTTGATTTTCTGTGGTTTCCCTGTGATTTGAGGCTATTGAGTACTGAGTTACTGATTTCTTGTGCCAAGTTGACTGAGTTCGGGTCTAAAATTGCTGAGTTGACTGGGTTATGTGACTGAGTTGACTAGGTGCAGCTTCTTTTTGGGTTGATTTACTTGTTTGGAATTGATTTGTTGAAGTTTGGGGTCCCAATTGATTGGGTATTACTTGAATTGAGTATTGGAGTTGATTGTGGGTGTTGTGATGGCTCATAGAGGAGGTAGAGGTAGGAGAGGAGGCCGAGGAAGAGGATTTATGGTGAATGATGGTGAAGAACATGCGATTGACAACCGGGACCATGAGATGGAGGAGATAAGACAACAAATTGCTAACCTAACGGCGTTGGTGCAAGGTTTACATGTATACGCGGGGGTAGCGGAGAGTCCATAGTCACTTTGAGAACCCTTTTGGGGAACAAAATTGGCGTAGACCGCCTCCTAATCACATGCCTTATAAGTGGGAGAGTAATATCAAGATTGAGCTTCCCGAGTTCAATGGAAGTCTCAAACTGGATGAATTTATTGATTGGTTGAACACCGTTGAAAGAGTGTTTGATTATGGTGAAATCTCCGAGGAGAAGAAGGTGAAGTTGGTGGCTATCCGTCTCAAAGGTAGAGCCTCCGCTTGGTGGGAGCAATTGCAACTCACTAGGGAAAGAAGAGGTAAAGGGAAGATTAGAGAATGGGGAAAGATGAAGAAGAAGCTCAATGAGCAATTCTTGCCCTTCAACTATATGCAAAGCCTCTACAAAAGTTTGTATAACCTTAAGCAAAGTGGAAGTGTGGATGAGTACACGGAGGAGTTCTATCAACTTGTAGCTAGAGTTGACTTGAACGAGAGTGAAAATCAACGGGTTGCAAGGTATATAAGTGGGTTGAAGCCTTCAATTCAAGATGCTCTTGACATGCAAACTTTGTGGACAGTTTCGGAAGCTTACAATCGTGCCTTGGTGGCCGAAAAGCAAGAAAAGAGGAAGTTCTTGAGATCTGGGCAACAATTTCAAGGTGGTTCCAAGTCGAGACAGCCCTACTACTCCTATTCTAGGGGTGGATCTTCCTTTAGCGGTGGCCAAGGTGCTTCTTCCGGTGTTAGTAATCAAAACCGGGCGGATAAAGCTACAACTCCCACTCAAAATTAGCCTCAATCCGGTGGTTCGGGGACTAGAGGTCAATACCAAAGTGGGGGATTCAAGTGTTTTAAGTGTGGGGAGCCGGGTCACAAGTCTTCGGATTGTCGGAGATCTTTCAGAAGTAAAAACAAGGCACTTTTCATGGAGGAAAGTTGTGAAGATGAGTTTCCTATTTATGACGAAGCTTTGTGTGAGGATATTGGAGGTGATGATGAGGAGGAAGTAGGTCTTGCTTTGATGATTAAGAAGACTCTTCTTACTCCTAAGGATGATAGCAATGAAGATTGGTTGCGTACCAACATATTCTACTCCACTTGCAACATTGGAGGTAGAGTATGCAACATGATTATTGATAGTGGAAGTTGTGAGAACGTGGTCTCTCAAGAAGTGGTGGACAAATTACAACTCAAAGTGGAAGAGCATCCCCATCCTTATAATCTCTCTTGGTTCAAGAAGGGCAATGAGGTCAAGGTGACGAAAAGGTGTTTGGTCTCTTTCTCCATCCGACAAAAGTACTTTGATGAAGCTTGGTGTGATGTGGTTCCTATGGATGCTTGTCATTTGCTACTTGGTCGTCCGTGGCAATATGATAGGCTATCCGTCCATGATGGGAGGAAGAATACCTATACCGTCCTTAAGGAAAAGCGACAATTCACTTTGTTACCTATGAAGGAGAAGGTGACCACAAAGCATCCTACTACTACGTTGCTCACTTCTAAAGGATTCCTCAAGGAAAGTCATGAAATCGGGTATGTTCTAGTCTTGGTTCCTATGACGGATATGGGTGTGTCGGATGTTCCCGAGGCCGTCTCTAGGCTTTTGAAGGAGTATGTTGATGTGTTCCTTCATGAATTACCTTCCGACTTGCCTCCTTTGCGAGATATCCAACATTGTATTGATTTGGTGCCCGGGGCACCCTTTCCCAACAAGCCCGCCTATAGAATGTCTCCAAGGGAGAGAGAAGAGATCCAAAGGCAAGTAAAGGAACTCTTAGACAAGGACTACATAAGGGCAAGCCTTAGCCCTTGTGCGGTGCCGACTCTTTTAACTCCGAAGAAGGATGGATCATGGAGGATGTGTGTGGATAGCCGAGCTATCAACAAGATCACTATCAAGTACCGGTTTCCTATTCCAAGGTTGGACGATATGTTGGATTGCTTAGCCGGGTCTAAGGTCTTCTCCAAGATTGATCTTCGAAGTGGTTACCATCAAATTAGAGTCCGCCCCGGGGATGAATGGAAGATGACTTTCAAGACTCCTCATGGCTTCTTTGAATGGCTTGTGATGCCATTTAGGCTTACCAATGCTCCAAGTACGTTTATGCGGGTAATGACTCAAATGCTTCAACCTCTTTTGGGCATGTGTGTAGTTGTGTACTTTGATGACATTTTGGTGTATAGCCGGTGCTTTGACGATCACTTATCACACCTTCAACAAGTATTTGACATTTTAAGAAGAGAGAAGTTCTATAGAAACTTGAAGAAGTGTAGCTTTGTCGTTGATAATGTAATATTCTTGGGCTATGTTGTATCTTCTAAGGGAGTACACATGGATGAAGACAAGGTTAAAACAATTGTGGAATGACCAACTCCTACTAGTGTGCAAGAAGTGAGGAGTTTTCATGGGCTAGCTACTTTCTACCGGAGGTTCATTTGCAACTTTAGTAGCATCGCGGCTCCGCTTACCGATTGCCTCAAGCAAAAGGTGTTTACATGGACACAAGAAGCCGCCGAGAGTTTCAAGTTGTTGAAGTCAAAGCTTACCGAAGCTCCTATCTTGGCTTTACCTGACTTTGACAAGACGTTTGAACTTGATTGTGATGCTTCGGGAGTGGGCATTTGTGGGGTTCTAAGTCAAGGAGGCCAACCTATTGCTTTTTTTAGCGAGAAGTTGAATGGTGCTAAGCTCAATTACTCTACTTATGACTTGGAATTCTATGTCATTGTCCAAGCCATCAAGCATTGGAGCTAGTACCTTGCATACAAGGAATTTGTTCTCAACACCGATCATGAAGCTCTTAAGTACATCAATAGCCAAGAAAGCCTCAACAAACGACATGCTAAGTGGGTAGCCTACCTACAACAATTTACACCCTCTTTGAGGCACAAGTCGGGAGTTCTCAACAAAGTGGTCGATGGCTTAAGTAGAAGAGTGACTCTTTTGGTGGAAATGAAGAATAAGGTCGTTGGGTTTAAAGAATTTCGAACCTTCTATTCTGACGATCCTTATTTTAGCAAGATTTTCGATGCTTTGCAAATGGGTGATAGAGCTACATATCCATGCTACATGTTGAAAGATGGGTTTCTCTTCAAGGGACTCAAGTTGTGTGTACCTAAATGCTCTTTGAGGGAGCAATTGTTGGCCGAAAATCATAAGTTGGGTCATTTTGGCAAGGACAAGACTCTAGGGTTACTACAAGAAGAGTACTATTGGCCGGGAATGACTAAAGATGTGGGGAGCTATGTGCAAAGGTGTCAAACATGCCAACGAAGTAAAGGGACAGCAACTAATGCGGGGTTGTATTTGCCTCTACCCGTGCCGGAAAGCCCTTGGAAATGTATAAGTATGGACTTTGTTTTGGGGCTCCCTCCCACACAAAAGCGGAGTGATTCTATCATGGTGGTGGTAGATTGGTTCTCTAAAATGGCTCATTTCATACCTTGTAAGAAGACTATGGATGCATCTAACATCGCTAATCTCTATTTCAAGGAGGTCTACAAGTTGCATGGCGTTCCTACTTCTATTGTCTCCGATAGAGATGCTAAGTTTCTTGCTCACTTTTGGCGGACTTTGTGGAAGAAGATTGGAACCAACTTGCATTTTAGTACCTCTTTCCATCCTCAAACCAACGGTCAAACGGAAGTGGTTAATCGGAGTCTTGGGAACTTGTTGCGGTGTTTGGTTGGTGAGCATCCTAAAAGTTGGGATGGCATTCTTCCCTTGGCGGAGTTTGCTTACAATTCTTCCCTAAACTGCACTATTCACACTTCCCCATTTGAAGTGGTTTATGGGTTGAAACCTTCTAGCGTGGTTGATCTTGTCCCTTTGCCAACATCCAAGAAGAAGCACCCCAAGGCGAGCGAAATGGCTACCTTTATGAAGAATGTTCATGCTCAAGTCAAGTCCCAAATTGAGAAGTCTAATGCAAAGTACAAGGCAGCCGTTGATGCACACAAAAGGGAGGTTCTATTCAAGGAATGGGATCTTGTATGGGTTATATTGAGCAAGGAAAGGCATCCTCATGGCGCTTACATGAAGTTGAATGATCGAATAGTGGGTCCTTGTGAAGTCTTGCGCAAGATCAATGATAATGCTTACCAAGTCCAACTACCCTCGCACTTGAACATCTCCAACACTTTCAACATGCAACACTTGATACCCTATTTCCCGGAGGACACTATCGTAACTTGAGGACAAGTTTCTTTTAGTAGGGGAGTCATGATGTAGTAGTTTTGGTGTTTACTATTATTATTTAATAGTTAAGGGGGGGTCTTTTGTCATTTTATGTCTTTAATGTAAGGGGGATAGTATAAGTAGTGTAAGGGCCTATGTTTTGAGTAGCTTTTATCATTTTAAACTTAATTATCAAGAGTATAACTCTTAGTATCCCATTTTGGGAGTTTCTCTCACTAGAAATCTCAATGGAATATTCTGGTTGCATCATTTTCCCATTCAAGTTTTTACCGTACGACATTTTCTGCTCTCTCCCTCTCTCTCTCCACGCAGCATACTGGAGAAGAAATCAAGAAACCCACACTCTCTTGATTTTTTTGAGTAAACTTTTGATTTACATCACACACAAAACCCACATATTTCTTCTTTACCCATGCTTGGATTGAAACCCATTTTTTTCTTTTCTTTTTTTAAAATGCATCAAAGCCTTCTCTCTCTGTGACAGACTATACAAAAAGCCCTTCTCTGTAAATTACCAAAACCTCAGGAGCCAGGCCATTGCTTGCACTCTCTCTCTCTCTCTTCCCATTCAAGTTTCTCTCTTCCCATTCAAGTTTTTACCGTTCGAAGTTTTCTTCTCTCTCCCTCTCTCTCTCCACGCAGCATAACAGAGAAGAAATCAAGAAACCCACGCTTTCTTGATTTTTTTGGGTAAACTCGCCTCTTAATTTACATTACAAACCCACATGTTTCTTCTTTACAGAAGCCCTTATCATTTAAATTGTTTGTTTGTTTTTTCATTTCAAGGATGGAGGAGGACTTGGAAATTCCATTTCGTGTAAGGAGGACGAGAAGGCTAAATTTTGGCTGGGACACCGAGCGTGCTAAGAGTATGTAAGATATCTTTGATCAACGACCACTGTGTAAGTAACCCTAATTTATGTATTATTATTTTGTTGTTTAGTGAGTTATTGTTTAAAAAAAATTTGAATAATTGACTGCATAATTGATATCTCATCAAACATTATGTAATTTAGTAGAGTTACTTGATCTTCCCTAAGGAAGAAGGTGATTTTGGTTCCTTTGCCATCTGCTCACCATTGACCTGTGGCAAAACAACCATTCGGAAAACATTATCATAGTAATGTCAGTTTAAATAATGGTTTCGCGATGCTTAACCATAATAGTTTGATTGTAACGATTTCGGGAGTATTGAATGTTATGTTATGAGAATCGGGAGTAGGGGTCGTGAATTTTTGAAAATCATTGGGCAAAAAATAATTTTAAATTGATTAAATAACCCATTACGGCCATGAATCGGTCCGTAAATTGGATATAAATTGATAAGAAAGAGGAACTTGATTTTAGATATAAACTAAATTTTCTTTAGTATTGTCAGCGTTGGATTACTCGTGCAAGGTTAAAACAAATATTTCTAAGAAAATTTGAACCAAATTGTTATAGCCCTAACAAAACAAACCTAGAGCCCACTATATAATACACATTTAAAAGGATAGTGGAGTATTACACATTTACAAATGGTCTATTGAACCTTGGTGACAACTAATCTTGGGAAGGAAAATAGGAATGCATTTGGTTAAATTTTAAGGGGGTGTTTGAGAGTCTATTTTTAGTTTTTCATTATCTCCTTTTGAAGTTTTGTATGTTTGGCGAATCCTCTTCAAAATAGATTTTGCAAGAATGAATTTTCCATTTTGACATTTATAGAGAATAAGCCAAAAATAGGTCCTGATATCCTTTTTGCATTTTCCAAAATATGAAGACTTGTCGTGAAATTTTGTAATATGTTGGAGTCTTTTTGTAAACGATTCTTGTATATATGTATATATCTCTTTTGTCTAGTTAGAGTTTTTCTTTTTTGGCATATGAATTTTCATTATAAATAGATTATGTATTTTTGTCAGCGTTGGATAAAAATCCTGGAGTCGCCCTTGAGTATATCGGAATGTAACGATATCGGATAGTCCAAAAATCATTATGTAATGACTGATACATTAAGTACGACTGCTATTCAAAACTACTAGAGGTGGCAAATGGGTGGGTTGGGTTGGGTTGGATTTGAGTGGGTTGGTATGGGTTATGGGTTAAATATGGGTGGGTTAAATATGGGTCAAGCTAAACCCAACCCAACCCAACCCGACCCAACCCGATATATATATATATATATATATATATATATATATATATATATATATATATATATATATATATATATATTTTTTAATGTGTACAGAGTATATCTTGTGGATCATACAGGAAATTATTAGACCAATCTAGTTTTGTTACAACAATAGAGGGGAATAAAAAAGAAAAGAAAATGCGTATGTGTTCAATCTTCCTCCCCATCTTAACAATTAACACAGGGGAAAAAAAACTTAATTTTGATATAATTACTTTCATTACATTTGTATGATAAAATGTTGACAAATACTAATTCCTCGGTCTCATTTTGATAGTTCCTTATCAACGGATGTTTAATTTTTAGATAAAAAAATTAAGTTCTTCCGCATATATTTTTTGGAGTTTCTTAGCACAAAATAAGATCTCAATTAATTCTTTAATTTGGGGTGAAAATTTCAGAAAAATTATGAACCAAAATACTTTATTTTTTATCCAAAAATTATACGTCTTTTCGTATAGAACTATTGAAATGGGACGGATCGAGTATATTTTTGCAACTAGTTAGTGTTGCAACAACAAATCCATTTAATTATACAGGTACTGTACCAAATAACTTTGATTAAACCTTGATTAATACAATGAGAGTATCCATTGTTTGGAATTCACAATTGAAGAGAGAGTCTGAGAGGAGAGAGAGGAGCATGACATTGATTTCCACCGTGGGGAAATCCATGCCAGAGTTTCCTTATATATGCCAAGTCGTCTCTGCCACTTAGAGAGAGATAAACAGGGGGATGTTTTTAGTCCCACTTAATACGATGGGTTCAACTTCAACTCCAACTCATTTTGAATCCAAGTCAATCCATTTAAATATAGGCAAATATGGGTTCACCCATTTACAATTCACATTATAATATAGGTGGGTTGGGTTTTAAGAGGGTGAGTTTGGGTGGATTCATGGGTTGGGTTGAAAATTGTCACCTCTAAAAACTACAATAAGACTACTAAACACATCCTATCGTACATCCGAAATTATTTTATGCATAAGTGGAATGACACATTGCTATTGGGCTACAACAATTTAGACACAACCTAGATACCCCCCACTCTCTCCAAATCAGAGTTCAAGTAAAAGGGCCCAGGCCCATGGCCTAAGAGGCCTGGTCAAGGGCATCGAAAAAGTTCCAAAAAATAGCAATCCTATTCTTTTTAATAGTAGACTCGAGTAAGTGTTTTATGACCCAATAGGATAGTAAAATGGCCCACTCTAATTTTTTAGGCCTAACCAATTATAATAAGCATGGGCCCAAAGACCCAATACTACAATATAATTACAATGACCATCCTCATGTTCCCGAATATACTTGTCGTTTTTGAAATTCTAATAATATTTCTTACAGTTTTAGATTCTTAACCAAAATCAACTGATTTGTTTTTGGTGTCTAACTAATGAATGTTCCCTTTTAAAAAGCACGATAAATACAATCAAGTAACTCCTGATTGTGTCAAAACACGCTATGCATCACTCGTATACCACTTTTCCTTTTCAACTACAATGTCTCCCCAACTAAAATTTCATTCATCATTCCCCATGCTGAGTGGTGCTTCATGCCCAATCATTCATTATTAGTGGCAGGATTGATGTATCAACTATGTTATTGATTGAAAATGTCTTGGTAAAACATGTGGATAATACAAAATGTAATTGATGATTTTGCTTTTAGAAATGCGGCATAACTAATATTCAAATTATACTCATACGTTATTGCGATAATATGTATTTAGAGGATTATATTTTGCTGTTATTATACAACGATTAGGATAACTTTATATTGTTTTGACTTTCTCGTATTGTGCTTGTTGCTGGAAAACTTATTCCAATGTTGTATTCTTATTAATGCACAATTTTTGGATTAATCCTTGGGCACTCCAAACCTTTAGGCAGGCCTGAGTAAAAAGCAAAAATACTACAGATATCGAAGATTTTGTATTAGTACTTATAAAGAAAAAGGGTTTGTGTGAAACTCGCCAAAATGATTCAAGCCAATCAATTAGTTTGTAACTCTCTCTCGGTCTCATTTTATTTCTCAATTTTAGAAGTTTGTGCCAATTTTTTTATTGCTTATATCTTTCAATTTACTATGTTTTTAATGATTTTGAAAACTTTGTATTTTAAAGCTAATTGAGAACTATTAAACGAGATTCATATCGCATATTTTTTAAAATTCATGTTAGAAGATGTAAGCGATTGATCGAAGACCTGAACTTTGAAAATTAAAAAACAAAATGGGATGGAGGGAGTAATATTTTTAAAATTCCTTAGAGAAAATTCAATTCAATCATACGCATGGACACATCCACAGGAAGAGGAAATTGTAAGATAGGATGGGTTAAAAATAAGTCCTCAGCCAATAAATTAACAAAGAAAGTAGTATAAGAAAGAGAGAGAAAGAGAGAGTTCATTACTTGATGAGCCCAACAATATAAAGCGCAATAAAACTAGGTTTAGGGCCTTTAGCCCAAAAAATTGTTTCAAATTGTAGTTGTGCTGTAATTCTATTTTTTTTTTCCAGCTATTTGTGCTGTAGTTGTTGTTCTTGATTCGATAAGCATCAACATCGCCATGAGGAGGCGAGTGGCCCCCATACCTTTTTCTTGACAAGAAATCATTGACTGCCTGCCGCATGTTTATGGCTTGGTACTGAGACCAGCAATCCCGCAGCTACAGTATGACCCAAAGGAGAGACACGTTATTCAGGGTATATATATATTGTTCCTCGGAGGATGATCTACTCTTACGTTCAGTCTCATGGGGTGTCTCTAGCGGAGGATTAACCCGATTTGGGCCGTAGAGGATACAGGAGAAACCCACCCTGCGGAACGGTAATTTCTTAACTCCACATTAATTGTAACCCAACAAACTATATTTAATAATTTTTCTTTGTATTTTTTTTTTTGTGCAGTGGAAGGTGCGGATAAAAGGTTTTCACCAGATTCCTCGAGGAACCTCCCTTTCAGTCATCAGGTGGATCATCGACAGGAGGGCACTATCACGGCCAGCTTAAAGGTCTATGAGTCCTTCAATAGACATCGCAGGGTAAATGTAAAAATATGACGCAGTGAGTCTTATTTTGAAGATATCTTACTGTGATTTGATTTTATTTTACATTTTTTCAGGGGGTTTATACTGGGAGACAGGGTCCAGATGACCCGTATGTGGGTAGACACGCAGTCGTAGTTTCAGGCTATGGTAGAAAGACCCATGGTCCACAGGCGGGAACAGACTTCTTCAAAATCAAGAATTCATCAGGAGAAGAATGGAGTAAAAGAGGCTACGGGAAAATCTAGTGCCGCCTACTGTTTGAGTTGATATATGCAATCATTGAAATGAACTGGAGAGAGTGAGAGTGAAAAAGTTTCTTCCTTTTTGTTGTTTGTTCTTGTTGTGGCCTTGATGGTGTATGAAAATATTGAACCATGGCAATTTCGATCTCTTCGATTGTTTCATTTTGTGTTGTTGTTTTTGTTAGTAATTGTGGAGTCGGTGTGTATTAGGATTTTCTCAACTAACAGTGGAGTTTTTCAGTGTTGGGGAAAATGCACTTTACCTACCTATGGTTAGGTTGTGCGGAAAGGACACATGTTATCGTATTATAGGATGACCACCTGGCACCTTTTGATTGGTCCAAGGTGCCTATAAATATGGGACATCCCCCTTTATACCAAAGAGGTTGGTGAGATCTTGGCAGAAGCATATGTCATTCTAGAGAGAGAAAAGGGCAATCAAGGAGTGAGAGGAGAACATTCTCTCTGATTGATTCTAGCCCCATCTCCCAGATCACCTAGGGTTACATGGATTAGCTTGAGAGTGATCCACTGCCTTAATCCTTTTCCGTGCACTCCTGCTCTATTCTTCGCCCTCCTCTAGGCCACCCCATTCCTTTCATTTGCTGTGTTTCTTACTGTTGACTATCCATACCTCTCCAGCTCATCAAATTTGACTAAAGCAAGAACCATCTCCTACATTATGTATTTCAAGTTTTCGCCTCTTTTAAGCTGTGCGGTGTAGACTTTATTTATATTCTTCCTGGTTTCATGCTTCAGCTTACATGATGGATGACTTGTCTCATGATTAGGATTTTTTTTTTTCTTGCTTCGTATATCTAATACTCATACTATCAACAACATAGAGTCTTGTCCAAAAGTCTTCTAGTCCTTATTTTACTTTTATTCTATCTGTGGGGCGTTCGATCAAGTACTATTGGGAGATAGACGTCCATGTAAACCGTAAGTACCGTAGCGAGAACAGTCTGTCTTAAGTACAGAGTGTCACACTCGCTTTGATCACAATTTTATTCTCATAGATTTCCTGGTTTCGCGTTCTGATTTCCAGGTTTCGCTTTGGAATCTTCTTGTTAGTACAGAATTTTGTTTGAAATGATGAGTTTGGAAGTAATACTTGTTCTTGATTTAAGTATCCTTTATTTACTTTGAATTACTATTTTGTCAGTAAAAGAAAGCCACCCAATGGAGTTTTATTTATGTGTGGACGAATATCGTCTTTTATGCATGTCTGAATGGTTTTATATATTTGTGTTTTTTGTTTGTATCCTTGGATATATCTTTAATCTTTAGTGTTATTGCCCCGGCGATGTGTAGTAGAAATTACTCGATGCCTTGTGCAACTCTTTTTTGAACAAGTGCCAACTTTGATATCTAGACAACTATGGGATGATTTCACATGTCTTCTAGTTTACATGACTCTTCGGCCATTATCAATTTTGAAGAGTCACGACTCTTCTCGGATGAAACCTCCAATTGGATATGTCTACGTTATCCGTTTTAGTGAATTGTGTTCTTGTGGTTAATTAATGACTTTATAGATGTCTTTTGACATGTCGAGTATTATGCAACTTAAATTAGACTAACGATTCGAGTATTATGTAACTTAAGATTAGATTTTAACTAGTCGAGTATTATCGATCTCGAGTAACTTAAATTATAGGAGTATTAACTAGTCAATTATTATCTTATTTCTACATAAGAAGTTTGCAGATAAATTTTTTCGAGTTCAAGAGGAGGGTCGGCCAAAGCGAGCCAACTCTATGGCTCCGTTCATTTGTCAAGAATATTACGCGAGAAAGTTAATCCCGAGCAAAGTGAAGTAAAAGAAAAGAAAATTTACTTTCTTGTGAGTGTTCATTTGACAAAAGATTTTTTCAGGAAAACTAAAATTTGTTTGTTCATTTGCCAAGAAAATAGTGGGAATGTTCATTTTGCACGGGCTAACTTTAGACAAAAATAAATTTATGAGCTAAGTAATCACCGAAACAAAATCAAATTAGTAGTAAATATGAATAGTACATAAACGTGTATATATATTTCTTTCGTTTTTTCCTACATAAATTGTCATCATGGAACTCTGTAATCAATCATTTGAAAGAGAACTTTAAATTGGTAATCAATCACCACATTCACTACAAAATCTAAATAAATTAGTAGGATAACTAAAATAAATCTCAAATTTCAACTAATAATTACTCAATAAACTAATAAAACAAGAACGCTTAAGAAACAGCTGCTAATATAAAGGAGAGGGGTGGGGAATTGGCGCCACAAAAAGGCAATTGGGGGATACAACAACAAAAACAATAACATAACCCATTTAGTCCCCAATAATTAAGGGTATGAGCGAGGAATGGATAGGAGATAGACCTAACCGTTGACAATAAATTCACAAAGTGGCTAATATAAACAAGGGGTGGGAATTGGCACCACAAAAAAGGCAATTGGGGGATGAGGAAAGTAAATTTTCGGAGTTAGAAATTTTCCCGCGACACACAATTCCTCCCCTTTGCAGAATACATTTTGAGGAAAAATAAGTTCTAGTGAGAAAAATATTTTTATGAGTCTTATTATTTTTCTGGTAATTGAACACCCTATAAGTTGAGGAAAAATTAATTTTTTCTCATCATTTCTTATCCTTTCTTAATAATTTTTCCTCCTTTTTTGACAACTAAACGAAACCTATCAGTCCCATAAATTATGTCGGCCATATGTTTTGATAGCCATACAGTACCCTCCTAACTAGGGCGGACGTGGCACGTTTAGCCAATCGACCGTTTTTAACGATTCAACCTTCACACCGCCCTATTCTTATTCTGTCCCACTCACTGTCCTCCATTACTATCTCTTCGATGTGGGATTTAAACCAAAGCGATGAGGGTCCCCTCTTTAAAGCAGTACAGAGTTCATAGTTGCCATGGTAATTAATGCCTTTGCATTTATCTTCAATACTTTTTTTTTTTTTTAGAACGGTGAAGAATTAAAGAGTTTTACTTAATGTCTAAAGTAAAATATTATTGTACAAAGATTAAAATATTATTGTACAAAGATTACGGGGAACAGATAAGGACAACATACCAACCAGGTTTAACACCATACTCTCTTGACAATCATATGTCACATCTGCCTTGAAAAAGCTATGGCGAGCAATCAACCAAAATAACCACACACAAAAAGTACATAATTTTATAGGCATGTTGTATTTTTAATTTCTTAAAATTCTTGCTGCTGTAAATTAGTTGTGAGATTTATGAGACATGGGACAGATTTACCATTGGATTCAACATCTAAATTAACATTTTTGTACATTTTTTTACGAACTTTTGCAGAAGTATGCATTGTATATTTTGCTAGAGGTTACGCGATTTTTTATGCTACATAAAGTATTATCTCACTACTCTTAAAAAAATATACATCAATGCTATACAGATATAAAAAGTACCCAGAATTTACCCAAAAAATGAGTGGGAAAGTGGGAATGAGTAGCTTTCCTACTTTCTGGTAAATTTTGGGTACTTTTATGTGCACTTAGCATTTCTAAAAAATATACTCCATATGTTTCGACTTGTGATGTTCCTCTCCGTTGTTCCTCCACTCTCACCCACCAATCCTCACACATGTGTCTCCGTCGTGTTGTGCTCATCTCTGTACGCCAACACACAGAGAACGGGCAAGGTCCATGAGAACCATGGTTACCAAGTCCAGATGGCGCCAAAGAGTTGAGAGGAGTTTAACGAAGGTCTCCACTTGTTTAGGCATGGTCCCAACCCAACTTATCTACTCCACGCCACTATGTATACAAGTCTTCTGCATTGCTGAACTCAAGAAAGTGTATTTTGATGTGAGAGGCAATATCTGAAAAAATAGGATTGACGCAAGAAAGTGTATTTGGCTGAACTCAAGGAAGTGTATTTTGCTTGAACTGGCTCAAAATGCCAAAGAGTGTCAAGGAATGGAGTAAATTTTTGATGCCCCTTCAAAAGCATGTCACCCCACAACATGTGCGTCGTCACTAAATATGCAAAGGTGGTAACTGGTAAAATTGACCCCATAAACGAAAGTCTTCATTCCTTAACAAACTGATTGTTTTGAGGAGGATTACCATCTTCTTGTATAACTTCCAATGATGTAGCAGGCAACAGCATGTGGTATTTGAGGTCAGACAAGAAGACACTATCGACTCGTGAAACACCCATTGATTGTCGAGCACAGGCAAATTCCAGCCATCTCTACAATAAGTTCAGAACAATCAATGGCCTCGTTTATCCTTGTTACCACATGTATCTAGGCGAAATATGCAAGAGCTAGCACCATCTGATAGGGAAAGAGCAGAGAATCATACTAGAAAAGCTGTTGGGCTTACCGATCGGGCTAACTATGAATGGCGTAGTTACCAGGCTTCGAGGGAAACCTGTCTTCGCTCGTGATCGCTTGGAGACCCTCTTCCTGTTGAAATATCACCACCACCTTTCTTGAGTTTTCCGGAGTCTTCCGGATGTTGCCGGAAACTTCCGGGCTATTCTGAAAATACCTAGACTTCTCTATAATACTCCGGAATGTTCTAGATTTTGCTAGAATCTTCCGGACACTTCCGGAATACTATGGACTATACTAGAACATTCCGGATGGTACAAGAATATTCTAGAATATGATGGAAGCTTATGGGTTTCTTTAGAAGCACCTAGAAGTAGTGAGTGATGTGTGTTTCTAGAACTATCCCACGGTGCCTAGAAATAGGGATGGGGTCTTCATTTGTGGTAATGCAAGTGAAATGCAACAAAGATAGACTCCAAGCAAGTGAGTGAGAGTCCAAGTGTGAGATATCCAAGTACTGAAAGAATTTGTGTCCAAAGTTAAAGTGTCTTTCTAGATTGTGTGTGTACTACCTCTTGTGTGCAAGAGAGTCTTCCATTGTGAGTGATAGTGTGTGTTGTTGTACACAACTTAAGTGTACAAGTGCTTGTAATCAATAAATTACTTTTGTTTGTTGTATTCAAACTCTACACTTCCATCAATAGGAACCCCCAACGCGTCGATTACACACCTTAGCCTTTCCTGCGGGAACATCCAAAATAGATCCAATGCGCTTGATAAGATCTCCTTCTTTAATAGCAGTATCACTCCCAAAGACAACAATCCCGACATTCTCATTTTCAAGGTTCAAGGCTATTCCTATCACACCGCCGACAAATTCCACCGTATCAAAATAAAAGCAGAGTGATTTCTTCGCTTAATTATATTGTTACCTGTTAAATTTCAACAAGATTAAAAAAAAAAAAAAAAAACTCATGGGTTTCAACAAAAGGAGTATATATAATGACATCGTTCAATCCCATAAAAAATAAATATGGAAAGTAATAGAGTCCATTTAACTGGGGTTAGCCAGAACTTCAACATCTCAACTCTCCCTACTCACTTATGGGTGTTATTCCTTTTTGGGTTATTTCTTCTTTTAACGGGGCTATCAGTTGGGTTGGTATATAGTATTTGTGAATTTTATTACGAATCTCTCCACTTTTGCGTGTGTGTTTATAGTTTCATGTAATTCATCTTTGTATTCTCTTATCATTGTCCATTCTCCCTAATTTTTTTTTCTTTTTTTACTTTTATTTGTCTTCTCTAATTTTTTTATATTGACGTTATATTTTTTCAAATATCATTCGTCTTGATGAAAAAAGTGTAAAACGTAAAATTTAGGGCAAAAGAAAATATATATATATATATATATATATATTAAATATCAAAGACGGAAAAACGCCAACCAGTTGGTATTTTTGCCTTATATAAAAAAAAATTAACTTTTTTCCATTTTTTTTTTTAATTTTCCTTGTCGAGACAAATAAATAATCTCAAAAAGCTAGACAAAACGTATGAAATTCTAAAAAAATAATGTACAAAAAATCTAGGGAGGATGAGGCCTAACTTTACGGATTGGCTATTAGGGCATCCACAGTGGGCTCCCTAAAAATAGCTCTTAAGTTGACTCCGAAGATGTACACATAAGCCTAATTGGGACTCATTTTTCACTCCTAGAGCTTACTAAATTTAGAGAGCCTATGTGCATTTAATGGGCTTGCAAAAGCATTCTCTATTTTGTGGGAATAATAATAATAAGTGTGAGTCCCATAAATTGATAAGTTTAAAAAGATTACAAGTGTTTGGCTCCCATTTAAAACTAGCCACACAGCTACTTAGATTTAGCTAATGAGTTAGGAGTCATGCTTAGGAGCTACCATTGGGAACTTGTATTGAAAGTCCATTGAAGACAATTATTGATCAAATGGTTTGCTAAATTTTAGGAGCCTCACTTATGAGTCATTTTAAGAGCCCATTATAGATGTCCTTCCTCCGCATCAATAGGAATCCAATCCAAATCACAATTTCTCGCGAACAATTTTATTTCGTTATCAAACGGAACTTAGGAATTAAGACCCTCTTCTGTGATATCCTCTCAAGTAAACCCAAAAGATGCAAAATGTGATTCATCGTAGTTTCACTTGATGATCGAGCATCGATAAGGGCATGATCAATAAGGTTAGCATCCGATGCCTGAGAATTATTATGTTTCATTCAGGTAGATACTAGATATGTGTATTGCAAATAAGTACTTTTTTACACGAATGACAAAGATATTCAAGTCTACAAAAATAAATAACTGAAATCATCAAAAAAAATATTACTACTAGATTATATTGTCCACTGCACTAAAATCACATTAAAAGATCATTACACAGGAGGAAGGTCACATTAAAAAGATCCTCATAGGAGAGAAAAGATCACATTAAAATATAATTGCAAGAGAGGATACTTAAAAAAAGTACATATTAAATCTTTACAAACACACACAAGTGCACACGCATACACACTCACATTCAACACAAGTCTCACACATAGCGACTCACAAGTGCTCACAAACTTACTAACACTCGCATTTACTATGGATCTAATCCATAGTTACTAGTTAGATTCGCGGTAACTATCAAAATGTATATAAGGTCTTCTATGCAATGATATTGGCAAAGAAATTCTAATCCTAACACATATGTCACACACACGTTAATACATGTTTCCAAACACATACATTTTTCTTGAGTATCGATTTACCGTCTACTGTATTGAGGCTGGCTTTAGAATTTTTCATGTATGTATATTTGCGGGTGTGCGTGACATTTGTGGTATAAAAAAAATCAGCCAGCCTGGTTTTTCAAGTGATGTGGGGTCACCGGAAGTTGAGAGAGACGGCGGCTGGCTGGCTCCACGCAACTACTCGTCTTCTCTCTCTCCTTGTTGTTCGACTAATCGACTTCGACTAGAGCCGACGACTATTGAGTATCAGTCAAACCCTCTCTCTAAAATGATTTTTGTTCTGTTGCTCCTGTTTTGCAACCAGTACCATTTTCTTCTTCTTTTACCCTTCTTCCTCTCTCTCTCTCTACCAATCCCGCCCCTTCCGATTCCAAAGCAATAAAAACCAGCAGAAACAACAAACCCTAATTCAAGAAATTCATCAGACCCACCTTGTTCATTGGCAGAATATGGCGTGTCCTCGATTGAAAATTGGACTTTCGCGATAAGTCCCTGAAGTTTGAAGAATTGTATAAGTCGAAGGTAATGGGTTGTCTTGGCTTCTCAATTTCTCTTCAATCTGTACGTCTTTTTGCTGGTAAATTATGCTTGGAAGTTGTATGTGTCTTTCTTTGAATTTCGATACTGCTGTCATTGAGTATTACTAGCAGAATATCAATCTAATGACCTAAATCTCGATGGGTTGAGATCAAAGATGGAGTCTTGCTTTAATCTGTATCTGCTCCAGCGATGCTCGGCTGAATTATTCGGAATTACTCGTATTTTTCCAATAATTGATGGCTAATGGTTTTCTTGGCTTCTCAATTCTTCTTTCAATCTGTACGTGTTATTACAGACAAATTATGCTTGCGAGTTTTGCGACTTGCTTTGGGATTGCTGTCATTGACTAATACTAATTACTAGTTGAATATGAATTTAATGACCTGAATCGTAGTAGTTGAGATCAATGATTCAAGTTCTAATCTGCATCTTCTGTGGTGATACTCAGCTGAATTACTTGGAACTACTCATATTGTGCCGATAATTGACGGGTATGAGTTGGCGTAATCTGGATGGTTTGTTTGTTCATGGTTGTAAGGATTTTTTGCAAACAAAGAGGTCAGCAATTGATGGCACGGGTTTTTAGATGGTACTCAAGGTTCTATGCACTTGTGATCGCGAAAACCCTAAAAAATTACTAATACTAATTTTGTTGAAAATGGAGAGCTTGATTTTTTGAAGTTAAATGGAAGGTAAGAGAGGGATGAGGGAGTGTTATTATCTGACTTTAGCTCGCTGGTTTTGAAAGTAAAAGTAGGGTCTAACTTGATTTGCCACTGAACTTACTCCGAGGCGTCCTTTTTCTTGCTACATAGTACATACTTCATATTCATGCAAGTTTCATTTGACGTGGATGTGGAATCCTTCTATACTTTTCAATATGCTTGCCAACCACCTCTCCTTTGTTTTCTCCATGAATTATTCGCTTCACTTGTTTGCATTTCTGTTCACTTTTAATCAGTGGTCTAATGGTTGTTCTGATACAAATATTGATGTAAGTGTAATATGGTTGGATGATAGGTACTTACTATATGATGGCTGGAAGCTGGGATGGAAGTAATCATGGTAGCCAGTCAGATGAGAGCTATCACTTTGACAGACAACATATAGAGCCCATTTATGATGCATTTATATGTCCTTTAACTAAACAAATCATGCACAATCCTGTTACCTTAGAAAATGGACAAACCTTTGAGCGGGAAGCAATTGAAAAGTGGTTTACAGAGTGTAGGGAGAGCGGAAGGAAGCTGGTTTGCCCTTTGACGCTAAAAGAACTAAGGAGTACAGAATTAAACCCTAGTATAGCGCTGCGGCACACCATTGAAGAGTGGAATGCCAGGAATGAAGCTGCTCAACTTGATATGGCTCGCAGGTCTCTATCTCTGGGCAGTGCAGAGAGTGAAATTCTACAGGCTTTAAAGTTTGTTCAGCACCTCTGCCATAAAAGCCAGTCAAATAAGCATGTTATTCGTAACGCAGATCTGATACCTATGATTGTTGACATGTTGAAGAGCGGCAGTCGTAGAGTTCGCTGCAAAGCTTTGGAAACTCTTCGAATTGTGGCAGAAGACGACACTGATAATAAGGTGGTTAATTATTCTTTTTGGGACATTGTTCAGGTTGTTCACCAACATGGGCATGGATGCAATTGGTTACTCTTAGTTATATATGTTAACTTCCCATTGGGTTTTGTAGGAGATAATGGCTGAAGGGGACACTGTAAGGACCATCGTTAAGTTCTTGTCTCATGAGCAATCCAAAGAGAGGGAAGAGGCTGTTGCTTTGCTGTTTGAGCTCTCCAAGTCCGAAACTTTGTGTGAGAAGATTGGTTCAGTTAATGGAGCAATTCTTATATTGGTTGGAATGACCAGCAGCAAATCAGAAAATCTTTTGACAGTTGAATATGCTGATAAAGCATTGGAGAATCTGGCAGTTTGTGAGAGTAATGTTCGACAGATGGCTGAAAATGGTAGATTGCAACCTCTTCTGACATTACTTCTTGAAGGTATATCCGTTGTCATAAAAAAATTCATATACTTTTTCCCCCGGAAAGCAATTACCCTTGTTATTTCTTTGGGTCAGCTTTGTAGTGGCAGAAGGAATAAGGAAGGCATGTTCCATCTTTGTTTTCAAGAATGGATGTCCCAAATTTTCATTCTAATGATAGCCTTCTGTTGGAAAGAGTTCTATCTTGTTTTTGTCGTACAAACTTATGAAACTCAGTCCGACCCAAGCTAACATTGTGGCTTCTAGGGTTGAGTTGAGTTGATCAGCAAGTAAGAACTTATTCGAGAAAGACAATAGGAAAGTAAGATTAAATTGTGGAAGAGAACTTCTTCCTGCCCCTATATTAGCACTTCTTCAAATGAATCTATTGGTGACTCTGAATTACTAGAAGAAGTAGAACCAGTCAAATAGAGTTCAAGATTTCGTTATGGTGTACCTGTGGTTCATGTGGGTAACAGCTGGTTCCGGTTGTAAGGTTCATTTCCACAATAATGCCTGAGCCAAAGACTTTGAACGTCTTGTGGATTTTTTTTAGCAATTTGTGGTCTCCTGATCAGTTTTTTCACCTTTTTTTCACCTATTAACTGATCCTTGGCAACTTTAGCTTAAGAGACTCTATCTTTTTTAAAACACCATTAGTTTCTTAGCCACTTAAACGGGCAGGGGCACGGTTGGTGGCTGTTTCTTCTTCTTCTTGGATAGCATTGTGGTATGTAAGTTTCTGGCTATAGTTTTTGGATTGATTGGATAGATTGCAACTATTTATATTTGAACTTAATTGTTTCATTATGTTTCATAAAGGGATGCAGTGTTCTTTTTAGCTAATGTTGTCTTCTTGCCAAATCAACTTTGGCAGGCCCTCCAGAAACTAAGCTTTCCATGGCTTCGTACCTTGGTGAGCTGGTTCTGAACAACGACGTGAAAGTCTTTGTCGCCAGAACTGTTGGTTCATCACTAATCAACAATATTATGATGAGTGGTAACATCCAGTCCAGAGAAGCCGCTCTAAAAGCATTGAATCAGATCTCATCGTTCGAGGCAAGTGCTGGGGTTTTGATAGAGGCAGGTATACTCCCCCCTCTCGTCAAGGACCTATTCACCGTTGGCATGAACCAGCTCCCCATGCGACTGAAGGAAGTTTCTGCTACGATTCTCGCCAATTTAGTCAACTCAGGTTACGATTTTGATTCCATTCCGGTAGGGCCCGACCATCAGACTCTAGTTTCGGAAGATACAGTTCATAACCTACTCCATCTTATTAGCAATACTGGTCCCGCGATAGAATGCAAGCTTCTCAATGTTCTTGTCGGTCTAACCAGTTCTTACACTACTGTGGTAAGCGTTGTTGCCGCCATTAACAGCTCCGGTGCTACTATAAGCTTGGTTCAATTCATCGAGGCTCCACAGAAGGAATTACGTGTGGCTTCCATTAAACTCCTCCAGAATCTCTCTCCACACATGGGTCAGGAATTAGCTGACGCTTTACGTGGCACAGCTGGCCAGCTCGGAACCCTAATCAAAATCATATCAGAAAACATTGGAATAACAGAAGAGCAGGCGGCAGCAGTGGGGCTTTTAGCTGATTTACCAGAGAGGGACATGGGCCTTACACGTCAGATGCTAGATGAAGGTGCTTTTCAGGTAGTTATTTCCAGAATTGTCAAGATCCGGCAGGGTGAGACTAGAGGCAGCCGCTTTGTCACGCCCTATCTAGAAGGGCTTGTCCGCATTCTTTCTAGGGTAACTTTTGTCTTGGCTGATGAGCCTGATGCACTCGCGCTCTGCCGCGACCATAATCTCGCCGCGCTCTTCACTGATCTGCTTCAGGCTAACGGACTTGATAATGTACAAATGGTTTCTGCCACTGCTCTAGAGAACTTATCCCAACAATCCAAGAATTTGACAAAGCTGACGGATTTTCCCCGTAAACCAGGTCTTTGTGGAATTCTCTTTCCGTGTGGCCACAAACCGCCTGTCATAACTGGATTGTGTAGGGTCCACCAAGGGAATTGTTCGCTTAAAGAAACATTTTGTCTCTTGGAAGGGCAAGGCGTGGAGAAACTGGTGGCTCTTCTAGACCACACTAACGAGAAGGTTGTTGAAGCATCGCTTGCTGCACTGTCGACGTTGTTAGATGATGGGGTGGATATTGAGAAAGGGGTGACAATCTTGTGTGAGGCAGAGGGAATCAGGCCTATACTGGATGTGTTACAAGAGAATCGGACAGAGAATCTCCGACGGAGGGCAGTTTGGGTTGTTGAGAGACTTTTGAGGACAGAGGACATAGCCTATGAAATTTCTGGCGATCCGAATGTGAGTACAGCGCTCGTTGATGCTTTTCAGCACGGAGACTTTCGAACTCGACAGATTGCGGAGCGTGCATTGAAGCATGTGGATAAGATACCTAACTTCTCTGGGATCTTTCCAAACGCTGGATGAGCCTCTTCTCTCGATGCTTCCCTTTGCATTAAATGCTGCATTTTCCCCTTCGTGTCGAGCCATTTGGTCTGAATCTGGTATCTTGGCTTGTCAATATTCAAGGGGAATATGGATTATGTTGTTTTTTGTTGTATAATTTGTAGAGGGTTTTACAAACTTTCCATTTGTTATCATTAATTTGGTTGGGTTTCGCTGCAAGAGTTCTCTATGCTGTAATTCCATTTGAGTGGTTTTGTACATTTTAGTTCTTTTGGTTATACTATATTTTTTAGATTGGAAATAAACGAATTTTGAACAGAAGATTTCGGTATCAATTGTGCAGTGGTTTTCGTCTTCACTGACTTAGACCCCCGGTAAGACTTCTAAACCAAAAAATTGTTTTTTGAAGCTATTCTTGCACCAATCGAAGCTCTTGAAAACAATGCCCAATTCAACACAACCAACAGCACCACCAAGGCAGTAGCCTAGATGGCAAGGTTGAATGTGCTTAAGTGTTTCTATCATGTACACAATTCGACAAGATTCGAATCTCGCCAACTGTAGGTAGGACTAACATAGACGGCACTTTATCCATCTAGTACCTAGATAGTGCCATGGCAACGGCATGTCATTCCAGACAATAGCTATGGCTCGAACCTGACGTTCCACAACAGGTCGGGAGCCCCTATAGTTACACCCAATAGAAGTTGCTACATTGGTTGACCCCTCCCACCTTTTTTGCAGTTAAAAAAATAAAAAATAAATAAAATTTTAGAAAAAAAACCCACCAACAGTTAGACCTCGGGTGTTAAAATCTTTCGGAAAACTGAGCCTATGTTTGTAATAAAATCTTCATCTTAGTGCCAGTGATTAATGACTGATTAGTTAACAGCAGTTGGAATCAGTGTGCCACTCCCCAGTTTCATTAGATGGAGAAGATACAACCCAGATTTCTCAATCCACTAACATACTTTTTCCGATTTCGAGAGCACGGATGACTGATTCGGTCCAAGCTCTGTCACTGGATTGGTCATTCGATGAGCAATTTCAAATAACTCACTGAAATATTACAGCAACCGAAACATGGTACACCTGCTCACCTGTTTTGGAGCAGATAAATTACAAAAAACTTCCATCAAAGTATTGGACCTTCAACTAATGAGCATATTAAACAAATTCACCCGATAAATAAATGATCAATGTCGGTCGAAACAGATTGGAACATTCAGCTGGCAACGGACAAACTTTTTGTGAGCAAATTACATGAAAGCTAAAGAAGCAAAACCAAATAAGTACCATGATAAGGAAGACCATGTGTAGTCACGATCTTACAAACTAACTGAGACTGAAATACATTGGGCAGTAGTCTCACAATCTCCATCTTTTCTCCACCGTGAAACTTCAAAGACCCCACATGAGGCCAAATAGAGGATATTAGAGATGTAGAACAGCCATTGATTTTGTCATGCAGGAAGAAGCATCCAGTTCATGAGCCATATGATTCCGTGAGATGTGGCTCCACTTCATTTCTTTATCGGACACATCGCAAAATGTCAAGAAGTCTAATACCTGTCCAAATATTTTAAACATTTCAACACCAAATATAAGGTTCCTATCCGCAACAAACACAGCATTCCAGTCCATCGGAGCATCTGGATGCGTTGAAACCTCTTTCCAATTCAGATACATGGGATTGAGCTCCCAGAGCTTTCGAACGGCTTTGTTTCTCCTCCCTATTTGACCATCCCCTTCGCACCATGAGACAGACAGCATGAAAAGATGACCGTTACAAGAGATGAGTTTTGGGTAGTACTCCTGCACACGAGGAGGAAATGGACATGTTTGAATTCCAACCCAATAGCCCCTTTCTATATCATACCCCGCAAGCTTGTCATTTTCAGAGTAAACGTAAAACGATCCTTCACAAACAACCCCTGAGCAAACCACACCGAAATCTACAGGCAGCCTCTGAATCTCCATCCATTTATTTGATACAGAATCATACATTTCGCCAGAATCCAAAGGTTCATCCCAGGATCCAAGCCCTCCTACAGCAATCAGCACAAACCTTTTACCATCTTTGGAGTTGGAGTGGTCACTTTTTTGTCTAACAAACATGTAAGGCTTTATATTAGGCAACAATGAATAATCGTTCTCATCGACAGAATTCCAGAGCTGGCGCCTCACAGAAAGCCTATGGGGATCCTCGTAAACATCAGATACCCCACCAACTCTTGACCTGGGGAAACGTCTATCTTGACGATTTTGCTGGTTTCGGATAATTAAAGAATCTGAAGAGATCTCGCAAATTCCCAAAACTGGTGACGACCTTGCATGCTTCATGGAAGCAGCTTTATGCCATGATTTAGTTGAGGGGCTGAATAGAAGCACTCCTTTGTGCGTCTTAAATGAACTCCTATCCACCCTTCCATAGTTGGTCAAGCTAGAACGACCTCCAACTATGTAAACATCATCCCGAATACTGGTAACAGAAAACAAGAATCTCCCTTTGAGAAATTCAGCATCTAATCTATGCCATTGGCTAAGAGAGACATCTAGCGCATGTATCTCCCCTGAGCAATATCCATCTTTGACAAAACCAAACACAAACAACCACGGACTCTGATACAAACCTTCTCGTCTAATTTGCATGAACCGCGGAGTTGTAGTCAGGTTTCTCCATTTTCTGCAGACGAGGCGGGCATTATTGAGGCTGGTCAGCGGGAGTCTCGCTAAGCACATTTCGAGAATGTCATCCGGAAGAAAGACATGCATTCTGCTGCTGTGAGGTGATTCTTCCAGTTCTAACACCTTCCTGTTATTCCTCCTCCAAAACTTCTCCCTTACTCCATAAGGAAAACAATCTACAGAGGTCTCCTCAGTCCCACAAATCGAGTTGTACCCCTTGCCTTCTTCACTAGCACTTGATCGCCTTCTACCACCAGGATCCCCAAACTCATCACTTGTGTCGGCGCCTACTTTGCAGCCTCCACCCCTGCCATACAAAGTAAGACACCTCGATGGAACCCCTCTCATATTGTCATCTTCATCCCCTTCGCCTCCATGGCTCTTTCTTTTCAGCTTCTGGCTAACATTTCTGATGAGACGCTGAGACAAACTCAAAGCCTCAAAATCTTGACGAAGAGATGTTTCTCCCATCAGTCTTTCAGAAACCATTCGTTTTCCTTCTTTTGCACAGAGGGCAATCAATGAATCAATGCATGTCTGTTGTGCAATTTCCATCCATCATCATCCTAACTCGGCTTATTCATGATTCATCAATCACATCGCAAAGGTGATTCATCTATGACAAAGAAAAAGGAAAATTCAGACCCAAACAGTAAACTCCATTTCAGTCACTATTATCAGGAAGTTGGAATCCAGACCTGATACGCACCCAATTTATGGATATTAAACAGAAAAAAAAACAGGTACATGAACAGGACCGCAGGTGAGGAAGTATAAAACCTAGTAAAAATCGAAACTTTATATTTTGCTTGTCTGCTGATAAAACACAGAGGCAGACTGTAATAGAAGAGTTGTCATTTTGAATCCCATGATTTGTTTTCACATTACAAATCTTGAATTTTTTTCGTATTTGGGGATCCACCAAATTAACTTTCCCAATACGTTCGTTCAGGTGATATGAAACATGTCTTTCCTTTACCATTCTTCTGTAGTGTTTTTTTGAGGTTCAACTTACAGAAAAAAATTCTTCAAGTTCGGACATTTTCTCATAAGACAAGAAACGGACATTTTCTCATAAGCCAAGAAAGGCGAAGTCATGAAAATAATCATGTGCAATTTATTTAAAGAATCGAGTCGCACAACGCCCATTCACAAACGCCAGAAAATCCAGATCACATCGCAAAATCCGTTAATTACTTCAACACAGCTCAAAAAACAGGCTCTCCAGTAACACAACTATTTCCACACAGAATCCACAAAGAGTAGAATCAAATGAACTCAAAACCCACGAATTACACTAGATGCAAACGAACACAGACACGTCAAAACGTAAATACTCCCAAAGCGTGTGAAATTCATCAACTGGAGGAAACAAACCTGCGTATTGTCGTTGAAATCGTTGCTGGAATAAGCAGATATTGAAGGTAAATCTGAAGTTGAAATCCAACAGCATTAACAGATTCAAACAATCTTCACCAGATTGGAGCTGAATGATTAGATTCCGAGAACCAACAGATCAGGCGATCATTTCACAATCATACCTTCCACTTCTGTTTGGAAGGATCCTGATGAAGATGGAGTCGATTTGGGTGAGTAATCTGGGAATTAGTAAAGCGATACACCCGCTGCTGATATAAAAGTGACGGTTCAGCGCCTTTCTCTCTCTTCTCTCTCTCTCTCTCACTTCAGCTCCTCCTTCACTCTTTCCAATATACTCTCTCTGCCTTTTGTTGTTTTGTTTTTTGTTTTCCTTTCTCTTTCATCCTGGAGTACCGTACTCGTATTTGTATTTTATCCTTTACAAAATCATTATGGTAGGAGTAATTCATAGAGCCCCCCACCTACTCTTTTTCTCCCAAGCTTGCTTACAGCCGTCCGATTCATTTTGCCGCATCTCGGGGCCTTTTCGCGAACTAAAAATCTATATTCGGTTTGATTTTTAAGAACCACCCTTTCTCTTCTCTCTCTCCGGCTTTGTTCGGTTTGTATTTTGAAGGAAATAAGTAAAAGGAGAAAAAAAAAATTATTAGAGACCGTATATGTTGGGTCTTAAGACCCAAACTAAAAAAGGTGTCCGATTACTACTTTCATTTCTGTAGCTTAACACCTACAATTCTATTTGGCTTGACAAAGCTCGACTCTTGTGTATAGGTTTGACTTGTTTAGCAAATAAATCTAGCTCGACCCAATAAAAGCTCGGCTCATTCACAATCCAACCGAGCTCAAACTCAAATTTTTTATCTCGTTTAGTAATCAAGCTGAGTTCAAGTTCCACAAAACTCGACTCGGCTCGTTGGCACTCCTGAATTCTGCCACACAACTATGGAGGAGGTAGGGGTGAAATTCAGTCAGTTTGGTTCGGTTTTTGGGGTGTTTGGGATCCAACTGATTGGTTCGGGGTAATTTATCCCGGAACCAATACCAACTGAAAAAAACAATAGACCGAAATCGGTTCGAGGTGGTTCACTCTGGTAGATTTTTTTAGGTTTTTCGATCCGGCATTAAAATTGAAATGAACGGTTAAGATTGAAATGGAGGGCGGGTTTGTTCTTTTTTTTCTTTTTCTTTAAGATAGACAGTTTTGATTGATTGGTCCAAATTGGTATGGTTTTGGGGTATTTCGGTTTGATTCGGTTCGGTCCGAAGAAATTTCCAGGAAACCAAGACCGAACCTGACCAAACTGCCCTCATCCCAACCGAAAACCGAACCGATCAGTCGATTTCTTTCAATTTTTTTGGTCAGTCAGTTTTTCTTTCACCCCTAGGAGGAGGGTTCTCTTGGGCTTTGTTCGTTTGGGTTTCAAGATCCGGTTTTCTCAATTAGTATCTAATCATTACCCCTATTTTTAAATAGGAATATTATTCTTTTTTTTCTCTCTCTAATTAGTAACTCCTATTTTTTTATTATTATCTCTATTTCTCCCTCCAATCATTACCAAAAACAAAACGCAAACTAAACACAACCTTGAGTCTTGATGCTGTGTTTTTTTTTTCCTTTTTGTGCTCGCTTTTAATGATTGAAATTATTTATTTTTTGTAACTCTTCAAGGACACTCGTATCAAGAACATCATTTGGAGTACTAAAAATTGTTTAGATCAAATTTAAACTAATACTATGATTTCAAAACTGGCAGTAATTTCCTTTTGCTCTCCATTTGGGTCCCATTTATTACTATTTTTTATTTTGTTTGAAACAAGAAGGCATCTCAATGGGCACTTAAGTCCACATGAAAGTATAAATTTTAAAGCATTTGGAAACGTTAAGAGAACCAACTTAAGTTACAGTAGGGACAAATTCAATGAGAAAAAAATGTTCCATGAGCACCTTTGATTGCTTGACTATTTTTAGAAATAATTAAATAAGATGAAATTAAAAAAAGGAGTAAAGAAAACTAGAGGGGCTCATGGGATAATCAATGTGATTATTTGAATACTAGATTAGTTATACTGTGTTTATTTAGAATGGAATAGAAGTGGATAAAGATAATGAACATTATTTTCAACCATTGAATGTGAAGAGAAGTAATCCGGAGGGGGGCTAGCTAATACCACCCAGGGCCGGCCCAGGCCCAAGGCCCACAAGGCCTGGGCCTAGGGTACCACAAAAAAGGACAATTTTTGGGGCACCCCACCATTTTATACCTATGGGCTTGACTAGAACACTTTTTGGACCAAAATAAAAGAAAAAAAATCCATTAAGAGTGACAAAAGAGCCCAATATTGTGGTCCAATGTTTAAAAAAGACCCAAAAATTATTGTGGCCCAAAATTTTAAAAAAGGCCCAAAACTAAAATTGATTTTAAAAAAATCACAATATAAAAAAGGCCCAAGTATAATTGACATTTTTGCTTCTAAAATTGCAACACTCGTAATATTCAAGTGATACTCATGCGTTATATGCATCTAGAGACTTTGTGTTTTAATTTTTCCGTTATTATGTGATGCTTGTAGAACTTTATATTGTTTTGGTTTTCTGGTATAGTGATTGTTACTCGAAAAATTATTTGGGCGTTGTACTTGAAGGGCACAATTTTTGGGCTAGGCCTAGGGCACCTCAAACCCTTGGGCCGGCCCTGATACCACCGTCAGTATTAGTTAATCCAAATGGGATACTAAATGGACAAGTAGTATTCTATTGTCCAATTTGGTCTTAATCTCATCTATAAACAAACACGGGACTATGGAACACATGGTTCCACCATTAATCCCTCTCCTCATGGGTTGTTTGATAACCAAAATTAAGAACTTAAAACTAAATAAATTAATTAATAAGTGATTAAACAAGTTTGATAACCACATTTTATATTACTTTAAAAACTAAGTGTCTTTTAAAATATAGGGCAAAAAGTTGATTGCCTGTTCCAGTACTATTAACTTCAGAATTTTTTGGTTTTGTCTTTACTCAAAAAAATTTGCTATTATTAATTTTGCTTCGAACTTTTAATGATTATAGCTTCGTCTCGACGAGAGGAATTGAAATTGGGCAGAATTATGACTTTTACCCAAATATTTTGAGAAAAATCCAAGACTAAACTAACATACGGAAATTTTTTCTTTTTGAATAAAGACAAAACTCAAAAATCTTTAAACTAATGACACTAGAACGGGCTTAGCTTTGGCCTTTGAGCCACTTATTGTGACTGAATTCATGAGTTCTTGCATTCAACCATTTCCTCCACCACCACCACCCTCTAAACAATTGCCACTGTCGTTGTGTCACCACCATCATTCCCATCGTCGTTGTCACTACCATCGCTACCCCACCGTTACCACAAACACTCTTCCACCACTACTGCCGCCTCCACCACCATCACTCCATTGCCGCTATCGCCACTATTGCCAACACTTCACCACTACTACCATCCCAACCCCACTACCACTGCTTTCACCATAATCACCGCTCCACAACTCTAGCCTAACGTCATCCCAATCACCACTACCATAGATACATGGTAACAATTAGTAGTAGTATACAAAGTAAAAGAGAATCACTATAATTAATGGAACGAAAATTAATTTTTCATTTGTTTTAATTCAGTGCTTAATATATTTATCAAACACTTTTTCAATTTAAAAAATTCAGTTTTCGGTACTTAATTTTTTAGCTTCCAGTTTACCCAAACATCACCTTAGTCCCCCTCTCCTATCCCACTATTAAATGAGCTAAAAATTGATTAATTATACACATTGACATGAGCTAATTTCCGTGAATGATTCAAATGAAGTCCACGGTGAAACTCACTAGTACCTATTAGCTTGAGGTGCAAACGAGCCAAGCTAAATTTTCCAGTGTTCGAGTTCCGCTTGTTTATTTAACAAACGTAAAACTTGAACTCAAGCTCGGCTCGATTATTGAACTAGCCAAGATGAGACTCAACGATTGAAAAACTCAATTCTTTTGCAGCCCTGCCTAGTGGCCCAATCCTACAAGAAGGTAGCATGGTAGAACCCGAGTAATTGGCATGGTGGTCTTGGCCAACCACTCCGGTTTACTCCCTTTTAAAATCTCAAGTTCAACTATTCTCACCAAGAACTCTTTTCTGATTAAAAATGTCGTAGGGATAAGTCTGAGGTGCATGTTAACTGCCCCGGGACATCTTATGGTAAAAAATAGAAAACAAGAAAGTTGTAAGATGGATAATTACTTTGTGGACCCATGATCCATTGTTTCGGTAATATGACTCCATAGAACGATTATTCCATTCGACCTACTTCCCATTCAGTGCCGTGGTTGATGGCACAACTTTGGTTGAGCCCTCACTTTCCCAATGAAAGCCCAGCATCATCGTAACAAGCTCGGTACGCGTACTATGGACAAAGTTACATTTACATTTATGTTTAGATGACACGAGTGATTCGTGACAAATAAGTAGCATGGTAGTACCAAGTGAACTACACCTGAAAATAAGCTGTCTATAAGGCAAGAAAATGACAAAAAAATACACAATTTTCTATGCGCTAAAGAGTCTTCAAAAGTGTTAAAGCTGCTTTTTTTTTTTTTTTGCCTTAGCATAACCGATATAACATAAATGATAGATAACAAAACCTGTCGCCTCTTTCAGTGAGTAAACTTCAGAAAACATCCATCACTTTTGTTTTACTATCGTCAAATTATATAGCCTCCTCACTCTTACAGCCTATTTGTTTTGGCAGAATGTACCAGCATGTTTTAAGTTATTGACACTTGGGGTATATACGTCCACTCCAAGAAAGAATTCTTCCTTGCAACTTATTTCCAAAAATAAGTTCAATCTCGGGGGAATCAATTTTTCCCAATTTAATCAGTGAGTTCTCAAGACAACAAAAGTTGAAACAATTTTAGTGTATGGGAGCTAATTAGAAGCACTCATTCCTGGACTTCATCCGGAAACTTAACTCTTGAACTAAAATCGGGTTACTACCAACCAGATAATCGTGAGTCCTTCAAAGTTCTCTTTCATCATCATCATCATCATCATCATCATCATCGCTGTTGATGCCTGTTTCCCGGTAACCTCTGTAGACAGAAACATAAGGTGTTAACACTATCTCCTTCATGACCAGTTTCCGATGTATTATAAAGTAGAAGAAGGTTTTCAATTATTCATGTAGATTAGAGGAGGTCAATTTAACAGCAAATTTGAGGCGATTGATTAACTAATAAGACAGACCTAGGTCTACACTACTTAACAAACTTCAGGAAAAAAAAAAACCAATAAATTCCCAGAGGTTCGGCATGGTATAATCATTGATAACAAGCCATCCCTGGAAGGAAATATGGAGTACACATGAGAAATTGAGAATCGCATACAGGGGCTCAAATTTACCTTGTCTTGCTACAGTGCTGACTCAACTCTCGACACAGAACTTGATTCGCTTCTCCTACTTTTACATGTCCTTTCTTTATTAATTCTGCAAGCTGGATAGACCAAAGGGAATAAATTTGAGGTTTAAATTTTACATTGTGACGAATAAGATGTTGGGAAATGGGAACCAAAACTCACCTCATCTTCAGTTTCCTCGAGCAGCCTGTGCCACGGAATAGACAATGGTTATCATCATCAACATTTTCCAAATTCTAACACATTGGCACAAAAAAGAATGACAGAAACCAAGGCCTAATGGTCCAGGTCTCACCTTCCACAATAAGCTGATATATCTTTAGAATAAGCTCGGGCTTCTTGTTTGTCTGTAACAACAATAAAAGAAGTTTCTGAGGAAACCCCAGGCAATATGCCAAATCCTTCGCAGGACAAAAATGTCGATGAAACGTAAACATCATGACCCGATGGGAAAATAACTTTCAGTACCTTTATCATAGTATATCTAGAACCAAAAATACAAGGCACACCCAGAACCTCAAATTATAAACCGCAATCCAGCGCCACGGAGGACAAAAGCAATGAAAACAGCGAAAACTAGGAATGGCAGGACACTTGGCACAAGCACCAGATAGGGTGGGGTGCAATTGACAATTGTCACTTACTACACATCCTATGCTAAAACACAAATAGAGCCTTCATCCAGTTAATTGCACGTAACTATATTTATACCTGCAATAAAGGCACACCACCATTTACGCAAACCTCAACAACCAATTTCCGTTCCTCAGTCTTTTGGTGGCCTCCAAAAGACTTTCAACAAAGAAGTAGCGAAGAGCCTCAGACCCTAAAAAACACTTCTGCATTTTCCATTTCATCCAAGAAACAACTGTCTGTGAAAGTGTCCCTTTTGATGCCAAGGGGGGGAAAAAATGAAGAAAAAGGGAAAGCTAAATATAAGTTCATGAGCCCAATCAAGCTTCACTCAGTTTTTCTCCCCCCAAATTAGCTCACAAGGACAAAGAGATTCTGAAAATCCCAACAAGCAATGAACCTCAACCTAACCTGTTGAGAAAGGTCTAATTTGATATGTTTCTCTAGGAAGGAGGTTATTTTTGTAATCTGAACCTTTGAGTATAAATACGAAGGGTGATGGGAGTAAACCTAACTTCTTCTTTTCTCCCTCTTACGTTACTTCTCCTCCTCTTCTCATCTCTCCCTTTTCCAGTTTATTCAAGTTGGTATCAGAGCATCTCTCGATCTTGTTTATTGAAAGAGAAGATCATCTCATGTAAATACTCCTATATATACATATAATAAAAAAATATAGAAAATAAAAATCAGCTCTCCATGCCATGATCGACTAGGAGAGCTTGTTCTTGCTATTTCTTCATCTTTGTGATTATAGTTTATTTGGTGGAGTCTTTCTACCTTCCTCTGTTTGTCAGCAAAATGGAAGACCATTTCCAGATCTGATTTCTGCAGCTGTTTCAGAGCTTGGATTTGTTTTTTTCTCCTCTTGTGGGGTGCGAAAATCAATATAGAGGCATGGTACAAGGTTTATGAAGACCATCTACATGTTTTTGGTGGATCTGAAGCACTCTGGCAGTTTGTTCTAGGGTTTTTCAGCAATTTCTGTTTACCAAGTCTACTACTACTCTTTTGCATCTGGTGGTTTTTGCTGCTGTCAAGCCCTTTATCTCTGCTTGATACTAAATCATGTCAGAGGATAGTGCTAAGTCTCAATCATCAAACCCCCCTACAGTCACTCGTCGAGTTACATCCGGGTCGAAGAACACCACTTTATAGGTTACAACGGTGAAGCTTAATGGGAAGAATTACTTGCCATGGTCTTAGTCTTTTAAATTGTTTGTGAGGGGTGAAGGCCTAATAGGTTATCTGTCGAGAACAACAATGGAACCAAAGGTTGGAGATACCCTTCACCCACAATGGGAGTTAGAGAACTCCACTGTCATGTCTTGGCTTCTTAACTCTATGGAACTTGAACTCAATAATGGGTATTTGTTTATGGACACCGCTTAGGAGATTTGGGATGCAGTTTCACAGACCTACTCACATAAGGGGAAAATGGCACAAATATATGATTTGAAATGCCGGATTCACAATTCTAAGCAGAGGGAATCTTCTGTTGCAGCTTACTTTCATTCTCTGCGAAGCATGTGGCAAGAGTTAGACTTCTATCAGGCAATTGATATGGATAGTCCTGCAGACGCCCTGAAGTTGAAGAAACTAATTGAACAAGAAAGAATTATAGAGTTTCTTGCCGGGTTGAATGGTGAATATGATCCAATCATAGTTCAAATCTTAGGTAAAGAACCTCTTCCCTCTTTACATGAGGTTTATGCCTGCATTCAACATGAGGAGAGTACGCGGGAGGTCATGCACCATTCACCATCTCAGGAGTTCAGCTTTAGTGACTACTATTCCACAAGATTCTAGGATTGGGGTAAAAAAACTCGACAAGAATCGATCTGGAGACAACCTTGATGATAAGGATAGGTAATTCTGTGACTTTTGTAACAAGTACAGACATAATAGGGAGCATTGCTGGAAACTCCATGGTCGTCCTATGCCGGGAGGTAAAGGAGGTCGATTTGGTGGCAGGGGTGGATTTCGGGCTAATCACATTACTGCTCATCAGTCTCCTGCTGAGCCAATCTCACCAGTCACTCAATCAAGTCCTTCATCATCTGAGTTTGTGATGCTTACTAAGGATGAAGTGGAGAATTTTTGTTGCCTTATGTCACAAATGAGTACATCTACCTCTACATCTTCTGCTTTTGCACATTCAGGTAATAGTCCTACTGCTCTAAGAGCATCTTGTCACACTTTCTCCCATCCTTGGATCATTGATTCGGGGGCCTCTGATCACATGACTGGATTATCCAACTTGTTTTCCTCGTATATTACCTGTTCAAGTAGACAACAAGTAAAAATAGCAGATGGGTCTCTTACTAACGTGTCTGGAAAAGGTTCCATTCCTGTCACACCATCTATGTCTCTTTCTTCTGTTTTACATGTTCCAAACCTTTCTACCAATCTTCTCTCTGTTAAGCCTTATCAAACATCTAAATTGCAACGTAACATTCTTTCCTGATCACTGTGTTTTCCAGGACCTTGTCACGAAGAAGATGATTGGCAGTGGTAGGGAGAGAGCAGGACTTTATCTTTTGGATCTCAATAGACCTCTACAAAGCATGTTGAACAAGCACACAAGTCTGAAACATGTGATTCTACTGAGGAGAAGATTTGGTTATTACATCACAGGTTGGGACATGTCCCATTTCCTATGTTGAAGAAATTTTTCCCTTCTTTTTGTCATTTGGATGTTTCCAAGTTTGGTTGTGAACCTTGTGAATTTGCTAAACACCATCGAGTGTCTTTTCCTATTAGTAATACTAAGAGTGTTACTCCTTTTTGCTATTATTCATACCGATGTTTGGGGTCCAAGTCGTGTTGTGGGTCTCTTTGGTTTTCGATGGTTTGTTACTTTCATTGATGATTGTTCTCGAGTTACCTGGGTTTATTTGATGAAAGACAAAAGTGATGTCTTTTCTTGCTTTCAAACCTTCCACAAAATGGTACTTAATCAATTTGATGCTTGAGTGAAAATTGTTCATTCAGATAAGGGTGGTGAACTATGAAGCACCGACACTCCGACGAGGCGCCGTATTGCCGTATGGGACACAAGGACACGGCGGAATACGTATGGGACATGCCACGTGGCGTGTCCCCCAATTTTTTTGAATTTTTTTAGGGGGACACGGCAAGGGGCAAATTGTAATTTTTTAAAAAAAATTTGGGGTCAAATTGTAATTTTTCAAATTTTTAGGGGTCAAATTGTAATTTCTTAAAAAAAATTGGGGGTCAAACTTTAATTATCAATCTTTAAATTTTTAAATTTTTTTATAATATTTATATATATACATATATATATATATATATTATTGTGTCCCCCGCCGTATCCGTGTCCCTTTTTTCAAAATTGTCGTATTTGTGTCCGTGTCCGTATTTGTATCCGTGTCCGTGCTACATAGGTGGTGAATACTTTTTTGGTGGTCTTAAGTTGTATTTCACTGATCATGGCATTATTCATCAACACATGTAGTGATACACCACAACAAAATGGTGTTGCTAAGCGAAAAATCGTCATCTCTTAGAAGTTGCTCGAGCTTTACGTTTTTCTATGAATGTTCCTAAGTTATACTGCCCAGAGGTTGTGCTCACGACTGCATATCTCATTAATCGAATGCCATTGAGAATCCTTGACTTCAAGTCTCCTATTGAAGTATTGTTTCCATCTTCTCCTGCATTACCGCCGTCGTTTTCAAGTCATTTTTTGATTCATCCTCGTGTGTTTGGTTGTGTTTGCTTTGTCCATATCCCCCCGTGTCTTTGTAGTAAACAAGATCCGCGGGGCCTCAAGTGTATTTTTCTTGGTTAGTCACCAACTCAAAAAGGATACAAGTGTTACCATCCTTCTTCTGGTCGGAAATTTGTCTCCATGGATGTTACCTTTCATGAGAATCTAGCCTTTTTCCCCTCTGAGACTTCTCTTCAGGGGTAGCGAGTGGATGAAGACAAGTCTCTTGGACCTCCATCTTTGTCATTACCAATTATCCCCAGCATTCAAGAGCAGGAAATGGATAAGGATCTCGAACCTCAACAAGAAATTTGTGTGGAGGAATCTTCAAGGCCATTGAAGGTCTATTCGAGAAGGCAAAAGGATGTCATTGGAACTCCCCTACTTCCACGCCAATCTGATTCTTCAGACTCACATAATCCTAGCTCTTCTTCTATTCTTGAGCCTGCTGATGTTATCCATGTTCCTTACTCTGATTTAGATCTCCTTATTGCTTTCGGAAAGGTGTTAGGTCTTGTGCTCGGTATCCCATATCTAACTTTGTAAATTTTCATAATCTCTCACCTTCTTATCGTGCCTTTGTACCCCAGTTATCCTCTGTGTCTATTCCTCAAAATGTTCAGGATGCACTTAAGGATCCCAAGTGAAAAAAGGCCATGTGTGAAGAGATGAATGCCCTTAAAAAAAAAATGACACCTGGGAATTGGTGGAGTTACCTAATGGAAAAAAACCAGTTGGATGCAAGTGGGTGTTCACGGTCAAACATAAAGCTGATGGCTCTGTGGAAAGATATAAGGCCAGATTGGTGGCAAAAAACTTCACTCAAACGTATGGGATTGATTATCAGGACATGTTTGCTCTTGTAGTAAAGATGAATTCCATTCGTGTTCTTCTTTCCTTGGCAGCTAATATGGATTAGCCTCTTCAACAGTTAGATGTCAAGAATGCCTTCATGGCGATCTAGAGGAAAAGGATTACATGGACATTCCCCCAGGATTTCCACTCAAGTATGATAATGGGAAGGTTTGTAGGTTGACGAAGTCTTTGTATGGGTTGAAACAGTCTCCAAGGGCTTGGTTTAGGAGATTTTCCAAAGCCATGCTCAAGGTTGGCTACCACCAAAGTCAAACTGATCACACCTTATTTATTAAACATTCAACTCAAGGGAAGGTAACTGCATTGATTGTGTATGTTGATGATATTATCCTAACGGGGACTGATGTGGAAGCGATGATAAATTTGAAAACATACCTGGCCAAAGAATTTGAAATAAAGGACTTGGGAGAATTGAAATATTTTTTGCACATTGAAGTTGCAAGATCTAGAAATGGTATATTCATATCCCAACGTAAATATGTTCTTGATCTTTTGAAGGAAACCAGAATGTTGGGATGTAAACCCATTGATACTCCTATTGACCAGAATCATAGGTTAGGAGTTAGTGATGACGATGCCTTAGTTGAGAAGGGTCGTTACCAAAGATTGGTGGGTCGTCTTATTTATCTTTCTCACACTAGACCAGATTTGGCATATGTTGTTGGTGTGGTTAGTCAGTTCATGCACTCACCTCGGGAGAGTCATATGGAGGTTGTGTATCGTATATTGCGGTACTTGAAGTTAGCCCCCGGTAGAGGAATTCTGTTTTCCAAACATGACCATTTACTGGTGTAAAGAATATATACCGATGTCCGATAGGGCGGGGATCTCATTCTGCAGACAGAGGGTCTACTTCAAAGTTATTGCACTTTCATTGGAGGAAATTTAGTTACATGGCGCAGCAAGAAACTATCGGTGGTTGCTGGGTCGAGTGCCGAAGCAAAATTTAGAGCTATGGCTCACGGGGTTTGTGAATTATTGTGGCCGAAGTCTCTATTGAAGGAGCTCGGTTTTGACAACAAGGAGCCTACGAAGTTGTATTGTGACAATAAAGCTGCCATCAACATTGCTCACAATCCCGTTCAACACGATAGAACCAAGCATGTCAAAGTTGACAAACATTTTATCAAGGAGAAGCTAGATGTTGGTGTGATTTGTACTCCTTTTGTGAAAACTGGCAATCAACTAGCGGACATTCTAACTAAGGGTGTACCTAATGTGGTGCTTCACTCCTTCTTTACCAAGTTGGGCATTCGAAATATCTTTGCACCAACTTGAGGGGGAGTGTTGAGAAAGGTCTAATTTGTTACGTTTCTCTAGGAAGGAGGTTATTTTTGTAATCTGAACCTTTGAGTATAAATACAAAGGGTGATGGGAGTAAACCTAACTTCTTCTTTTCTCCCTCTTACGTTACTTCTCCTCCTCTTCTCATCTCTCTTTTCCAGTTTATTCAAGTATGATCATATATAATGTACATTATCATGAACCTCAAAGGTAGGATCATTTTCATCCCACAAATAAGTCAAATGATGGAACAAAAAGTTACCTACTTTCATGTCAATATGTCGTACACATTCAAGAGATGACTAACTGACAAAAATTTATCCACTTTCATGTCATAAACATTCAAGAAATGACTGACTGGCGTTTCCTTCATGCCTTTTCTGCAACATCTTATTGATCTCAACATTTTTGTCCAGTAGGACAAAATGCCGGACCCTAACAAAAAGCGAATAAGATCATAAAGATCCAATATCATGTCCAATTGAAAAAGAACATCAGAATGGATTCTGGTTATATGACTGAACCATGCGTTATTCAAGATGAGTTTATACAATGAAACAATATCATACATACCAGATGTAACGTTATCCCAATCATCAACTTTGACCCATTCTTGTTTGGTTGCATCTATCTACAATATCAAAAAGTATTCGCGAATGGTAGATAAGAATAATGAGCTTAAAAGTCTACATTATACATCTCTGCTCGTGTGGTTTCACGAAAAAATAGTTGGCAGCAAAAAGGGAATGAATAAATCATCTACAGTTGTCACTAATTTGATACAATCATATGTAGAACACTGACTAAAGTCCAAATTTTCGCAAACAGATTTTTCTGCACACTATTTAAACAAATTGCTACAATACATCCCAACACAAAACTAATTCGAAATTATTTGTGGTTGCCACTATTTAAGGCCAGGAAAAAGAAAACCAATTTGGAGAAAGGCTTACCTTTTTAAGTGTGTAGTCTTGCATTTTCTCACAGAGTCCATCCAGAAGTTCAACAACTCTCAGCTCACTGACTCTGTTTTACGATATTTGCACATGATGCAGTCATAAGAAACTTTTTTTATCAACAGAAGAAGAAAAAGGAGGGAAAAAATTGAGGGAGAAGAGAAGAGAAGAAGAATATCTACATTGCATAGCGCAAATTGGAGAGATAAAATGCTACAGTGGACAAATGAACATTGGAGCAGATATACATTGAGCCCATTCTCTCATAGCTTTAGCTGTTAGGGTCATTGTCGACTCAAGAAAGTCATCACATTGTCAAATCAATTACAAACCATGGTGTATATAAACTGTGAAAGTCTCAAAATGCTCTAAATACCACATAATCTCAATCCAGTCACAGAATTAAATTAACTCAACAAACTTAATGCCACCTACTTCTTTCAGTCAATACAAGTTACATTTCCTGGAGTTCAAGTTCATAAAGGTCAAGCTAAATATTTTGGCCTACTCTACCTAATGCAACCTAATTTTTTAGTAGAATTAGATCCAACTAAACAATAAATAAGGCGTCATATACAATTACAGCCGTATAAATTTAATACCACAAGGTTTGTTCATGATCGTATACCTATAATCAATCACTTTTCCTTTGCGTTGACCTTTTGAGTCCAAGCGATGCCTCATGTCCAAATGATTCCTTGGTTTCTCCTGCATAAAATGTAGAATCACTATATCACTATTCACAAAGAGAGAAATGAATGTGGTAATGCAAAACCAAATAGTTTCAAGGCCCAGGAATTAACTGCTACATAAATTTTCTTCTACCAATCTACTAGAAGTCAATTGATCTCCAAGGGGAAAAAATACCATTTGTACACATAAACCTCTTATGACAGCTCTATTCATGGGTCTTCTATGCGGTGGTGACTTGTTCAGTATGCAACAAAGAACGTGCCTAAATTCATGTGGTGTGCAGCTATAGCAAAATTCTTAATATTGACAATTGATCAAACTAAGCGATGTTATAGAATTAAGTTGTTGACTTGATCTTGTCCTGGGTTATGGTGGCATGTGCTTTCCCCATTGGAGTGATTGAGGTGACTCATTTCCTTAAGTATACACAGTATTCATGCCTTAGACACATCATTTATATTTATATTACTTGCAAAGAAAATTGACAAATTTTGAAAGTTTACATATAAAGTGCAAGGACATTTGCCCATCCCCAACAGGTAGAACTAGTGACAACGACAAGATAATAACAATAGGATTCAACAACAAAATACAACCGCATTCGCAGTTTAAGCATTGTAATGCATTTGTGCTGTTCAATAGGGGGACGAGGGGTGGGCATCGGGTCAAGTCGGGTTGTGTTCGTGTCGTGTCTATTCGGGTTCGGGTCAATACGAGTCAAGCCGAAAAAGACCTGTTTACCTAAACGTGTAGAAAATACCAACCCTAACCCGACCTGAAATTACCCGTGTCAACCCAAACTTGACATGTTATGACCCGATTAATGAGTCATGTCAATTCGGGTTATGTGGATTGATACGTGTTGTTCTCGAGTTATGGGGGTTAGAAATGCAAGTTAATCCATGTCGTTCTCGGGTTAAGCAGGTTTAAACGTGTCGGATTCAGGTTAATGTGTCAACACGGATAGATGAACAGGTTAATCCGTGTTGTTCTCGGGTTTTGCAAGTTGACCCAATTCTGACCCATTTAATAATCGTGTTATCGGGTCGTGTCATATACGTGTTTCGTGTCTGACATAGTCAACCCTAACCCGCTAACTTCGTGTCGTGTTCGGGTCGTGTAATCGTGTCGTGTCATAAATTTCCACCCCTAGTGATGGTAAACTTAGAAGTGTGTTCAAATTAAAGAAAAAGCGAACAATGAAGAAAATAGATTGAATACTTACGTTTGAAAGTCCAATTTCCAGCTCTTCCTGCAAATCATTTAACATGGAAATCAGATCAAAGACCTACGAACTATGAATAACATGCAAATTATAATATTTTTAGGTGGAGAAATTTTATATAGAAAACTAGACAAGCCAAACGCACTTGGAGGATTCCATCACAACAACAGTGGTAGTCCGGTAGAAGTCTACTCAGCCAATCTAATACACAGATTAAACGTTCTTTTTTTTTATCGGCCGCACGGATTGAACATTTAATAGCATCAAAACAATAGTTTGCAAGCTTCGTTTTGCTTAGACACAAGCGTAATGTTCTATTAGCATCTAGCGCAAGGCAAACCCGAATTGAGTTCGGATATAGTGAAAGTCGAGAATAAAGACATCAGACAGCCCAATATAATGAATTTTACATAAACAAATTTTATATAACAATCAAACATTTTATGACATTTGTATAAGGATCCATAATATTGGGTGGAATTTTTTAATCACCTTAATTCATATAACATGAATTGCATGTCTAGTTCATACAACATTTATGAATGCTTATATAAATGTTACATTGTTATGTTTCTTGTGCAATAGATTGTACTGGATAGAGAGACAGTCAGGTAATTCTTGGGTAGAAAGTAGAAATGAGGGTCCTTCTTTTGTCCACGTACTGTAGAGTGTAGACTGCAAGAATCAAGTGTAGAGAATATACTAGCAAATTGGCTAAAATTCATACATAAACAGACGTGGGTCCCATACACTAAAATTCATACATCCCTGAGTCGCTTTGAATTCATACATAAACAGACGTGGCTAAAATTCTCTTGGCAGATAAATAAACAAACAACCTTAAGGACTCACTCCTATCAGTGGCCACCAAACATTCACTGGAAACCCTAAGCGGCGAGAGGGAAAAGAAAGATCTGTTACAATACTAATGTCACAAATCGACTAAGTATGCGTGTATAAGCTCTGCGTACCTTCTCCTAGTAATACAAGGATGAGTTCTACCCATGAGTTTACATCATTTAGTATTAGAGCTAGCCACCAGGTTGCAATTCGACTTGCGGAGGGGGACCTAGAGGCTGGATTGAAATACTTAAAAGTATTGCGTATATAAGCTCTGCGTACCCTCTCCTAGTAATACAAGGATGAGTTCTACCCATGAGTTTACATCATTTAGTATTAGAGCTAGCCACCAGGTTGCAATTCGACTTGCGGAGTGGGACCTAGAGGCTGGATTGAAATACTTAAAAGTATTCAATACTGGTAGGTGGGTGGAGCTGCTCGCGGAATGTAGTGTTATGTTACAATACTAATGTCCCACAACGACTAAGTATGGGCTTGGCGTTGCGTATATAAGCTATTGGGCACCCTCTCCTCTCGTTGTAAGCCTGTTTTCAAGGATGAGCACAACCCATGAGTTTTATCAACATCAGAAAATCTGGCCAGAAGAATTATGCAAAGTAGCTTTTCAGTGAAAGTTACGAAAATGAAACTACAAGCCCCACCAATCTGATCGGCAAAACATAATTCAGTTTCCAAAAGGATATACATAGAAATGTGAATCCAACAACGAAAATCGGAAACAGATCGCTCGAAAGTAGAGAGGGAGGGACCAATAGATCTGTTGTGATCGAAACATGGTACATGGAGCTGGGGTTTAGGGTTTACCGCAACCGCGTTACAAGCAGCACATTTATCATCAATGGAAGCAGCGACTGAGAAAATGGCCAGAATGGTGAGAAGGCAGGCCAATGACTCCACACTCATCTTCGCCATTTCCTTGTTCTTCGTTCCTCTCTCTCTCTCTCTCTCTCTCTCTTCTCTGTGCCACTGCTTTGGGCCCAGTTCGTCAACCAAAACGTGGCACTGTCGACAGAATTCGGCACTGCCGTGGATAACGGAGCCTAGTCGTCGTCGGAGAGTTGACCAGTAAAATGGATTACAAATCTTGAGACCATCAAATACCAATCTGACCAAATTATACAAGTGATGCCATCTCGGCAATGAAATATAGTTCGAATCAAAAAAATATTGAGATAAAATTAAAACCGTTGAGAAAAAGACATCCAATGACTTGGAGGCCGCCCTACTTGGCCGACTTAGAGGGAGTGGTAGGTCGTTTGTCACACCAAAAATATATTTATAAAAGCAAAGAATTAACTCTTATTCAGAAGAACAGTGGTCAAGTCTGAGTGTCAATTCACAGAGACAAATTGGCTGAGTTGCGTTATTTCCAATTAACTTCTAATTTAATTCAATAAAAAGATGTTTGATTGGTTGTGAAGTAATTGAACTAAAAAGTGCAATAATTAAAAAGGATTCAAATTGATGGAGAGGGAATCTAAGGTTTGGATTCCACTCTACCCTCGTAACCACGACTTTCGCATAGATTAAGATGATAATCGAATCACAACGGATTATCTCTAGGGTTTGCAATCCCCATCGATAATCGTCAAGAAAATATGTGTTTGTTAAAAGGCATAGACTATCCCATAGCACGAACCGTCTCACAATGCGGCACAATCCGTCCTACGAGCATAATCTATCTCAGAACTCCAAACACAACAGAGAAAATAATTATATGAACTGGTATTTGAAAGCCAGCATACAAATACGCAATAGATTTGAACGAATAAAAATACAATTCCATTGATCTATGAAACCAAATTCTGAACATATAATTCGATTCGATCAAAACCCTAACCTACGCAAAATATAATGGTTACTTGATGTAGAGTTTCATACTCCCCCTAGATAGGGGGTTTAGCCGGCCATGGAGAGAGTTGAAAAGCTTGAAATCGAAGAACTCGTGAACAACATGAAGAACAATCAGTTTCTCTCTCTAAAGCTGTCTCTCCAAAAAAAGTTTGAAACCCTAATTCGTCCCTAAAACGAAGTATTTGTGCTCCTCCCGAAGTCAAACACGTGACAAGACCACCAATTGATTTAAAGCCACTCGGTATCAATACAGTGAAATAGCTGTATCGATACGGATACATTCTGTTCGCGTACTAGTGCATCGGTATCAATACATCTAATTACCTGTATCGATACTAGTAAGTTAATTGTCCACTTTACATGCTCCTTCTAGCATCCTTAACACGTGTAGACCATTTCAAAGCACGTTTTCCAAGTCATTGAGCATCCGAACCCTGTAACACCAAGAACCCACAATAGCTAATCAAATAACAACCTATTTGGCCTAAAAAAGTGCGAATTAGAGAGATTAAACGGATGTTTTGCAGCGCCCATCAGGGAGCCGCACTCCAAGCTCCCCCTCTCCCAAAAGAAGTCATTTTTCTACTTTAGTTATTCACTTTTTAAAACTAAACAACATCAGAGTCTCTTTTCTAACTCAATTTTATCAAACTATTAGTTCATTATACTTTCATTTTTTATTTAAACATTTTCCAAGTGTTAGATTTTTTTACCAAATCTATTTTAATGGTCATATTTATAATGACTATATTTAAACGGTCATAATGCAACCACTATATTCCAACGATATAGTTTACGAAGTTTTGCGGTGTTATTTATGAATTTCTATGATCAATAAAAATGGGGCAAGGTAAAAAAGACGGATTAAAATTATAAATTATCATGTTCAATGTAGTACAAATTTTGGTGACACAAAATACAGAAGGGCAGCCATACACTAAAATTAAGGCTATGTTTGGAACACGAGGAAGGAAAGGAAAAAGGAAGGAAAATAAAATGAGAGGAAAATAAGAGAGAAGTGGGAGAAAAATTTCATTATTCACAAAACTTAATTTTCTTATTTTCCCTCCTCTTTCTCTCCAAACCAAACAAGAAGAGGGAAATTTTTTCATTTTTCTTCCCTTCTCCTTTCTTTCCTCATGTTCCAAACAGAGCCTAAGGGACGTCAAACCTAACGGGATTCATTGCATTTTATTGCTTGGACAAGTAGTAGTTTAAAATAAATAAATAAATAAATAAATAAGGTTGAGTGAATTGTATTTTGTTTGATTGAAAATATATTGTAGAATACTACGAGCATCTCCACCCCTTACCCAAATTTCCAAAAATTTTATCCAAATTTGAGTAAAAACTTGTTTTGGTATGGAACACTTCAATTGGCAAAAGCAAATCTAGGTATAAATTTGAGTAAAACCCTCATTAATGGCATTGTTGTAAATTTGAGAGGAGAAAATAGCCTTCAAAATTTAATGTTGGATTTGGTTCTCACCAAATTTGGTAAAAAATTTGAGTAATATCAAATTTGGTGAAGGATCTGGTGAAGGAGTGGAGCGGTTTTTTGGTGTTTTTTACTCAAATTTGAGTTTGATGTAAGATTTGGGTAAAGAGTGGAGATGTTCAATAGTAGTTGAGTGAACAAAGACTCTCTTAAAAGAGACTGATGTAAAGTTAAAATTTTGGTGAGTGGTCCCCACCATTGACAATTGATTTTAGCACATGTTAATTTTAGCAAATAGAAGGATTTGGGGGTGCTTCGGAGCCGGCTCAAGAATTTTAGACGTCAGAAGCGAACTCACTAAATGAAACCCACTCTGTATTGTGCATACAAAGATCGGTCAATAGAGAGTCTTTATAAAAACCATTACAAAACCAAAACGTATAGTTATCCAAAAATAAACCACCATGATGATACTTTAAAATCTATTACTTATGTATACATTAGACAAACACTATCCGGGACTAATACATATATGGGTTCTAAAAAAATTAGAGGCCCTCATTTTTAATTATTTTTTTTGTGGGCCTAAAGCCCAGGCTTCTTGAGCTTTGTCCTTAAGCCGGCTCTGGAGTGTTTTGCACCGTATTGTGCACCCCTCGCCTGTCTGATCGTATTTTGGACGGTTCGAATGTGTTTGACAAATTTAATTTAATTTAGATTTATTTTTACCGATAAAAAATCAAAACACATACGGGTTGTTCAAAACACAAGGCGAAGGGGTGCAAAGCACCTAAATGAAAGCTTACCCTTAAATATTCGAAGTGTAAAGAGAGGTGACAAAAAAAAAGGTTTTTAATTCAATACTATTTGGCCCTTCTTTTGTTCATACTTTACTCAAGTATTCTATAAATAAAGAAAATGACGTACAAAGATAATGGTAGCATTAAGCACTTCATTATTTTCGTCTTTATTCTAATTTTTTCACATTTGGTAGTTTGGTATCAAACTTTAGTGGATTATTGGTACTTCTCGACGAGAGGAATTGGAAAGGAAAAAATTATGATCCAAACTTTTGTTTTAATAGAGACAAAATTAAGCTAAAAAAACTAGATTTTTTTACTTATTTTTTGTTTTATTAAAAAAAATGAGAATTCCAATCATAATTGTTCTTTTTTCCGATTCTTCTTGTCGAGACAAATTAATAATACACAAAAACTTGACACAAAACTAACTTATCCGAAAAAATCAAATAAAGACGAAAAAATAAGTGACTTTAGATTGTCTGTGTGGAAGCAAGAGATCTATGCATCCCACTTTGGAGTTTTTCATACTATAAAAAGTGAAACATGGTTTATGTTGTGATTGTAAAAAATTAGTAGCAGTGTAAAAATGCGATAAAAAATTAGAAGGATGGTTTATGTTGTGTGGTGATTGTAAGTTTCCACCAAAAATACTTTTGATATTTTTGGTATTTTCGCACTCAAATTTTAGTTGGTACAAACACCGAAAAAACTATATGGGAAACTCACTGAAAGTTTGCCAAGTATGTCAATGCCAAGCCTGTCAATGTCAAGCCTTTCCTCTAACGAATGATGTATGCCTATGCTCTCTTCACCCACTGAAAGTACTCCTATGTAAGAAATAAGACTTGAGATTCAATCTAATCTTTGTCACTCATCAAAACCTCTACAATATCCGGAAATACGTAATGAAGCACGAGTTTCGTCAATTACCCTACCTCCCACATTAAATGTTGCCTCCGAAACAACGATATTAGTCGTAACAACTAAAATATCACGTTCCATCCTCGCCAAAGTAAAAAATTTCACACTATTTTATTTCCACCCAGGGCCGGCCCAGGGGTTTGAAGTCCCCAAGGCCTAGTGTAAAAATTGTGCCCTAAGAGTACAATACATAAATAATTTTTTTCAGCAACAATCATAATACGAAAAAATCAAAATCATATAAAGTTCTACCATTCATTATACAAGAATGCAAAATACAAAATCTCCAAATGCATATTATTTTGAGAACGCATGAGTATCACTTGAATATTACTCTTGTTGCATTTTTAGAATCAAAAGTATCATACACATATGTATAATCAACCTCTTTCACTAAGTCATTTCCAATCGATGACATGGATAACGCATTAGTTTTTCCTATAATATGGTTGATCGAAGATAAGATTTGATCAATTTCAACTTTGAAAAGTTTTTTTCTCCTGCTGAAAAGCTATTACTATTTTGGAAAATAAATAAATAAATGGTCCTACTCCTATTTGTTATCTTTGCATTCTTTTAGTCGGGAGTTCATTAGGTCAATTATTATCTCATGCAAAATTTGGTCATTCCTCCCTAGTATAGCTTGAAATTCTTTCTCGATTAATATTTGCACTTTTTTCGGTTGTTCTATTTTTTTTGTTGTTTCGTTGCACTTTTTATGGTAGTTGATTTACAAATTTCGGTATTTTAATACTAATGATAGCCCAGACTGATGTAATGGAATTCTAGAAAAGCATTAAAATAAACTTTGGGCCTTTACAACTTTCCCTTATCTGCTTTTGAGTGAGCCAAGTTGAAAAGTAAACTCTTTTTTTTGGCTCAGGTGATCTATTTTAGTTTGGGTCTAAAGATCCAATGTTCATTACAATTGTTTAGGCATTCTTAAAATCACATTGGATCTTTTTATTTTTCTTTTTGGACTTGAAAAGGTCCCTACTCAAGCATATTACTAAATTCCTTGGAGTGCCCCTATTTTTGAGAGTTTTTTGGATGCCCTAGGCCCAGGCTTCTTGAGTCTGAGCCGGCCCTGTTTCCACCAATGTAAATTACCGAAGTTATTAGCATTTGAATACGCCATCTCCTCCAAGTACGTGCTAGTCCATCTCTGATTTTTTTAATGTACTAATACTAGAAGGGGATTCAGAAACCCTGTAGTGACCCAAAACATTGCAAGTTGCCATCATTTTATTCATCAAAGAACTTGAAAAAAGTAGTACGAACGAACCTTGTCAGCAATTAGCATAACTATTGGACTTGACAACGCTATAGATTTTCCCATAATAATATTCCACCACCACCATTTTTAACCTTGGGTCAAGAGCTATAGAAATTGCAAGTACAACTTCACAGACATGCACAAGACACAAGACAACATTTTGAAAATCTCACACTTTGACCCCTCAAAATCACACCTAGAATTCGTGTCTCTCACACTCGAGACCTTACCCACACGAGTCTCTCACTCGCACAATGACCTCCCGTCTTTCCTATTTACGGGGAGCAATATATAATTTCAAGACAAAGACAACTCCTAAACAGAAGTTCTAAAATTTGCACATTTTTTCAAACTATCTCACTAGCTGTTTTAAACACTTGTCATGAGATTTTTAAAAGTTATACATGTTTTGTCTTTATCTTCTCTCAAACAATAAAAGTGAGCGCATGAGAGCAATAAATTAGAAATGTTCACGCAATTGAAACTCACCACAAAAATGAAATTTGGACTCTTACTCATGTCTCAACACAAAAATAAGGCAGATGATCTTTTTTTTAAGAAGCTTCCGAAGCCCAGTTAGATAATTCTTATTTATTTACTTATTTTGTTTAGAATTTATATTTTATTTTATGTCTTCATTTGGACCAAAAAAAATATGTTAGTTTTGTTGGTATTTTCCGGGTTATGTCAAGCCTTTCGGAGTATGTAATTTTGTTATTGGGAGTTAGAGTGCTTAAGGTTGAGTTTAGATGCTCCATTTGCGGATCTCAAGCTTCATGATCAAGCCATAGCCAAGTCAAGTGTTTCGAAGCTCTATCCAATGAGGTATACCTTTGCATATCATTTGTGCATATAGGCCATTCAAAATAACCTGTTTTATTGTGCATTAGATTGGCTTATTAATGCTTAATTCGGATCTTACATTTCAAATGAGTTAGATATTAGGATTTAGCTTTGAGCTTATTGCGTTTGCACGCGTCTACACGCGTCTGGCTTTGTCTGTTGAGATTGTGCCAAGTGTCTAGAAATCACGGCGATCGTCTGCTTGCGTTCTGGCGGTGCAGCCCGAGACTCTTTAAGTGGCCTAGTATCTTGTTTTGATTGGTTGAATTGGGGAGCACGAAAATGTGAGCTATAAAAGTCATTTTTCACTCATTTTCTTAGAACCCACTTGAGAGAAAATCAGCCCGTTTTAGAGAGAGAAAGTCTCATCTTTTCTCCATCTTTTCTCTCTTTTGTGAACTTGATGTTCTTGATGATTTGAGCTTGCTCTTCTCATCTCTCTTCAATCTAGAGTCTTCTTCTCCATGGATCCACTCTAGATTGATTTTAGTTATCAAAAACTTTCATAAAAATCAAATCTTTTTCATACATCATGTTGTGTTGCCTTGTTTCTACATGGTAGGTTGGGTTGGTGTCGGGTTGACTCGAGAGAGATCAAGGCAGGTTGTCTTGTAGAGTCCATGGAATCAAAGAGATGCAAGACGGGCACTACATCAAGAATTGGAGCTAGGTGTCACAAGGGGCTTGTTGGGTAATTCCTAATCTTGTTAATTCTTGTAAACCTTTTGATTTATGGAATGCATGAGTAGGACTAGGCAGTGGTTTTATGCTTAGGGTGTTTAGACCCTAAGTAATTTCCACGTATATTGTGTGTTTTGTCTCATTAGTTTAATTACTATATATCGAATTTGTTGAGTTGTTTGATTTGCCATGGTGAATGATTAAATTGGTTGAAATCGAAGTGATTTATTTTTTAAAGAGGTCATCCTATTCAACCCCCCCTCCCCTCTAGGACTTGTAGTGCTTTGCATAATTTCAAAATAGTAGATAAAATAAGCAATGTCTTCCAAAACAACCCAAAATATTGAAGATAAAAAAAAGGAGAAGAAGAAGAAAACCAAAATATTGACTGCTTGGTTGACTTTGGGTTGGGGTGCAACTAAGAATGACAATGGGGAGGGGCGGGATTTGGCATACGCCAACCCCAGCCTGAAAATTACTACATAGCCCCGCCCTAACCCGATTAGGTAATTTGTGGGTGCCCCCGTTCCTGTCCCGGTCGGGTTTACCGGCCCCACCCCATAAAAAAATGAGAAGAAATTATTCGTACTAAAAGCAAATAGAAGAAAATAATTATATATACGGTGGTATATTAGTACGTTTGAAACTATAAAGGTAAAAATATATTTTTTTTAAATTCAATGAGAAAAGTAATGGCGTATAGATGTTAGTATTTTTTAGTTTAATGATAACAAATTAACAATAGAGTAAAACGATGATTTTGCATGTAAAAACATTTCAGGGTGGGTTCATGCCACTTGACTAGATCTCGAATGGGTGGGTTTTTTTTAAATAATATTTCCTCTGACCTGACCCGAATGAGAACAAACAGGTTAGGGCATTAAACGAGCCAAATCAAGCCGAGCTTTAGAATGTTCAGATTAATTCATTAAGTTTTTAAATGAACTCGAGCTGAGCTTGAGTTCAATGAAAATTTGACGAGCCGAGCTTACCAAGGTTTGAATCAAGCTCGAACTTGTTCACGAGCCTTAACGAGTCAAAAATATTAAGTATTTATACTATTATACAAGTCTAAAACTTCAAATAATTTTTTTATTTTGTAATTAAATAAGTCTATATATACATAAAATTACAAAATCATAAAATTTAAGTTTAGTTAATACTTTTATAAGTTTATGCATGTACAGCTTATAAATTTTTTATTACTACGTATAAGTGAATGTTTATACATACTAAGGTAATGTATGAATTCTTATGATATATATATTCTAAGATCGCGGACGTAATCAAGTCGAATACTGTCAACTTAAGGTTTGACTCATTTATCAAACGAGCCAAAAAATGAGGTTCAGGTTAATTCGTTTAGTACTGAATTAAACTCGAACGAGCCTTTATCGAGTCAAGTTACGAATAGTTCATGAACAACTCAGTTCATTTACCGTCATGGGAGAGGGTCAGGTGGGTTCAGGGCAGGCGGGCAACTCCTAAAAATCACTTTATTCTTTGCTTCGCCATATCAACCATATCCCTGGTCCCGCCAATCCACCCCTTCTTCCTTTCTCGATACCAATTGATGTTACAGTTATACCCTTCCGTTCAATAGTAGTAGTAATTTCCTACTGAAAATCTCCTCTTCCATTTCAGGAAAATAAATTCACATGTATTTGGTGCAAATTTGAAAAGTATGACCAGGTAGGTAAATTCCTTCATTTTTGCCCCACGTGAAATGTGGACTTTCTGTTCTTTTGCTAGATTCTTGGCATCAAGTGTAGATAAGATTCCATCTATTTTCCCATTAATTTCAAAACTCTTCTATAACCAAGTGAGCCAATCAGATCTTTTGGATTTCATCAACATCCGAAATTCGAGAGAGAGATAATCTTATTTACGGAGGATCCGTAAATAGGGAGTTCTTGTTGAAGAAATTCATCATCCATTCCAGAATCCGGCCGGTACCGGAACCGTCTGTATTTCTCTCTCCCTCCCGTCGTGCGGGTGTAAAAAAAAAAAGCTTGGCGGTTCCGGGCCTATCAATCTGAATGGGCCCTACGGAGATTTGTTCGGCCAAGTATGGCTCGCTTTTTACTGGATCCGTAAATAGGATTATCTCCTGAAATTTATGTTTTGCACTTTCCAGGAGTCTCACACCTCAAGAAACCTTACCCGCATCCGATTCTAATCTGGCGTTGAACTCGGCAGCAGGGTTCTCGTATTTATAATCCAATCAACGTGGTAAAGTAAATACTCCAGTTCATTGGGTACTACAGAACTTGGGGAAGGGAATCTGAACTACTCCATTGGTAAAGTAAATACTTTTCCACTGGTTCTTGTCCTTTATTGGGTTGTCTTTTTGTTGTGAATACATCCATTTTCTACCTTCGGTGAAACTTCCCCAAACCCATGTTTCAATTGTGCGAAAAATCCTCTTCTGCAGCAGGAGTGGGGTTTATTGTACTGGTTCAAAGATCTCAGTGAAATCCATCTAAAATGAAAGTGATTTGTGTTATAACATTTGTGTTACTACATGTTTCTTGGGATTTCGCAAGTGGGTTTAGTGCGAATGTTTCTTCCAGACCTGCTGTTGTGAACATTGGAGCTATTTTCTCATTTAATTCTACCATTGGTAGAGTGGCCAAGATTGCAATTGAGGAGGCTGTAAAAGATGTGAACTCCAATTCTAGTATCCTCCCAGGAACCAAACTAGTGGTACAGATGCAAAATTCCAATTGCAGTGGGTTTCTTGGCATGATTGGAGGTACTTTTTACTTTGTCTCGAAATTTCCTCTACCTCCTTTGACTGCTGATAGAAATTAGAGAAAAGGGAAAATGGAGTTTTGGAGTTTCATTTTGTATGCTATTTCAGTTCCCCCCAACTAACATCAGTACTAGAATTACAATCGTTTAAATCGTTTTGGATTGTGAGAAATTATGGGAAAATAAAATAAATGAGAAATCTATCACTAAATTGGATGAATGCAATAGGCGAGAAATGAATAAAATAAAGATGAATTTTTATTGGTTCATTTTTGTTTCCCGTCAAATCTCCTCATATTGGGGAGAAACCACAGTACTGCAAGTCTGTAAAGTTTTCCACTTCAGTTCCTTAGCAATCAAATGGAGCATAGTTGTGTCCTTGCTTTATGACTTACTCAAGAACTCTGTTTTCGAAGAGTTGGTCATTACCCAATACATGCGCTAACAACTGGTGGTTGACTTGTTGCAGCTTTGCGATTAATGGAGAATGATATTGTAGCAGTTGTAGGTCCACAGTCTTCGGTAGTTGCCCATATGGTATTAAATCTCGCGAATGAACTCCATGTTCCATTTTTATCATTTGCAGCTACAGACCCCACTCTATCTTCTCTTCAATTCCCCTATTTCATTCGGACAACACAGAGTGATTTGTACCAGATGACCGCAGTAGCTGAGATAGTCGATTACTATAGCTGGAAGGAAGTTATTGCGATATACCTGGATGATGACTATGGAAGGAATGGAGTGTCAGCATTAGACGATGCACTTGTAGCTAGGCGATTGAAAGTCTCCTACAAGGCTGGAATACCCCCGGGATCTGCAGTTAGTCGTGGTGACATAATGGATGTTCTTGTTAAGGTTGCACTATTGGAGTCTCGGGTTATTGTTCTTCATGTAAATCCTACTTCAGGTTTCATGGTATTATCTGTGGCTCAGTATCTTGGAATGATGGCCAATGGGTATGTTTGGCTGGCTACTGATTGGATTTCTTCTGTTTTAGATTCCACTTCTCCTCTTCCATCTGATACCATGGACACATTGCAAGGAGCTCTGGTTTTGCGTGCACACGCACCGGATTCAGATAGGAAGAGAAATTTCTTGTCTAGATGGAACAAACTGAGTGGTGGTTCTTTTGGAGTAAATACGTATGGACTTTATGCTTATGATAGTGTTTGGTTGGTTGCTCATGCTCTTGATTCATTTTTCAATCAGGGAGGTATTATTTCGTTTTCCAATGATTCTAGGTTGATTAATCTTGAAGGGAGTAATCTTCACCTTGATGCATTGAGCATCTTTGACGGAGGATCAATCCTGCTGAATAGTATTTTGCAGAGTGATCTAGTTGGATTGACGGGTCCTATCAAATTTAATCCGGACAGGAGTCTCCTTCTTCCGGCTTATGATATTATCAATGTGATTGGGACTGGATTTAGACGGATAGGTTATTGGTCTAACTATTCTGGTTTATCCACTGTGCCTCCTGAGACTCTTTACTCAAGGCCACCTAATCGTTCAAGCGCAAACCAAAAACTATATAGTGTTGTTTGGCCTGGAGAAACAGTAATAAAACCACGTGGATGGGTATTCCCAAACAATGGAAAGCAATTGAAAATTGGAGTTCCTATTCGGGTGAGCTATAAGGAATTTGTATCACAAGTGCAAGGTACTAACGATTTCAAAGGGTTTTGCATTGACGTATTTACAGCTGCTGTCAACCTATTACCATATGCAGTTCCGTATCAATTCATCCCCTACGGTGATGGCAAGGAAAACCCAAGTTACACAGAGCTTGTACAAATGATAGCAACGGGTGTGAGTGCAAATAAATTATGCATTTACTGTTGAAGTTACATGAAGTTGAGTATTTGTGGCTCTGATATTTTTTGTTTGTACTTATACACAGGTTTTTGATGGCGCTGTTGGTGACATTGCCATTACCACAAACAGGACAAAGATTGTGGATTTTACGCAGCCATATGCTGCATCTGGACTAGTTGTAGTGGCCCCATTTAGAAAGTTGAACACAGGTGCTTGGGCTTTCCTGCGCCCATTTTCTAGACTAATGTGGGGTGTCACTGCTGCTTCCTTCCTGGTTGTGGGGATAGTGGTATGGATTCTGGAGCATCGGATAAACGATGAGTTTAGAGGGCCGCCTAGGCAACAACTCATTACGATTTTGTGGTAAGTTCTACCCTTGAGGCTGTTAACTTTTAATGAGATGGTTAATCTGTGTCAACAATTTAGCCTTCATTTATTTGTTCGGTAGTTCATAGCGTATTCCAATCATGGAATTTGAGTATGATAATAGACCTCTTTATAGCAGCATATAAGGATCTTGATTTAGTGGAATGGATCAGAACCCAAAAGAAACCTACTTTTTTTTTGGTAAATTAAAAAAGAAAAGAAAAAAGAAACCTACTTTGAGGATGCTGATTGTGCTTATCTCTTCTGATTCTCTCATTTTGTGGACTAGGGTAGTTGCACACGTATCTTCTATTCAGTGCCCACATTGTCATCGTTTTGGCATTCAGAAAAGTTAAATTATCAGTTAGTGTGTCCTACCATAGTAACCCACTGGTGTCAATCTGCATTTGCTTGCCCGGCATGCTTCTCTCTAAACTGTTGTAGTCGCTTGCTGTGTCATTGACCAATGTTCCTAGATGTTCTTTGGCAAATCGATGAAGGTGGATGAACTTGAATGGTCATTATATTTATGGATGTTGAAAGTGGTTATTGTTATTTTGATTGGAAAGTGGTAGATAATTATCTTTTTACTCCAATATGCACCCATCTAATGTTTCTATTGCAACGATCCGCCCCAGCTAACATGCTAACTTTTAGCCTAACTACGTCGCTCAAAAGGTTAACCTCAAGTTACACAATAGCTCGACGAGTGCTTAGCCCTTATATCTCAATTCATATTTCTATGCATTCCCGATGTGGGACTCTAGCCAAGGTAGGCTCTTACAAGCTTCCCACCTTACGATGCAAAGTCCTTGTTGCATTGGCTCAACAACCTTTACCCTGGTGGCCATGGTGTGGCATTTAGCTCTGTACAGCACATCAGCAGGCTTGTTCCAGACCCTAGAGGTGGCCCCTTCCATGTAGACCAGGATTGTGCTTTGATACCACCTGTAATGACCCGCCCAGCTAACCTGGTAACTTTTAGCCTAACCACGTGGCTCAGAAGGTTAACCTCAAGTAATACAGTAGCTCCACGAGTGTCCTGCCCTTGTATATCATTTCATATTTCTATGAATTCCCGATGTGGAACTCTAGCCAAGGTGGGCTCTTACATCTCTTCTTCGTTGTACTTGCAGGTTTAGCCTCTCAACCATGTTTTTTTCTCATAGTAAGTGCAACTGAGGCTCCTAATGTATAATTATGATTATATTGGCACTTTGAAGTAGTAATATGAACTTCTGCTAAATCTTTTATGCAGGAGAGAACACAGTGAGCACCCTGGGTCGTATAGTGTTAATCATATGGCTATTTGTGGTCCTGATAATCAACTCAAGTTATACTGCAAGTTTGACCTCCATTCTCACTGTGCAGCAACTATCTTCTCCTATAAAAGGTATTGCTACCTTGAAAGCGAGTGACGATCCTATCGGATATCAGGTGGGCTCTTTTGCAGAGCATTATTTGATCGAGGAAAACGGTATACCTCGATCTAGGCTTGTTGCCCTTGGATCACCAGAAGCATATGCTACCGCACTAAAAAATGGCCCTAGAAAAGGGGGTGTTGCTGCGGTAGTTGATGAACGACCATATGTGGAGCTTTTCTTGTCGAGCCAGTGCAAATACCGGATTGTTGGTCAAGAGTTCACCAAAAGTGGCTGGGGTTTTGTGAGTATTTACTTCTTCCTCTATTTCTTTATCTCCATCTAGAAGCACATAGGATATATATGTGTATGGGTGCCGGGTGTGAGTATGTGTCTAATTGTCAAATAAATCTAATAGCCATATCGAGGACATTGGACACACCAAAATTGTGTTTTCGTTATTATGTTCTTGTGTTTACTATATACATGGTGTTTACAAGGTGCCCCAGGGCATTTCAAGCCTACTGTAGGATTTGAATCTGAATTTCAAAATACGCATGTCCGTCTAAACACATCGGACATGGATTCCTTACCTTTACTCAATTGTCGGAGACTGGGTAACTATATTTAGAAGAATATGCAGCAACATATTGTTGCACACGTTTAATGGAACTATATGCGATAATCCTTTCTGTAGGAAAAAATGGAGCTTACACTTCATGGACTTCTGTGAATAGCAAGGAGATAAACCACCAATGACGACGATTCTTTTTTTTCTTAGTTTACCAGAGGATTATCATCATTATTATTTTTTGGCATTCAATAGCTTAGAATTGTTTTCAACAGTATTCTCTAAATTTGGTGGCTGAATATTCTTATTTGCTGCAAATATGGTTAAGGCATTTCCGCGAGACTCTCCTTTGGCTGTTGACATGTCCACAGCAATTCTAACTCTTTCTGAGAGTGGGGATCTCCAGCGAATCCACGATAAGTGGTTGCAAAGCAGCGCCTGTACCTCAGACACAGCTGAGATTGAATCTGACCGCCTTCACCTGAAGAGCTTCTGGGGCCTTTTTCTTGTTATCGGGGTTGTTTGCTTTGTTGCTCTCGTCATTTATTTCTTCCAGATTATGCGCCAGTTTTACCGCACTCCAAACATTGAACCAGTCTCAAATGGGGAAGGAAGCTCACGGTCCAGGCGCCTTCAGAGAATACTGTCATTGATCGATGAGAAGAAAGACGTGTCAAAAAGAGAGCCTAAGACAAGAAGGATGGAAAGATCATCAACTGAAATCTGTAAAGGAAACGATTTGGAAGTTGAAACAAGTCCGAAATGGCGACAAACAAGATTTTCCACGGAGAATGATATTAGTCCACACAATTAAAGGAAGTGAATATACAATCAGACAGCTCCTCTGGGTTTGTTGGGGAAGTTTAAGACATCATCTAATCCAAGTTAAGGCTGTGAGGAGTTTGTGGGAGCATTTTTCATTTTTGGATAGGCCATTGTTATACTATAACTTAAGGGAACAGTCCAGTTGACATTATGGATCAAATACATGTATGCTGTACTGAACTGACTTAGATATGTTTTCTTGAAGACACAATGAAAGGCCATTTGTGTACTCAAATTTTCATATATTTGTATGCGAGTTCCTTGAAAGTTACAGTAATTGAATATGACTAACTCGATTTAAGAAACTCCCTTTTGCATTTACACATATAGTGCCTGGGACAAGATTTTTTTTCCTGGTCAAAAGTAAGTAGTGTTAGCTGTAGTTAGCCCGTGACAAGATCTTGTTTCACCAGTCAAATAACGACTAGAAATGCATGGCTTCCCAAAGAGGTTCAAATTAATTGCTGAGTAAGAGCATTTTCAATAGTCACGCCATATCTCCGGCGAGACCAAATTGGTGAGGCAAACCTCCATTTTCGGTGCCTAGCAGTCACGCCATCATCCTCGCCAAGAAGCTATTCGCTGTAGTGGCTCTCTAGAGGACGGGCTAGACGCAGCAAAGCGACGACCCGAGAGCGGATTCCCCACCGGCGGGGGGACAAGAGACGGCCATCTCGAGGCACATCACGACCTACAGGCAACACTGGCGAGACCTGGGAAGGCAACCCGATTGGGAGTTAGAGGATCCATAGTACCTGCAGCCTCTCGGACTTCATATTCTTCATTTTTTGAAGCGGGGGAAGGGATCTCTTTTCTGCAACAGAAAAAAACGGAGCAAATTTGACTCGGTACAACCTAACGATACATCCAATACCCATGATCTGTGCCTAGAATGCGTTGCTAGATCTCTGCTCTAGAAAGCTATACAGGCAACAACGAACGCGGTTTGACCCGGGCCTTCCCTTTCATTACTTCTTTCACGACGAGGGTCCGCATCAGTTGAAGTGAAGTGGTGGACCTGAGTCACATGGAGAGCTTCTGCACTCTCTCCAAGAGATAGGATTCGGTCTCAAGTCCGCGAATCACTACAGTCCTTGCTTCCCTCTCTCTCCCCACCATTGTCGTCATAGCCGGAGTCTCAAAAACGAATGTGATTTTTAATCTTGATCCTAAAATTGTTTTGATACCAGAGGGATGTATCTCTCGTCAAGACGATTCTATTGGTGCAAAACCCATCGTAGGCGGAGTACTGGGTGGTCGCATGGGCTAGACAAAGGAGGTGTGTGCCAGAGAGTGAGATCCACTCTTGGCGAGTGTGGTGCAGGCACTCGTGCGAGTCAGGTGACACTTTTTTTTTTCATCAAATGGCTACACTTGTTTGGAACTAATAAGACACCTTTTTTGCAAAATGGCTAGAAAAAAAGCTTAGGATGATGGAGATGCTCTTAACAACAGCAGAAATTCTCTGGAATATACCTTACCGTATGATCAATGTCAGGGAGCATCAAGAGGTGAGTAAATTTATTAGTTATTTTAAGTGTCACTAACATTAACATTATTGAGAAGATAAAACAAGGTCATCAATCACGATCATTAAGTCCTATACAAAATCATCGTTTGCCGTAGACACGAAATCTCTCTCTGTTCCTAAATAATTTCCATTTTCTATTTTGACTCCTTTTTCTATTTTAATACATTGACATTCGAACGATCATGTCTCTTAAGCGGACATATCAAACAAAATAGGTTTTCAATCGCGATGCCGGGGAATCGATTAAATACTCCACAAGTTGGATTTGAAAATGTGTTTTGAAATTACTTGCACACTAAAAATCTAATTCAGTATCGAATAGGGTCAATTGTGTAGGGCTATTTACATATAAAATTAATTAATTCAATAATTAATTGACACGTAATCAAAAGTGTCAAACGTTGGCAATTACTTGTCAATGAAGATACACTGGATTAATAAGATAAAACTGAATAAATACGATGTCGTATTATTTCTCAATTTGGAAAGGCAGTTATTGGCAGTTACCAGCCATTGCTAAAATAAATATTGGCTTCGAAGCCATAATATTAACTGCCAAACACACAAACTCCATGTGTAAACTTGTGAAACAAGGCAATTGGCAGTTATAACACGTGGAATACTTTTGGAAGGTAGTTATTTCCTTAACATGTTATCATTTGAGTTTGTTAAGCAAACGTGTAGATTTAAAGCTTCTGGAGGAAGAAAGAATTCAAATTCAGACGTGGGGAGAGGAAGAAACTGCCAACTCCAAGAGTAGAAGTTAGAGTTCGAAGCAAACCAGATTCAAATTCATGAAATGAGAAGTTCAAACTACAAGCAACGTCTATAAATAGAAGAAATTGAAGAGTGAAAAGCCCCGGACAAATCTTCAACAAACAGCTATCAAAAAAACTGATGCTTGGTTTGTACATTGGCAAAGTAGTTTAGGATTTAGAACCCAGTTCGAAATAGATTAGGAAGTACGTTAGGATTTATCTCGATTATTCTTGTAACAATTACCTTTATCTCGATTGTTCTTGTAACAATCACCTGTTCGAAGTTCTGTTACTCTGTATTTGAAGTTGGAGACGATTTCGAAGTAAGTTTATCTTTGATTCATAAATCGAAGTATCTTATTTCCTTATTGTTCTTTGATTTCCTATGGTTTGCATTTCTTCACTTATTAAGAAAAATCCTCTTAATTGAGGTAATTGAACCAATAAAACACAATCGTCTGATTAGATTTGGTTTTTCAAAAGTTAATCTGAGAGAGGAGATTGAAACTCTCTCTGACATGCTCACACACAATTATTTTTTATTGCAAAGAAGTAAAATAACCAAACAGGGGTTACAAAACGAGACTCTTGCTCGGACGATAGCTGACAAGAAATTTTCTCCACCCTTTCCTATCTTTGTCTCTCTTTCGGTGGAAAGTAGTCGTAGTAAAGTGCTTTCTCTCTATTTTGCCAACAAAAAAAGGGCCCTTAATTTCGGAGATTTTTAAGCCTTTTATCACGTGAATTTGCTGACCTTTCCCTTCTCCCGACGAAAAAGTGAGTACTTCAAATGCCCCATTTGCTGGACAAACCAATCATACACCCAAAATCCTTCCCAGTAATTAAATTGCCAAGAGAAAAAAAAAATACACCAAAAATACAAAAACAAGACAATACCAATAGAGCTGCTAGTTTTTTTTTTTTTTGGTTACATCAGAAAGAAAAAATAATAATAATAGTAAACTACAGGTTGGAGCCCCGAACGAAAGCCACTCCTGCCATATCGGTGGCCACCATGGCCAAAACTTCATCGGGTGCGGTCACCGGCCGGGGCAACCGCATTGAACATCCCTCTGCATCTTCTCATTGATCGATTTGTCACTGTCCAGAATACCGGCATGTTCCATAGCCTAAAAAATATCAGACCCAATTAACCAGATAGTTGAGATAATCTTGATAGATAATACATTAATACAGCATAATTTCCATCTCTATTAGTCTCTGTAAATGTGACATTGATCGTGTGATAAGATATTTTAGAATTGTTTAGAAGTTCAATTTTAGTAACACTTAGTCGTACTAGTTTTTCCCTTCTTTTTGATCAGGAGTATTCATAATTCAATCATACTTGGTCATAACAGTTGGTCCAGACTTTCGGTTATCAGAAAAGAAAAAAAAACTGATTAATATCTTCCCGTACATTGATAAAAGACAGCACGAGCAGTAAAATTTGCACAATATTGTAGAGTAATAGTCATATATTTTAGAATTCTCATATAGAAGCTTTCACAGGAGTACAAGAAATATTGTACTAATGGGTCTTAAGCGAGAAGAACAATCTTTCTTTTTTGATAATTAACTTATTAGGTATCAGTTTATGCACACTGGAAAAATCAGGAAAACAGAAACAAAAACAGCAATTGGGGTATAGATTGCAATTGCATTATAAGGTTGTAATTGAACAGATCGAGCAAGTTCACTAGTGGAACTCTCAATTAAAGCTCGAGAATAACAATCGTAATGGTTAATTCTTAAAGTGATATCCAAGTGCGTTATTTGAAAAAAATCAAATTCGCAAGCAGCAAAAAGTTCTTGGGCTGCGTCACTTTGCAAGTTGAACCATGTTGTCGTCAGATTTTTAAAATCTCGAAATTAATTGAGGTGCATGTTAACTACTCGAAGAACAAGAGTTCCTTACTTGGATCACTGAAGGTAACAAGCCCAGTTCCTTTGAAATCACAGTTCCAATAATTCCTCCCATGCATCTGATAATACGCGTTCATCGCATACGATGCATGTGCATGAACCTTATCAGGCCCAAAACAATCCCCACTTTCATAAATCTCTCTGCAATCCACCCCACCTGGCCCACAACAGAAATCCAACACCTCCTGCACCACCTTCTCCTCCGCGTGCGGCTTCGCAACACACCAAACCGACGGCCCCCTCGCCACGCCGGAGACTTTCTCCCCGAACCCTTGTAGCTTCCCATCAGTACCGCTGCAAAATTCGCAGCTCAAATCGACATCGTAAACCTTGGACCCATCCCCGTTGAATATCCCAAAGTTTCTCTCACTCGCTCCGCCGTTCTTCTTGTTCTCGTTGAACAGTGCGAACACGAAAATGTCTATTTTGTCCTTGGGCCTCATCGGAGTCCCTTTGTCTGACTGAGCGCGTTCGATTAGGCGCGTGTTGTAGGTCTTTGCGTTTTCCGGCGTGGCGGCAGTTTCGCCGGGGTCACCCTTCGACGGCCACCCGGATTCAGAAACCGTGATTTCCACTGTCCGGTTACCAAACCCTAGGGCGTTTATGGCCGATCTAATGGCGTCAATTTGTGCATCCAACATGTTTGTGTACACGTAACCTGTTAGTGATATTAATAAACACCAAACATTAGAATATATGAACAAATTTATAAAGGCTGAGCTACGGAAATCGCAATCCATTAAGGAGGATCATTTTGTGTTAGTCCTGGGCTGCAAAAGAAGAGGCTTCACTTGACTAGACTCATTTAGTAATTGCGTAGAGTCCAAGCTCAAGTTTGAAGCTTGTATAATAAACGAGTTCAGCTCATCACTTTACAACTTGTCTCGTTTATACAAACTTGTTTACTAAATGAACCAAGCTCAACTCATGTACAAAAAGTCCGAGCTCATACTTGAGTATGAAGCTCGTTTAGTAAAAAAACCAAATTTGAAGACTACAAAACTCGGCGAGTTTTAAGTTTATTTAGTGAATATGCCAAACACGAACAATACAAAACTTGGCTTGACTCGGCTATGCTAGTTTGCAGCTAACTGGTAGCCTAAAATTTGTATCAATAAAACTTGACAAAGGGCAATTTAAAATACAAAATGGAGTAGTAAAATATCAGATCATAACCTTTTGGGTCACGGACTCCGGTTGAATTTCCCAGCAACGCGTACTGTAAATTGACGGAGTTAGGATTGTTACGGAAAGCAAAATAAGGATACGCATTGACCATGAAAGGCGCGGCAGTATCGGATAAAAAACCGATGATGGAGGTCATAATCGGGATGAAATTTAGGGCAAATGTGGAAGAAGAAGGCGGAAACGAAGAAGCTAGAACCGCCATGCTGTGTGGTGTAGTGACTTTGATTTTCCGGTCCAGTCCACGCGCCACTAGAACCGCGTGGAGGTTTTGCATGGCTTGGAATAGGTCTTTGGGTTCGAGGTGGTCGTCGTCGTCGGTGGTTAAGTACTCGTTGCCGACGGTGATGGCAACGACGGAGGTTGCGGGGAGGAAGGGGAGGACGCGGGCGGAGAACCACTGGTCGGCGGTGGAGGGGGTGGAGGAGAGGTTGGAGACGTGGGAGTTTTCGACGGCGACGATGAGGTCGATGCCGGTGTTGGAAAAGGCTTGGAGGATGTCGGGGTTGGTGTCGTAGATTTTGACTTTGTCGATGAGGGTGGATTGGAGGAGCTGAGCTACTCGTTTTGGTGAGGGGAGGTTGTTTCCGAGGGTGCCGTAGTTTATTCCCACGGCGGAGACGCCGTGGAGAAGGTGGATGAGGAGGAGGAATAGAAAGAGATGATTGTGGTTTGTTGTAGCCATTTTGGTGGGAGTGAAAGCTTTGGTTGAGTGAGTTTATTTTCAGTGGAAATAGCTGCAAAATAAGCAATTTTTGGGTGCCGGGCTGACACGCGTTTATATCCGAACACTCACCTCGGTTGTCTAAAACACTATTGAATTGTTTGAACTTTTAAAAAAAATAAAATGGGGAGAGAAGCGAAAGAATAAATCTAGATCGTCTAACAATGTTTTAGACGATAGAATTGGGTGCTCGGGCTGTGTCTGCATGACACGTGGCCCCGCCCGAAACCCAAATTTTTTTCCATGCACACTGACAGGAGGACCGGGTTGCTTTAATCGCGCGGTTTATTTGAATTTGTTTTACACTTTTGACTCCCTGGAAAAGTGGAAAATAAAGGAAAAAGATGTTTTGAAGGTGGGGTCATTTTCAAAAAAGAAAAAATAAAGTGGTGTTTATTTTTCAAAAAGTGACTGGATTTGATAGAAGAGAAAATCTTTTTCAGGTTGATCCGCGAATCACTTTTTGGCTGCAGTCAATGGTGGTTCTACAGTTAAGCCATATTATTTATACTGACATGGGAAAAAACTGTTGTAACCCACACCAAATAAAAGCTTTTTCTATAAACTATGGTTACCAATGGTAAGGTTGCATACTCCATAGTTTAGGCAAAATGCGGGGTACAATTATGAAAATGCCATTTTCATCATGCCCAATTGCACAGAGGAAATGCTCTCGTCCAATTCTCTCTTTTTCAGGCTCCCCTCTGGAAATGTACTAGCATGAATATTTTATTCGAAAAATTTTACACCAAAATATCCTACAGAAGAAAAAATTAGTGTAAAAAAATTCAAGAAAAAATATCATAAATACATTTTTTGTTGCTTAAAAAACATAAGTTTTAACTCTTTTGTTGGCCGTTGAAGTAATCAAATATATGCTAACATCCTATATATCTTCTGGAAAAAAAAAAAGAAAAAGTAAAAAACCACGATAGTGTGAGATAGTTGGGTTTGCCTACGCAAATTTTGAATGACCGACTGTTGCCATATCAAATCTATATCTGTTAGAGATGTTCAAATACCTAGGGATGTAGTATTGATTATTCTAAGGAAATAAAAAAATAAAATTCCGCCAATTTTAGAATCCATCAGATTATTTTTGTGGGATTCTATTTTCTAGAGTGAGCCCCAAGGACATGAATAGTGAATTTTTTACTAATAATTAATGATTTGTAAAAAGTATTAAAAATTTTACCCAAAAAAAGTATTAAAATCAAACATTACAATTACTCCAAATATCAAGGTTTGGAAAAGGCCACAATACACACCCTTTATTTTATAAAAGTTACGTTTGTTTATTTATTTTATAAAAGCTATAAGACACACCAAAATGTTATGAATTATATGACTAAAAAGTTACAAAATAGTAAAAATTGTTACGATTGCTAATGACGTGACAGGATCTACACCATAAAATAAGTGCATATGGTACACATTTTTACTGGTATATTTTAAAAAGGTTTAGTGTGACACTCTTCTTTAAGAAAAATTATATGGGTACATTATATGTGCACCCAAAATGCACAGAACCTTGAGGTGGGAAATGAGGAGAAGCCCAATGTGGGACTTACCCAAAAAATGGGTCTATCTTCATTTGCCACCTTAGGATGGTGTGTATTTGGGGTATACATGTGGTGTACCCATAGCATTAAAGCTTCTTTAACCATGGTTAATTTGAGGGATATGTTAAATTGCACTTTTACGAGACATCTACTAGAGGTCCATTTATTAGTCTGACAACTCTGGGCTCTAGGTCCCACACGTCCAGGCTCTAGGTCCAATTTGAGTGGCGTGGAAAAGGATCATTGGCTACTGCAATGGCTCTATTTACGGATCATCCGTAAATAAGTTTCTCTCTTTTTAGAAAGCAAAATAGTTTTTAGATCAGTTAACAAAATGATTTTTGGATTCCTCTTTTGTCTTTTTACATTTTTTTAAATTTTCGTGTATTTATCAAACTATTACTCCTAGTGCTTTACTATTACTAATTTACTTTTCAATGTGATGTTCATCTTTGTCATTTCACGTAATAAAGAAAAAAAAAGTGCAACGGAATAAATAGGGAGTGCAAAAACCATTTTTATTTAGTACCAGTTCCTATATATAACGCTTTTATCTACAAAATTCAAGGTTTTTTTTTTTTGTTTTTTTAATCTTTGCTTTTAGACTCTTTTAGCCACAAAGCCAAAAAAAAAGAGAAAGAAAAAACAATTGAGTACATTAAATGAGACCTCAAAATTTTGACTCTGTATCAAGTTTTCGTTAAAATTTTCTAAAAAGTCACTTCTTTCCAGGCTCATACATGTCAAATTGAGTTTTATTAAATGAGGGAAACAAATCACCTATTCCGAGATTTCTCTGTTACTCTGTTGCAATTCAATTCTAACCGTTAGATTACACTGTAATTTTAAAATATAATCTAACGGTTCAAAACAACTTTGGAACATGGGAAGAGAGAAATTTGGAAAAGAGGAACTGAGATCTTAAATGAGACTCAAATGTTTACTCAAAACTTTCAATTCTTTATTTCCCCTTCCACATTTTCTAGACAGTGTAAGATTGGGTACATTTTGTCTAGACTCTATGTGCTAGTCCCACTCTTGATAGTGCATTTTTTTTTTTATAATAGTATTTTCATTTAATGAGCTGGGAAATTTTACCAAGTACTCAGGGGGTGTTCCACTAACTTAGTTTTTTCAAAAAACTGTTTTTTCCAAAAACCGAGACAGGTCATTCTCTCACAATACATCACATGGACACAAAAATCAAGGCAATTTTTAAACAAAACAAGTTAGTGGAACACCCCTTCAGTGTTATTATCCAACGTTTTCTCTCCTATTGAGAAATCATTCATTTTTTGTTACAAAAATATCAATTTCATACGTGCGAGAGTTAGACTTCAACAACTATTTGTTTAGCACCGCGCAGTTTGTAGTCACACCCAAGCCCATATCTCAAACTGGAGAAAAACTTGGGTGTCGACGGGTACCACATGGTGGTATTCATCTCACATGAGGCAGTCCAAAAGTGTTTTGGACGGTCCGGATTTTAAACAAACCCTTCAACGGAAGAATTTGACTCTTTCACAAAAGAGTTTGTTTAACATCTGAACCGTCTTCCGTGAAGAGTTTGTTTAAAATCCGAACTGTCCAAAACACTTTTAGACGGCCAAGACGTGGCGTTAGGCACTATGTCAGCAGTACCCAACATGTACCCAAAATTTTCTCTCAAAGTGAGCTCCAATTTTAATCTCTCTGGTGGAATTCATGGGTATTATCATAACCCTCTGTATTCAATAACTAATAAAGTTCCGAAACCGATCTCTTTTTCTCCAAACTAATAGAAAACCGTAGAATTACTTTGTTAAAACTAAACGTATGCCTGAGTAAATTATTCAGTAGTATTGAGACATCGTCATGCAATAATGCCCGACACATTTTCCTACTAGAAATTCATTTGGCGTCCATATACTCAATCATTGAACTCATCAGAATGTGTAGTGTAGAGGACAATACAAGTATTAGACAACACGTGGCGGTGCCACAAGAACACCCAATATTTTTCTATGCTAACATGTAGTTTAATGAATTGAGTTCTTAATGAATTGAATAAATACATGCATTTTTTTTATACACCTGTTGCCCCACTCTCTTGTTATCCCCAAGCTTTCAGAAGCCATGACTATCTTGAGCAGAGGCGCACACGTCCTAGTATTCCCTTACCCTGCGCCGGGGCACATGATGCCCCTCCTCGACCTAACCCATCAACTATCAATCCGTGGACTCACCATTACTATCCTCGTTACCCCTAAAAACCTCCCTATCCTACACCCACTTCTCTCCACACACCCTTCCATAAACCCCTTAGTCCTCCCTTTCCCTGCGCACCCATCCCTCCCCTCCGAGGCTGAGAACGTCAAGGACTTCCCTCCCACCGCTATCATGCACGCCATGCGCCAACTTCACGCCCCTATCATCGAATGGTTCCAAACACACCCTTCGCCGCCCGTGGCAATTATTTCTGACATGTTCTTGTGGTGGACCAACAACCTAGCCTACCAGCTCGGCATCCCCAGATTCATGTTCTCTCCGTCTGGTGTAATGGCCATGTCGATAATTTATGCGCTGCGGCGGTTCCCACCGGATGACGCGAATGACCCCAACAGTATGATCCATCTTGGTAGAATCCCGAATTCCCCGAATTACCCCTGGTGGCAGCTTCAGTTTCTGTACAGTACTAGATACGTGGAGGGAGACCCGATTTCGGATTTCATGAGAGATGGGATTCTAGCCAACATGGCGAGTTGGGGACTCATTTTTAACTCATTCAGCGAGTTGGAACGGGTTTATTTGGACCACGTCATGGCCGAAGCTGGCCATGATCGTGTGTGGGCAGTGGGACCATTATTCCCTCCACAGATTGATAATAATCCACCGGAACAAACGAGTGAGTCCGGTGGCAGCAATATTGTATCTTGGCTAGACACTTGTGGTGATCGGACGGTGGTGTACGTCTGTTTTGGTAGTCAAGCTGTTTTGAATAACAATCAGACAGAGCAAATAGCAGTTGGGTTGGAGAAAAGCGGGGCCAGGTTTCTTTGGTGCGTGAAGGAGGCCCCAAAGGGAAGTGCGGCGGAGGGAGGATATCACGGCGTGATCCCATCGGGGTTTGATGATCGGACAGCAGGAAGAGGTTTGGTGGTTAGAGAGTGGGCCCCACAAGTGATGATACTCGGGCACCGAGCCATGGGGGCGTTCTTGACTCACTGCGGTTGGAACTCAGTGTTAGAAGGGCTTGCGGCTGGGGTGCCAATGCTGGCGTGGCCGATGGAAGGGGAGCAGTTTTTGAATGCCAATTTGTTGGTGGACGTGTTGAAGGTGGCGACTCGAGTCTGTGAAGGGGCACAAACAGTTCCAGACTCGGATAAGTTGGCCCGCGTTGTAGCAGAATCGGTGGGGAAAAAGCGAGGGAGTGAGAGTGAGAATGTAAGACAGAGAGAATTACGTATGGCAGCATTGGAGGCGGTGAAAGAAGGGGGGAGTTCAAATGTGGATTTGGATAGATTAGCCGTTCATATCGCACATCTGGCTTTCACATAATAAAATGTAGGAAGCAAAGTGTACTCTGCCCAAGGTTTTTTTTTTTTTTTTTTCTGCCAGATCAATTACTTTGCCCGAAGTTATTAGTGAAAATTTCAGACTACTTTTTACCCTTAAATTCAGAATAATCTTGTATCCCAATTCTTATACCTCAACCTAACTTCTCAAACTAATAGCCAAAAAAAACAGACACACAGAGAGAAGAAGACGACGTAAGTGGCTAGCTACGAGTATACAGTGAATATTGTTAGTTTTTTTTTTTTCACGAGCTCTATGCAGATAAACCTAAAAATTGAACTTATTAGATCAACTACAAAAGATTATAGAATGCAAAAAAAAAAAAAAAAAAAAAAAAAAAAAAAAAATGTGTGCAGCTCTATCTTAAACTGGATTGAAACTGGGCCCTTTCACAAGTAATCAAGGAGCCCCAGATTTTTTTACAGCCCTAAAGCAAGAAGGCCCAGGCAGGGAAAGGGCTGAAATATTTGAGTACAGTTGTCCATGCAAATGTGGGGGCTACGTTGCCGGTGGAAGGACCAGCCGAGAAAGGGCTTAAGTACCACAGGAGTCCACCACGTGATCGACTGGAGCCACGTCTGACCCCTTTCTACTCATATTTGTGCTTGAATTTACCAATTGAAATGTTTCATACATATGAAGTTTATACTCTTTTTTTTTTTACGTATTAGTACTAATTTAAGCACAAAAATATATGAGTAAAGACGGGAAATGCTACGGTTAATAGTTGTTTAACTGTTACTTTTTGACATAGGTGAACTTAGCTACATACACATTGATCAAATTTATCTCACCATATTATTACTTTGTCTTTTTTATATAGGAGGTTAAAACACCCGGTATGAAAATCTCGCGGATATAGAAATCCAGCCCTACCCGCATCCGGTGTTTGTCTCCATTTTCACACATTCGAGATCCGGATAAATAACATCTGGATATATATAATTTGGACACCCCTCCCCTTATCCAAATGATATCCCCCAAAGTACCGTCATTTTTATTTACAATAATGTCATTCATTGAAATCCACAGAAAGGGGGTGCGTGTTGACCCGATCCAGGTCATTCGTAGTCAGCGATCAACGGCGCAGATTAATTCGGTAATGGACGGTGCATATTTGTTTGGGTCTGAGCAAATCTACCCCATTAATCGCCGAGCACAAACGGCCCGGATCGAATCAGCACGCATGTTGTCCCTACCCGAACAATGCACACCACCTTTCCGATATCCACTATCCCAAACAAACCATATATACTAATATAATACATATATACTAATAAATAATCCCCTCTTTTATATCTCCCCGCTTACTATATCCCTGTTTATAGCGGTAATAGTTATCATAATTAATTTGGCATCCAAAAGTCAAATGTAAAACAACCTGGACTGAATAAAGGAATCCTTATCCTTTCCAACAATCTTTTGTCGCCGAAATGCAAGACATAATTATTGGGAATTTGAATATAACCCCCCACTAAGATTTGAAAAACTTTCAGGGTTGGCAAATACATTTTCTTTTATTTCACAATTCCAGCATAAGTATTTAGTTTGGTTGACCCATTCGGCATTCAGGAGGTACAACTTCACAGTTCACATACCTGAATCACCATGCCTCTTGTATGATGCCATGAGAATCCCTGTGCTTCAAAGACGGTTTCAGCTATGTTCAGAATGGAATCAGTCAGCAATCCAATTGAAATCGAACTTCTTCCGATTACTCTAGTTGAATCAACAACAGAACAAGATCGATCTACAGCTGAAGTAAATGAAAAAAAAAGCAAATAGAAAACCCCTAAAAACCTGATGAACACATTTGGAGCAACGGACAAGGTGTCTCTAGCAGCAGCAAACATTAATTTATATACAAACTACTTTCGATTTAATTAGCCAAAACAGAGAATTTGATGATTTTGCCATCATCCAATTGTTCTCGAATGGGTCTAGCCAATGATGGAAAATCGTCGAATGCGATAAAAGAATCAATTAGGTTCCTATAGAAGAGGATCCAGCCCATTTCTACTCCAGTTCATCTGGTAAAAGTTCGGGACGGGAAGCTACTCGCCTTGGTCAGTAGAACCAACAAGGGGGCATTTTCAAGTTAATGATGATTTGTCAAGGGCAGAACTGTCCAGACTTTTAGCCAGAGGAACACTAGCTATATGCTTAACCCATCATTAAGCAAAAAGGACCAAGGATAATGAAGGAATATCTACAAAACCTACAAGCAGTAAATTATATATAGAACAGAGAGATCAAATTCAGTGGCTTTTGAAATACTTGCGTAGTAATTCTTCCTCAGCACAGTACCTGTGGATGACTTTATAAACCTCGATTAGTAGATGTGGAAATCGGCTAGAGAAATAACTATCAAATCCTTCCGGAACCTGCCCTAAAATACCCTGTATTTCTGGAGAAAGCTCCCTAAAATGATTTAATTTGTTACGAATGACCCGCAACAAGTCACGAACACTGTCAAACTTATAACGTCTGTAGCGGCCAATATCACTGATGAATGCACTTTCCATCTTTTCATCCCATTTACCACCCAATGCAACAGGTGCAATACTTTCCAATGCTTTTAAGAGTTCAGATTCACTCTCCCTATCTTCCAGTTCTACCCTGTCACTAGCATCTCGAAGAAATGAGAGTCGCATCTCAGCATTCCAAAACAAAGGTTGATGCAATACATCCACAGCTTTCGTCCTGTACAACATATGCTTTGACTATCATCACAAGGGGAAGACATAAATGGATTTTGGGAGGGATGTACCCAAAGGAAAGAAAACTGAACAGTAAACTAAAGAAAGAAATTTAGCTGATTCGCTTCACAATCTTTTTTATCATTTCCTTTCCCTCAACAATCCATGATCCACAGTTTTATGAAAAGATTAGTATCCGCGAAATAAAGTTTTGTACATTCTGTGGGAGCACGGGCTTATTTTTGTGGGATATGGTATAAGATATGAATTAGTGTCATACCTCAGATCTGGATCTGGATCCAAAAGGCGATTGATAAGATCCATAGCTTCCGGAAAATTTTCTAGCAAGAATAAGTCTTTCTTGTTGTTGACAATATTTACATCACGTTCAAAACTTTCACCAAATGGATGTTGACCCCCGGTAAGGCAGAAAAAGAGTAGACAGCCTAAACTAAATAAATCTACTGCTCGTGTCTGACGTCTATGATGAAGTTGCTCAGGAGCTTGCCAACCCGAACTTCCACAGCCTACAACAAGGAGCACATAGAGAACAAAGATTACAAATATACAGTGACATAGTACCAACTACCAAACTACCAACGGATATGTGCAGCAATAGGACAAGACCACAGCAGATCAAAAGGAGCTACCCTGACTTTCTTTCCTTTGTAAAGAAAAAATGCCCTTGATTCCACAGGATTCACAAAAGTGAACGCTAACAAAAAGATGAATTGGGAGGATTATCAGGAAAGATTGCCTTCAAAACTCAATGTTCGCAGGGCAGCCAGGGCTCATCCTATCCCATACCTAAACAACCTCATCATGCCAGGTAATATGCATGTATTATAAAGAAAGTCGAGCAAATTTAGGGAACACACTGACCAGTTGCATTTCTGGTTAAAGAGGACATGTTCTCAGGAAGGCGCTTGCTAATGCCCATATCTGAAAGCTTGGCGCACATCAATCTCTCATTGATTATCAGGACGTTTTGAGGCTTTAAATCGCGATGTACAATTCCAAGTTCATGCAAATGGGCAAGACCAGAAACGATGTCCCTGCAAAAATGAAGATTGTCAAAAGAAAAGAATAAAGAAGATAAGTTCCACCATCTTTACTTATCCACAAATGTCAGCTCATACCAAATTAAGAACTTTCAAACTATGAAACCAGTTAAATAAGGGAGAAAAACTGCTTCAACTAACCTCATCAATTTTAACAACTGCCCTGAAGGATGCCCATTGGACTTCCACAATTTATAATCCTTATTCTGTTCCATTGCCGAATGTAATTGGATAGTGCAATCGTTAAAGTAACTGGGATCTTGGTCCTTGTTAACTTTTTTATTTTTAGAAGAACTTGAATATGAAAATATCAAATCTTCCAAGCTAAAAGTACAACGCTCCAGACAGAGATAAACAAAATCTTGATCATACTCCACTCCATACCATCGAACTATATTTGGATGAGAATCTGATGCAATAAGATTTTGAATCTCTTTCCAAGCAACATCATGATGGGTCTGTACGAGGCGTTTAACAGCTACTGGACGACCATCACATGTTCCCTCGAGCACAATGGTACCATTGCTTCCCTTAGCAATTTCTTTATTACTGACAAACAATTTACCAATCTTACGCCCATCTAAGCTACTCTCAACAGGACTGAGAGAAGACAACTGTGATTTCCTTTCAGCTCTCAGAACATGTAGATTCTCTTTAAGTCCATTGGAGTCTCCCATCATGGTCTCCCGCAAAACACTTCTCAAACTTGTCTCGACAGAGTCAGTACCAGAACTCTTCTTATTGATCAATGATTTCCGAGCTTTCTTTTTTCTAGGCATCACAGCTTGCACTTTGTCCTCAGATTGTTTATTCAACTTTCCCTTCTTCCCAACTGCTAAACGAGTAAGGTGAAAAATGAAAGCAACTACAGTAGATAGGAGGGCAACACACACAAAAAAATACCACATGTGTGACCCTGCAAAAAAATCAGGAGCAACACTGTGCATTTCCCCAGCCCCTCCCCTAGGCAGAGTCAAGATGGCAAAATCTTCAGTCTCAGGAGTGGGCAAAGCAAGCACCACTTTGCCTTCATCATTCCCATGAACCCCTGGTAGTTTGTCAGGCAGTTTTACAAGAGGATAGACTTCAGAACCTGGTAAAAAAGGTATCCTACCTCCAAGATGACTGTTTGATAGTCTATCAGATGCAAAAAGCTCTAAGAAGCTATGATCACGAGTTCTGTAGACGATGACCCTTCTCTGACAATTAAACGGCAACTCGTCGTCACTATCTAAATCTGGACCAAACACATCGTCTGAATTAGCGGAGACTCCGCCAAATAAATCACTAGCATCTTGACATCGAAAAGAAGCTTCAATTTCAGCAAACCTTAGGCTCCATAGGTCTTTGCCTGTCTTTCGAGAGAAATACTTCACTGTGTAGTCCGTCCTAATAACGGTAAAGGGCAGTTCAACTTCTTCCAAGTCCACTGCACTATTCTCAACCCATTCTTCAACATTGTTTGCCCATACAATTGGCTTTTCTTGAGCGATCCGATCCCCTATTGCAGAATGATCAGCGGACCTAAAAGCGTAAATCACTGTTCCAGACTTAGCATCAACAAGGAACACCGTGGTATTTTTTGATCCTACCATGACTCCCCCATCAGCTGATATGATTGGCAGACGTTTCATAAATTCCTCAGCACTCAGTGGGAGTTTCTGCAGCACAAAAAGAACAATGGCATGTTGAGGAATGTTCCCTTGCATAAATGGGACATACTTTCTGTAACACAAACAAAAACCACAAACGTATCTGATAAGGACTCATCATCATTACTGTAAAAGATCACAGATGACATCAGTGTGCATCCATATCATTCTTGTAAATTGACAGCGAGAACGCCAGGAAAACATTTTACAGGCAAGCCTTAGATTTACAGATGAATCATTAAAAGTTTGAACTTGAGATAGTCTCCTTATTCCAACAAGGACATAAGAATTCCCATACCTATACGGCTATACAAATTCCCCAAATATAAAAGTTGCACGCTTGCTTTAGATAATCATTATGTTTAACATACCAATTTCTTAGAGCCAGGGCCATGCACATAGAGTCCCCAATCATCTCCACAATCAATAAAGAAGTCATCCTTTTCGGAGATACTACCATCATCACTGCCATGGTTTGGAAGAGCCTGATATGAAGAATAAATTGATTGGCCTGATGGAAATGACCACAGGATTTTTCTTGAATTTATCTCCACTAAATAGATTGTTCCATCTAGAGCCGCCACTAATGCAGTGTTATGTTTACTGAATCAAAAACCAAGGGCATAAAAGATTGAAGATAAACAATTAGCACGCAGATAACAAGATGAAAAAATATCCATTGTGGGTAAAAGCATGCAAATATGAAAAGAAACTGGGACTTACATACGAATAACCACAGAAATTGAAAGCCACGCATGATGCAATGTGAGAAAGAAAAACTGGAGATTTATGTTCTTCATTGGATATTTGGATCTTATCTACAATGCAGTGCCTAAACTAAAAAACTTCGTACATTTTGCAATGGACATAACTGCATCAAGAGCCAGAGTCACTATACCAAAGACTACAGTTTAATGAGAGCAAGATAGTTATCTCACATTCAGGATATGTAATTCCTTCACCCATCAATTTTTGGTTCTTTTTGTTTTTTTATGTTATTGTTTGTCTTCTTGGTGAAGAGTAATAGGACATATTCACATGCACTTTCTCTATTTCAACACCTTTACTAAAAAATAGAAGAATAAATCATCCACCAACAATTAAATTTCTGGGGACTTCAACCTATAGAGACAAGAGAACATAAATCGTTCTTTATCTGCTCACATTCTCCAGCAAACTTGAAAAACGTTGTACAATGTAGATATTCCACTGGAGCTTGTTGGTACTATAAAAGGTAATCCAACCGCAGGTTGCATGACTAAGTCCAGCTATGGACTTCCAGATGACATTAGTAAGCAAAATTAGCCACTCTTTCACTGCTGGCTCCTATATGGGTGGCGTGCCGGGGGTAAGAATTCCAACCTCTTAGGTACTTTTAGATCAGCCGAAATAGTAGGGAGGAGGGTGCGCCATGTTCCTATACTCAACAAATACCAGGTGTGATTAACAATACCAGACACCTCCCAGTTGCTTCCAAAGACAGGAATAGAAATTCCATTAATATGTTAATCAAGTGGGCATTAAGGCCACTCGGACTCTAGGAGCAGCTAAATAGCCATAATACTAATTGCTAAATTGATCTCATCAATATTAACTCTTATGCCCAAGATATCACATGCGCCCGTGCGGTTGCCTGCACACAAACGCACAAAATTGAGAGGACACTTCGGAATTGCATTTTCCATGTTATACACAAACTTACAAAAAAAAAACTCTCTTACTCTGGTTCTCAAATGTCCCACCTCACACTCACTCAGCCTTCACACTTAGTACACATACATATACAGAGAGAGAAAACTGAAGTAGCTCAAGCCTTGATAGCTTTACATGTGAGTTACGAAGGGGCAGTTGGAGCTGCCAACAGAGCTGAGGGAAGACCCTCTACGCATTTGTTTCACTCCCACTAGGTAGGTTGGGAGTTCATTTGGAATTAGTATTTATGTTAGATGCATCATACATCGCTAACACAGATTCATGTATGCAGTACATGAAGAGTCTAAGTGCGTTCGATGAATGTTCAAGGTACATGTATAATAGTGATGTTGAGTACTTGAAAGGTACTAGTGCTCCTCAGGAGCTCTGTACGGGTACATCCCCGTGATTTTGTTATTCTTAGTTATCCTCCACATACATGTTTGGCTATATTTGGTTATCCGGCGTGTGCCCAGCAAAGACCAAATAACACTGGTTGGAGTACTTTTCAAGTTGGTATCAGAGCTTAGGTTTCTTAAGTTGTATCAGAGCTTCTGTTTTTCAAGCGCAAGTCAACATTAACTTGTTAGGATGCATGAAAATGATGAATCCGTCGAGCAAAAAATAACATTAAAACGACAGCAGGCCCTTCAAACACAAGTGCACATTCCCAGATCCAAAAGAGGTGATAACAAGTTCGATTCCTTCCTACTATTTTCTATCAACAGTAGTTAAGTCGTTTGACAGTAATTCCAAGTAACGTACTCGATTTGACGGGGAATTTTTTGATGAAATTAAATCCAGCAGTTCTGATAACAATTGTTAACATCAAATATTCAAAATTATTAGAAGAAAACACTCACGTAGTGATTGGCAATAGAGAGGAAGTCGGTAGATGATTTAACGATCCGACACCTTCGCGATTTACATCTGATACCTGAAGATTCGAAAGGCCGCCGGATATGGCAGAGAACAAAGCGAAGAACCAAACGATGCCTACCGGAAATCGTTTCATATCAGAAAAAATGGAGTGAAACTGTTCGCGATTGAACAAATCTCCCATCGCGAAAGTTGGATAACGAACGATGCGATACCGTCGCGATTTACGTGCGCCGTCTCTTTCTTGCTTATTCTTATCCCTCCCTATTTTGACTTGTTTGACTTCTACAGTCATAATTACACGTGGAGCCCACTAAACTGGGGGAACCAATCGATCAGTTCCACGTATGCAGAGCCACGTCCCGACTTTGCCAGTTTTTGCCACTCGTAGCTGCGCGCCGATTCCGGTAATAGAGATCTACAAAATGCCCGCGAAAAAGCATATTTGGGCCTTATATGTGGGCCTTGCCATTTTTATTTTCTCGAATCTTATTGGTTGGGTTGGGTAAAAATATTCAGGAGTGTCACATGCACATGCATAGAAAAAATCATCCAGAAAATACTCAGAATTTAAAAATGAGTAGCTCAGATTCCGTTCCTAAATTTTATTTTATTTTACTAGGTAGAACAACTTTATTTTTTTAACTGCAAAATTATTATTTTATTAATTTCTTTTTTTAACTGGAAACATAAACTTATATTATTAGAATAAAAAAAGGACACTGTCAGAGATAAAACTAGCGAGATTTATTTGGCATGAAATCATTTGGAGAAGAAGAAGAATAAGAAGGGTTCAATCATGTTATGAAACCCATCTAGAACATAAACAAGTCATATTTGGACACGTGCCGAGAAAAAAACAAATAATGAAAGATGTTTTTTAATTTTATATAACTCGTAAGGTTCAGGCTAGTTTATGCACAACATAATTATTAGTGTAATCCGGTTTACTAGGCATCTTCCTCAATAATAGACATAACTCTTTGTCCATGGGAGAGGGAGCATTTTGACAAGCATGGCCACATTTTGTATTACAGTCATTACACGTGAAAATCTTCATTCCTTTCTGTACATCTTCTATAGCATAACCTGCAATTCGATTGCAAGATTCCATTTTCTCCATGCCCAAGCGCGACTGCCATGCACATGACATCATTACTACCTTATTCGCAACCATCTTATTCACTTTGATAATAATACGCGTTCTAGTGAACCTCTCCAATTTTACGAAAAAGATCACACAATAACGTAAACTGTACACACCACAATAAGCATCTCACTCGGGCATTTCAGAACCCAAATACCATAGAGCACTATTTTGAGTTAATATTCACGAATCTGCTTTGTTGCCATATCGATAAGTAACATTTATTTATCTAGTGGGTACCAAGTGCAATAACAATTGACAGACAAAATGATCCCACAAAATGCAAACGGTTTAAGCTTCATAAACCTTGCACTCTTCATCACTGGGGCTTGTTTTGCAGAAGTCCTCCAATGGGTCTCCACTCCCTTGTGTAGGTATGCCCGGCCACTTGCTTGCTACCAGATGTGCCAAATCGACAACCCGTTGGCTAAAACGTTTGAAAAGGCAACCATTAATACACAATTCCTTTGTTCTCACTGTCATGACGTTATAGAAAGAGAATTTTCGTCTGCAATTTTTTCCCAATGATGTGGCTGTTTCTGTTCCTTTCATTTCAAACCAAAACACTCAATTCATTTGGCTCGTAGTTTCAAAATAACGTGGTATTATTATTTCGGATGAGTTTTTCGTATGAAAATCATAAATCATTTTCCTTACGAGTGTAGAAAACTTAAAAAACAACACCAGTTCTAAGGATTTGTCACCCGTACCTGTATCCCCATTCATTGTCATACCAAGCGACCACCTTGACCATGTCATCTCCCATGACCATTGTCAAAGACGAATCAATGGTGGAGGAAACGTCACTGCACCTGAAGTCCACCGACACAAGAGGAACATCACACACGGCCAATATGCCTTTCAACGGCCCATCAGCAGCCTTCCTGAAGGCAGCATTGACGTCTTCAGCAGAGATCCCTTTCTTTGCGACGTTCACAACTAGGTCAACCACAGACACATTAGGTGTGGGCACCCGGAGAGCAATGCCGTTGAGCTTTCCCTTGAGCTGTGGTAGCACTAGAGACACTGCCTTGGCTGCACCTGTACTCGTTGGGACTATGTTAAGTGCTGCAGCTCTGGCTCTCCTCAAGTCCCTGTGTGAAGCATCTAAGAGTCTCTGCACAAGATACAAGGAGTTAATGTTCGGATCCAACGCAGGGGTATTACCAGGGAATAAAAAAATTTCATTTTCATCAGGAAAAAAGGCCAAATTTTTACTGTTTTGAGACAGAAATGATACGGTTATGGAATTCCGAAAGGCCAATGTTTCCAAATGAAATGCACTGAAACTTGTCAAAATTCAATGAAACAAACTGAAACCTTGAGTATTTTACAAAACGTGTCTTCTTCCTTGCTAACCGTAACAACAAAAACAAGCGAAATTTTTGGGTCCTTTTTTAGTTGGTTGGCATATGAATTGCAGTTCCCTTTTCCATGGACGCATGATTACCTGATCACCAGTGTAGGAATGAGTGGTTGTCATGGTTCCCTTGACAATACCTGCAATTCCAGACATGCTTTGTGATTAGCAACGAAACAATTAACAAGAGAAACCGGATCAGAAAAAAATAATAATAATAACTAACAAGAGAACACTGCTAAAAGTTATCTATTACTCCCTTTAACTAGAATTTAGATCTCGTTGTGCTTTCATCACAATCTAACAAACCTTTTTTTTTTTCCTCTCAGTATATCAAAATGCAGAAAGTGTCTAAAATAACAAATTTAAAAAAAAAAATCTGCGAGCAAAATGTTGACATACCTAATTCTTCATCCATTACTTTGACAAAAGGAGCCAAACAGTTTGTGGTGCAAGAAGCATTGCTGCAAGTACCAAATTTCCAATCTTCAAACCAAAAGATTTAAAAAGTTGAATGCGCGCTAATATCACTTACAAGACATTACTACGAGAATTTAGGAATACAAACCTCATAATGTTTGCAACGTCATGTTCATAGTCTCCTTCGTTTACTCCAACGACATAGGTGGGAATATCAGCACCTTTTGCTGGAGCAGTGATGATAACTTTCTTTGCACCAGCTTGGATGTGCTTCCCAGCCCCCGCTCCATCCACAAACACACCAGTTCCCTGCAGTTTCACATGCGATAATTTGCATTTTCACTGACGGTTTTGGAATAGGGACGCTAATCTCTATCTGGGAGATTTTTTACCGCGCAGATAAAGTGAAAGGAAGGGAATAGAACCCAAAAAAAAAGATATGGAAATCTCCCCTTCAGCCCTAACCACAAAAAATAGGTCCATGAACACAAGATAAAATTGTGGATACGCACATTACTAAGAAATAAGAATCAATAATCTAAAACCTTTTATATGAAACTTGTTGCATTGACATATTTTTAATTGCGATTCATGGAAACTCTTACAAAACAAGCGACTTTTAAGAAAGCATTCTAAAGATTTGTTCAAATTCTTCTAAATTGTAGCTGTTCAAATACGAAAACATAAAAGTTTCTAAAAGGTGTTGATCGAGGAAATCTTATCGAAAACATACAGAAACCAAACAAGGTTCCCAGAGCGGCTAAGATATGAATTGGCAGTAGCCGAAAACCAAGACTTACTAAAGCAACTTAAAATGTCAAAAGTGAGAATTAGTATTACATGTACCTCAATTACAATGTCAATGCCTAGCTCAGCCCAAGGGAGCTTCAAAGGGTCTCTGTTAGAGACAACTTTGATGAGCTTACCATCAACACTGATGGTTTCGTTGTCCACTATTTTCACATCTGCTTTGAAAGTGCCAAGCATCGAATCGTACTTCAACAAGTGAGATGCCTACATTTGGAATGCAGAACTTATTAGCCAAGATACCGATAAAAGGTGTGTAGCTTCTATTACTGTTACTGACTGATTTTCCACAACCAATGGTAATTACAGAAATAATAAAATCACTCACATTCTTGACACCACCACTATCGTTAACCACGATAACTTCAAGAGGTGAGTTCTCCCGACCGTGCCAGCATCGGAGGAAGTTCCTGCCGATGCGGCCAAAACCATTAATAGCTACCTTCAATTTGGCCACTGGTTTTAGCTTGACAGGTCTGGACGTGGATCCTGCAGTCTGATTCAAAGTACGAAACCGTTTTATCACTGCCAGATTAAAAGAAGCATACAACACGTGCAGCTCTAAATTACAGTATCAGTTGTCAATAACAGTTCTAGAATCCTTAACTTGTTTGCTTTTGAAAAAGAAACCATGTCTTAATCACACATCAGAATTGCAAGATATTAGTGAATAAAACAAAGTGATCTTGAACTTCTTAATGAAGGATTAGAAGATAACCTTGGTCGTGAGTCGGGCAGCCACTGCATCAAAGAAAGATACATCCCTAGCATTCTTTCCATAGGTCAAAAATCCAGTGGATCGACGGCCCGAGAACTCTGCAAATTCCACTCTCTGTGCATCAATAAGAAATAAGCAAGTGCAAAGCACCAAAACAGTTAATAGTTGCTTATGCAAATCCTCTGCATAATTCTGGAGAGAGAGAGAGAGAGAGAGAGAGAGAGAGAGAGAGAGAGAGAGAGAGAGAGAGAGAGAGAGAGAGAGAGAGAGACCTTAGAAAGGCATTGAATTGGGAATACGTGAGAGCTCTTAGAGGGAAGTCTTGTGTTAGCTGAGATTCTTGAAGAAGCCAGAGCTGAGTGGGCGGCCATGGCTGCAACTTCCTCACTCGATATTTAGTTTGCAACTTTTAATTAGACTTTTATTCCAGTTATTATACATGTTGGGTGGACAGAAAATCTGAAAAGTTGAGTTTATGGATGAAAAATAAAGGAACATGTGGTGACAACATGTTAGATGAAAGATATGAGATAAGATGCATGTGTTGCAAAATAGCCACTGATGACTTTTATTCACTCATTCCTTGTATGCCCTTGCATACTTGCTTATTTTCCACAACAGTGTTTTTACATGCATACCCGTGTGCATGTATTACTATTATTTTGGCCGAGTAACAAGGGTGGAGGAAGCAACCTTTCTTAAGCGTGACCGCAGGACCTTCAGACCTGCAACAGGTCCCATGTATCTATATGTGCTTGTATGTAAAGTAGGAAGGCAAAGGTCCCATGCTGATGCCTATGATTTCCATCCGTTAGAGCATTCGGTATAATTCTTTTGGCTCACAAGCAAATATTGCTGGATGGTTGTGAACTCTCCAAAGAGTAGCAAAACGCAGAAATAAGAAGAAAAATCCAAAATTCCAAAATAGGAGCTATACCCAGTTTGTACGAATTTAGAACAAAACAGTCCAAGTGAGATAGTAACCATTTGAATGCTGTTCTGACTGTCGTGGATCCACAATCATAACTCAACAGCATTGATCATGATGAACCAGCAGTCTACCAGCACATAATCCAATGATCAACTATCCTCCAACCTCGGAGGTGTAATTTAGAAGAATAACTCTTCCAGAAACAAACCTTGGAAGTTCAAAGCTGGAAAAAGATATGGTATCAACAGAGTTTTACAATTTCTATTTCAGCTCCAAAATATCGGGCCGAGAGAGAGAGAGAGAGAGAGAGAGAGAGAGAGAGAGAGAGAGAGAGAGAGAGAGAGCAGATTCGCACAACATTCACAATGCACAGTAGTAAGCTTCAAAAAGCCACTTGACAAATTTCACAAATTTGTGTTGCAGAAGCAACATAAAGTGAATATCAGAAAATAATAAAACAAAAGTGCATTGTACACGAATCAGCCCAGAGATATTCTGCAATTTTATTCTACCAAGAAAAAGTATGTTCGCCTTGTACAAAACTGCTACATCAAAACACAAAACCTCGCTCTGTCAAGAAGGAAAAAATAACAGACTGCGAAACATTTCTTGATCTGAGGCTACCAAATCGTAAATGTGAAAATTCTCTTTGCCCACTAGTTCATTTGCAACCATCGACACTCCCATTTGGGACGCTTCTAGTCAGACATGGGATGAAACCTCATCTAAAGTGGGTAGCAGCTGTGCCATCTTCTCTTTTAGTACTTTCAAGTTTTCTGCAAATGAGCTAACATATTAGAGCCTTGGAAAGGAGGAAATACAGAGACATGCAATAACAAGACCATTTGATTACCGGAAACATGGTTTCGAAGAAAAACAAAATTCAAAGAAAGTGCACTGCAGGGACAAATGAAGGGTGAAGAAATCACTATAAATGGTACCATAAATAAGCATCCAACTCAAAATCAATTGACTCTGAATGGATCAGAGAGGCTGTTCAGGCTGATATACAATTTTCGGAAGTGATAATTAACCAATTTTAGACAACTCTAACCCAAAAAAAAAAAAAAAAACCGTTCGTACGGTCGTTTTCAAATAAACAACTCTAGGAGCTCCAAGTGACATTTCAGATGATGTTCATTTTCACAACAGCTTCAAGAGAGATCAAGCAATCTACGTATGGTATCACAAGTTCTCAAGATACAAAAAAAAAACTTGTGAACCCATCTTTCTTTTCTGGCATGGTGACCAAGTTCTATTTATGCCAATAAAAGAAATGGTGCTTATCCAGCATATATATGACAGTTAAAGCACAATTGCCTCCCATAAGTATAAATCTCAATTCTAACATTAAGAGTCCAGAAGTAGTTTAAAAGAACATCACTGAGGAAAAAGATAATCTAAAAAGTTACAAAAGTAGAAAATAAAGGATATTCCTGCGGGATTATAGCTTAAGATCAACAGCTGACCTCCAAGGCTTTCTCTTCATCGTATTTAAATTTGGGCAGTTTCTTCACTACGTTTTCTTTTCTTTTTTTTCAGGTCCTAGCAGTGCCTTGCTGATCTGTCAAACATCTAACACTTGTCAGTACAACATAGTACGAAGTACAGTGGCTAATAGTGCATAAGACTTGTAGCCCAAAAAGAGCATGAACTGCACCAAGAATCACTGTAAAGGCATAACCCACTGATACATAAAAACTGACCCGGCTATACGAAATGACAAGGTAGGTAAACCCGCAGGACTAGAGGTGCATATACCCAACCAAGTGTGTCAAATATTATTCCTCCCAAAAGATAGCCTCTAATAAAGGTGCTTGAATTTCCTGACCTAAAACCGTCCCTATTAATTACACGGCACACGGGAGACTGTCATTTAGAACTTGAAAGTGAAAGGGTTTTCTGCACTCCACTTTAACTTGCATAACTTAGTGGAGTAGACAAAAAACCAACAAGAATGATACCTGTATCTGGCTTGAACGGTAAGTCCCCTTCTACAGGTGGAACTTTGTTTTTTTCTCTATCTGAACAAGTTCTTGCGGTCTGAACTTCCAATATATTGCTCTACTGACTTGAAAGCTGGATTTTCACAAGGATAGTTAAGCATAAGAAAAAGAAGGAAAAAGATTGCCTAACAAGCAACGTATTCACAGGAAGCATTCTTCTAGAATCAAATGTAAAGCAAGTGGAACATACACTAACAATTAACTAACATGTACTTCAAACATCTCCATATGAAGATGGTCCTCGAGCTCCGAGCAAGAACTGGATCAAGTCTGAAGTATACTTTGCAAACAACATCACTAGCCCAGCCTATGGCTTCTTCGCCGAACATGGGCTCTACTAAAATATCAGCATTGGACATGACAAGACATCAAAAACTATCCTCTATTCTTTACCTAGTTTTTAGTCTCCTCTGTCTGTGAATCAATCTCAAGAGAATTATCAGTATGGGTAGGAAGTCCATAATTGCTTTGAAGAAGTGGGTACGACTGACTGCTTCGTTGAGAAAGAAGAACCAAAAAATTGAGAGGTTTAAGTCTGGGCCAGTGGCAACTGCAAAGGCCAGGGTTACTAGGTATAGAGCAGCGTTTAGGGTTTGTGCTCGGGAGGTTTTCACCGTCAGGGCCAAGTTGAACACCCTGGCTAAACAAAAGAAGAAGATGGAACTTGAAGCAGAGCTTCTGGAGACCGAGATCAAATCCTACCCTACCATATCGGTCAAGTCCGTGGATCAAGTTGAGTTTCTCAAAACCATGGGAGGATTCGAGGGAGTTAGCCCCTCTCTCTCTCTGTCTCATTGCTCAGCAATAGATCATGAGGATGTTTATGAGCACGCTATTGAGCGTGGTTTTGCTGTTTTAGCCCCTACGAATGGCCCCAATGTTGAACCGTAGTTGGCTTGGGGCTAGGCTTATTAGTATAGTTGATCTGTCACCTTCATATGTAAAGCAAGTGGAACATACACTAACAAATAACTAACATGCATTCCAAACATTTCCATATGAAGACAGTGCCCAAGCTCCGAGCAAGAACTAGATCAAGTCAGCATTGTACTTGCAAACAACATTTTACCAGCCCAGCTTATGGTTTCTTCACCAAAAATGGCCCTTAGTCTACTAAAATATCAGAATTGGACATGGGAAGCCATCAAAAACTATCCTCTATTCTTTGCCTACGAATTATTATCCTAATAAATCGTTATCTAGTATTTAGTCTCCTCTGCCCCCTATTCTTTGCCCTTAGCTTGACGATTAAATACAAGATGGTTACAGGTGAAAATCTGCATTCCTTTATGTACATTTTATATAGCATAACCTGCAATTCGACTGCAGGATTCCATTTTCTCCTTGCCCAAGCGCAACCGCCATGCACATTACATCATTGCTACCTTACTCGCAACCATCTTATTCACTTTGATAATAATAGGCGTTCTACCGAACCTCTCTAATGCTATAAAAGATCACACAATAACGCAAATTGTACGTATCACAATAAGCATCTCACTCAAGCATTTCAGAAGTACCATAGAACACTATCTACAAATCTGCTCTGTTGCCATTTCGGTAAGTAACATTTATTTATTGATTGGGTACAAAGTGCAATTATAATTGACTGACAAAATGATTCCACAAAATGCAAACAAGGCAGAGGGAGATGGATAGCAGATTCGCACAGCATTCACATTGCACAGTAGTAAGCCTCAAAAAGCCACTTGACAAATTTCACAATTGATTGTTGCAAAAGCTAACATGAAGTGAATATCAGATAATGATAAAACAGAACTCACAAAAAAAAGAGTGCATTGTACACAAATCAGCCAGAGATATTCTGCAATGAATAGAATCTTCGAACAGATTTGAAAACTAAGAAATACTAATATTGATATTAATATTCTGTGAATAAGATGGTTGCAAGTAAGGTAGCAATGATGTAATGTGCATGGCGGTTGCGCTTGGGCAAGGAGAAAATGGAATCCTGCAGTCGAATTGCAGGTTATGCTATATAAAATGTACAGAAATGAATGCAGATTTTCACCTGTAACCATCTTGTATTTAATCGTCAAGCTAAGGGCAAAGAATAGGGGGCAGAGGAGACTAAATACTAGATAACGATTTATTAGGATAATAATTCGTAGGCAAAGAATAGAGGATAGTTTTTGATGGCTTCCCATGTCCAATTCTAATATTTTAGTAGACTAAGGGCCATTTTTGGTGAAGAAACCATAAGCTGGGCTGGTAATGTTGTTTGCAAGTACAATGCTGACTTGATCTAGTTCTTGCTCGGAGCTTGGGCACTGTCTTCATATGGAAATGTTTGGAATGCATGTTAGTTATTTGTTAGTGTATGTTCCACTTGCTTTACATATGAAGGTGACAGATCAACTATACTAATAAGCCTAGCCCCAAGCCACCTACGGTTCGACATTGGGGCCATTCGTAGGGGCTAAAATAGCAAAACCACGCTCAATAGCATGCTCATAAACATCGTCACGATCTATTGCCGAGCAACGAGAGAGAGAGAGAGAGAGAGAGAGAGAGAGAGGCTAACTCCCTCGAATCCTCCCATGGTGTTGAGAAACTCAACTTGATCCACGGACTTGACCGATATGGTAGGGTAGGATTTGATCTCGGTCTCCAGAAGCTCTGCTTCAAGTTCCACCTTCTTCTTCTGTTTAGCCAGGGTGTTCAACTTGGCCCTGACGGTGAAAACCTCCTGAGCACAAACCCTAAACGCCGCTCTACACCTAGCAACCCTGGCCTTTGCAGTTGCCACTGGCCCAGACTTAAACCTCTCAATTTTTTGGTTCTTCTTTCTCAACGACGCAGTCACAACGACGCAGTCAGTCGTACCCACTTCTTCAAAGCAATTATGGACTTCCTACCCATACTGATAATTCTCTTGAGATTGATTCACAGACAGAGTAAGGTATTCATACAAAAAAAAAAGTGGAGGGAAAAATTTGGGGAGGGGTGACCTGGCGATCCAGGTGAAAAAACGAATTACCGTCAGATCTACTTCGTTTAGGAAGGGCTGGGATTAAGGATTAAGGCTTGGTTTGGCTAAATTGAAAAAACTAGATTATTGATTTTTTTGGTTTTGTCCTTGTTAAAAAAAATTGCATTTGTTGGTTTTCGGACGATTTTTTGAAATTTTTTGGCTTGTCTCGACGAGAGGAATCTAAAAAATGTAAAATTATTAGGCAAATTTTAAATTTTGTAAATAAAGACAAAAAATAATCCAAAAAACCGGAGAAACCTCAAAAAAATCGATCGAAAACTAACAAATGCAAAAAAAATTTGAATAAAGACAAAATCAATAATCCAAAAAATTAGTTTTTTTAATTTAGTCAAACCAAGCCTAAATGTGGAAGCTGAGTTGCAAATTACCTCACAACCGTCCGATGAGCTCCCTTGACCTCCCTAAGGAAGGGTTGAGATCGGCGATCCACGTTTAAATTTTGAGCCAATGGTAGCAAAGCACCAATGGGTCGGTCTTCCGGTTATGGCTTTGCCATGAAGTCGGGCCGAGCTGATGGACTCCGTCCCCGGAAATTTCGGGTCGGATGGATTAAAAGACCCGACCCGAAATCCACATCGACGGCGGTGCCAATGACGGCGCAGCGACGGTAGTGGCCGGCGGATCGTTTCTGAGAAAGGAATCATGGAGTCCTCTTGTGTGCGTGAGAGATAGGGTGTAAAATGATGTTGTGGTGGTCGGAAGGAAGGTAAGAGAGGGAAGACGAGCAGGTCGGAACGAGGGGAAGAGACCAAAAATGATACCATCTTTCCCGGTTGCAGATAGAAAAGGAGGATGGAGGAGGGTACAGATGATGAAGAAGGGCGGGACAGAATATCAAGATTTGTCAAGATCGCATTTTTTATGGTTGGTCTGGGTGAATTAAAAAAATTAGGTTTTTTATTTTTTTGTTTTGTTCTTATTAAAAAAATTACATTTGTTGGTTTTCAGTTAATTTTTTTGTGGTTTCTTGACTTATCTCGACAAGAAAAATCTAAAAAGTATAAAATTATTAATCAAATTTAAAATTTTGTGAATCAATACGAAGAATAATCTAAAAATCTAATTTTTTAAATTATTTTTCGTCTTTATTTACAAAATTTTAAATTTGGATAATAATTTTATACTTTTTAAATTCTTCTCGTCGAGACAAACTAAAAAATCAAAAAAAATAAACCAAAAACCACAAATACAAAAAAAAAATTGAATAAGCACAAAATCAAAAAAGCCAATAAACTAGTTTTTTCAATTTACCAAAACCAACTCCTAGGGTGGAGAGGATTTTATTTCCTAGTGGACCGGATCTCACGAGCATATTCCCAGTGGCATGTGCACTACGGTCCCACCCCTTTGGATGATGATATGTTAGGGTGTAACAAGAACACAGCATATTATCCTACTCCTAGTCTTTTTGGGTGACTTCTCTAATAGATTTTATCAAAATTTTGATAAAATCAATTCCTTTATTTTATTCATTCGTGAATTCATTTGATAAAATACGTAGATTTTTTAATGTAAAAAGTTGCATTTTTTATTTTTATTTTTGGGTAAATGAGTTTGAAAATAAATGAGGCTAAGCGGATATACAGCCTACAAATAGCATACCCTAAGGAGGACAAAATAAAAGAAAATAAAGAAAATGAAAGGGATAGCCAAGAAGGCAACAGTAGAATGGGATGACAAAGTGCACAACATACGTGCATGACAGCAATAAAAACATAAAAGATGATGAAGCCTCTGAAAGGAACTTGAAACAATTCTGAGCAGTGATGTATCTCAATGAGGACTACTCAAAAACCTTCCAAGACAAGGGCATTGGTCCTGGCCCAACTATGCATGATGTGAGATGATTGAATTTTCTTCTATAAAAGCTTGGACAGCTCTGATGACTGTTCTACCCTAAAGTGGCAGACCAACATACAACAAAATTGGGCATGACCGCTAGGTACAGAACAGGTACCACAACAGTGATCAACAGTGAACCACTAACATACAAAATGAGGTTCACAAACACAGAGCAATCTGCCTATAATTTGACAGCATAGCTACGCAACTAAATGCAAAACATAACAGAAATCTGCCCAAGCAGTATAAGTAGATTATCAACAGCAGCAGAAAAATGCAGTAGCAATAGTATAATGCAGAATTATCAGCAGCAGTGTAATGTGGCAGCATAATAGAGCACAATAATCAACAACAGCAGCAGAATTCAATGATCACAATGCAACAGAAAACGTATGAACCGAGCATGAAACTATAGCATATTTAAAATGCAGAACTACAAAACAGAAAAGAGGAGGGTGTTAGAACTCCCTTTCTGTTTAGAGGACCTTTTCCACTCAGCTTTGGTAGCCTTTTGATGTTGCTTTCTAGATCCTCCAAAATCCGCTTTGGCAGCCTTTTTTTGTTGTTTTCTTGATCCTCCAAATGCTGGTAAGTCAGCAGATAGAAAATCAATGGGATGTGAGACTGGTGTGGAGGGACTCTCGTAATCTGTCACTTCCTCAAGGTTGGTATCCAGATGCTCACTACTAGGCTGAGCCTCTTGCAAGACATGAAAAGAGTTGGATAAGAGTGTACCAATCATCGAAGATGGTTGATCAGCAGAAATACCAACATCCTTTAACTTGGTACATTGGACTGTCTTGGCATATGAGGGTTGGACAGATGCGGGAATGACTTTCCTTTTCCCTGCTGCTTGCCAGCTGGTATCAGGATGGGGATTGATAGTGTTTTGTTGAACACGGGAAGCTTTAGATTGGACAACAGCTTTGCAAGATTCTAGGGGCTGAATTGGCTTATTGGTACATTGGGCATCCGAGTGCCCAGACACCCTGCATCCAAATTCATAGATTTTATCACATGTTTTCACGAATAGATAAAATTAAGGGGTTAATTTTATCAAATATTGATAAAATCCATTAGAGAACTCAGTCTTTGTCTTTTTTTAGGGAGCCTTGGCCAACAGTCCATGAGGAGAGACTTGCATCCTAATTAGTCCACGTAAATACACTATAGTGCCGAAAGTCTTTCCGTTCCTTCCAGTTCCAAAATTGCCCCTAGAGCGGCGATGAATTAGTAATGGCACATCAGGCTCATCCAAAGAGATTCACACGTGCTACGAGGGATTGGAGGGACGCTTCTCGTGATGGGCCACCAACTCATTAGGAAGAAATATTTTATGCAAAAATGCTACTCCATTTGTGCACCACTTTCTGTGGGACTCATTATGAAATTCCATATAAATCATTAGAGCAGTTCAATATATTTTAAACATGTTTTTTTGAGAATTTTTGTAAAAAATAAACTCATTCACCTATCGATAAAGCTATTGCCTTTACTAATATTCAAATCAGTTGATTTTTTATTAGGGCGGTAAAATAATATTCTAAATAAATTGAACGAGTCGGATAATTAGTGTGGGACCCCGAAATGAGTCACACACAAAATGGTGTATATTTGGTGTACACGAAATGTTGTACTCATAGCAATGCTCTATTTTATGGTCATGGAGCATGTCACAGAGACTCCGAACTACACATTTGTGTGATGCCCACACTAAAGTATTGTGGGGCTCTCACAAATGTGTGGTGTAGAACTCGTGTGGATCATGTCCTAGAGCATGAAATAATATGACTTTTTGAAATTTTATCGTGTTGGAGTTAATATTGTTATCGAATTTTTTAAAAAAATTTCAACAAATCTACATATAATTATGTACATTATAATGTTCATATGAACTGTGTTTAACACTAAACAAAAAAATACACATTCTCAAGTAAAGTTTGTGCCATTGGAAAAGCTTTTTATACTTTACTTAGAACAAGTCCAATGGTTGAAGCCGATCAAAAAAGAAAGTCCAATGGTTGAAAAATGACTTGAGTCATTTGGCAAAAAAAATTTGCAAAAACAAAAACAAAATTTGCAAAAGCTTTTAATTGGCCGAGATAGTGTTATGTCTTGAATTATTATTTTTTAGATAGAGACTGTTTTTAGTTTAGATATCGTTATCTCATACTTTGTTTTTTTAGAAATAGAGACCATTTCAAATGAGATACTATTATCTCATGTTTTGTTTTTGTAGATGCAGAGACATTTTTAGATGAGATACTATTATCTCATGCTTTATTTTTGTAGAAATAGAGATTGTTTTAGCCAAGGTACCATTATCTCATACTTTGTTTTGTTTTTTGTTCCAGTCGAAAGACTTTAATGATTGTGCATTTTAAACGAGATACCTTTATCTCATACTTTATTTTTGTAGAAGCACAGATTGTTTCGGTTGAGATAGCGTTTTCTCTTCCTTTGTTACATAGATAAAGAGATGGTTTTAACTGAGATACCATTATCTCTTGCTCCATTTAAGAATATAAAGATAAAGATTGTACAAACTCAAATATCGTTATCTCTTGCATTGTTTTTGTAGATAAATAGATTGTTTTAGCTGAGATAGCATTATCTCTTGAATTAGTTTCTTTTTGTAGATTCGGACTATTTTTAGCTGAGATAATGTTATCTAATGCTTTGTTTTTTTAGAGAAAGAGATTGTTAACTAAGATATTGTTATCTCATGTTTTCTTTTTGTAGAAATAGAGAAGTTGGATTTTCCCTGTTAAAAAAAAAGTTGAGATATCATTATCTCATGTTTTGTTTTATTCTAGTTGAGAGATAGTTTTAGTTGAGATACCATTATCTCATTATTTGTTTTTGTAGAAACATAAACTATTTCAAAGGAGATAATTATCTCTTGCTTTATTTTTTTTAGAAACATAGAATGTTTTGGCTGAGATACTGCTATCTCATGCTTCGTTTTTTAGAAACATAGACCGTTTTAGCTAAGATAACATTATCTCATACTTTGTTTATTTTTTGTTCTAGTTGAGAGATTGTTTTAGTTGAAATACCGTTATTTCATTCTTTGGTTTTTTTTATATATATATAAAACAAATGAAAAAGGTTTTGCTTCTGAAAAAGTTCCTCTCAACATAAAAGCACAACATGTAACGCCCCCGAAAATGGAAGCAAAGCAAAAGAAAATCAATTGCGTAAAATATTTTCATCCTCAATCGACATTATACGAAGTATTAGGATAGGAAGCTCAAAAATGGATTCTAGACGTTGAAAAATGGTGGGGAAGTTTAAATCTGAGGTCAAAGACTAGTGACCAGTCGGATTAGTATAGTGCATCTTAGCCTTTGAAGATTCAACAACACAGGATAATGTCTTCCTTTCTTCAACCTCAGGTCCTCAAACACCTGATCGATGCTTTTTGGGCTATCTCTCTCTCTCTCTACAATATCTCACCCTCTAAAACTCCATTTTTCCTCCAGATCGATGCTTCCTCTTCGTCTCTCTCACCTCTATCCTCCTTGTGGCTTCAATTTTCATCTCACATCACCATGGCTGAGATCGAAATCCCATAAAACCAACGTGGCAGTAGCTATGGGAACTGCCACGCTGCCATGGAAAATTCCGCGCATCAAAGAGAGAGGAGTGAGAGCTACCACTGTTGATCTCCCAACATCCGCACACCAGAAAGAGTGGAGGAGAAATAGAGGAAAAAAACGATCGTATTTCAAACAGAGAAGATCGAGGGTATTTTTGTCCACTGAAGGACCTTACACTATGACCCTTAAAAATCAATGGACCTTCGGTCTTGTGAAAACTTGGCCTAGACTAATTAGGCCAATACCACCCAGTTTCGGACTTTATACCAATTTCCCGCTTTTTTTAACCTAGTAGTATTTCTTTGGAGTACTATTTAAATTTCCAAATTAATTTTTATGACATTAAACATTACTAGTGTTGATCCAATGCAAACGGAAATTCAAGCAATATACCAAGGAATTAAATGGGCTTCAGACAATGGTGAAATTAATTTTTGAATTATTTTTTATCGGTCATTTTTTAAGCTTTTGTTGTTTATAGCATTATTTTCATGATTTATTTATTCATCTAGTTGGTTGAAAAAAGTTATACTAGTTATAACAAAAATAAGTTAATTAAAGTCAAAATTATTTTAAAAAGTCGCTTTGTATTCTTTTATACTTTTCAACCTTTTTAGTCATATTGTTTTACTCATTATGCCCTTAATTTTCTGTCTAAAATAGCACTTTTATTGTCCTACAAATGTCACGATTGAAAAGGGGAAAAAATGACGAGTTTACTCTTTTGCTCTTACATTTTTAAAGTACATACATGCAATAATACTAATATTTTGAAGGTAAAATGAAAAAATTAAAATATAACAATTAAAATATTCAAGAAAATTAGTTAGGTTAAAATGTTTGGGAGAATTGTACCGATAAGAATAAAAAGTATTCAGAACAATGTTTTGAATCCCGTACCAGTCAGGGTACTGATTTTTCTTGCTGGTACGGTACTGTTACCGGACTGAGTACCAATTTTTTCCTTTGCGGGGGAAAAAAATATTTGAACGAATATTTTGCACGTGGATCTAATGATTCTAATTTTCTTGCTAACCAAATAATTTAGACACAACGGATACAAGTAATGCCCCCTAACATTAGATGAGTTCCACGTGTGTAGTTCTGAGAGGAAACATTTCCTTAATTCATTTTTCCAATTTTATTTTATTTTATAGCTAGAAGAAAGAAAAATACATTAATCAACTAATCCAAACAAATACAACCACCTAGGCCCCGATTGGCTATGGGTTTAGATGGGGGATAAGTTATACCCCCTCGTTTTATCCTGGTCCCACAAACTTAAGCACGGGTTGGGAAGCAAACAAGACCCAGGATATGTGAATAAATATCAATATATGGGGTTGGTTCCGATGGCGGCTAGATATTATTTAATAAATATGTGAATAAATATCAATATATGGGGTTGGTTCCGATGACACTACATTTGACACAACAATAATTGGAGAAAATCAACTCATTTGAGTATCGGTAAGTGCTTGGTTCAAACAGTTCTGCAAACACCAATTCTTGTCTTGTCTGTCTTTCTGAAAAACTTGGGGCAAGCACTTATCGATAATCGATTGAGTTGAATCCTCGCAAGGTGTTCTATTTTACCCATTTAAACAAAGTGGACAGTTTGGATCGTCACAATAAAATCTAGAACAAAAACTCGTGTCAAAAGTGGTGTCATCAGAACTCCCTTGTATATATATAGGCCGGTTCCCCTCACACAACCAATAACACAACATTTGACACAACAAATTTAAACCACACATTTTTTGGGTCCCACAAAAATGATTGGAGCCGTTCCATTTGTTTATATATATAAACATGAGTAGAAATGATGTCCCGATATATAAGTTTACATCAAATTATGGATTGAATATGTACTCCTTGTCTCCCTCCGTCCTTTTTTAAGTGTGTTGTTTCGTAAATCCAATTAATTAAAAAGACATTATCATTACACATTTCACGTCAATTTCTTCCTTTACTTTTCACATTTCACATTAATTTGTACTTCTGCTTTCACTTTTACACATTAGTTTTTTACCCATCAACTTATCAAAGGGCAAAACAATAATTGTCAATCTTTTACCAATTAACTTTTCAAAACACACTTATTTAAGGACAACCCATAGTAGAATACACTACAATAAAAAGGACGGAGCAAGTAGATAAGAGGTGAATACAAGACAAGAAAGGGAGTCCTAAATTTCTTTTACTTCTTTTTTCTTTTTGTTCTTGCTTGCATATATTTGGAAAGAGACGTGAGAATCCGTCCTTTATGATTATGGCGGAAGCTCTCATCCTATTTAGGAGTGGATTTCCATTTGGATGGGAGTGAGCTCCTGTCAAGCTCTTGTATAGGGAGTGTGGATTCAAGCTCCCATGTAGGGAATGCATCCAATTTAAAAGAATCCTGTAACTAAGGTTTGAGGATGCATTCTAGTTTGACTAACCAATGTATTGGCTTTGGTTTTCTTATTAACTTTATATTTCTGTTAATCGTTAATAGTTGCATCGGGTTGTGATTAGTTTGACAAGGATGAAGTCGTGGCAAAACAAAAAAGATATGTATGTAGGCTACATAATCTAAGCATTTTATTGGTGGAAATTCTTGACTCTTGTGTTAATGTGACATAGGGGTGCTTTGGCTAACTTGAAAAAACTAGATTATTGGATTATTTGGTTTTGTCCTTATTCAAAAAAAATTTGCATTTTGGTTTTTATTTTAGATTTTTTAGGTTTATTAGGCGCTTTTGCTTAAGAGGAATCTAAAAAGTATAAAATTATTAGCCAAATTTTAAATTTTGTGAATAAAGACAAAAAATAATCCAAAAAACCGGTTTTTTAGATTATTTTTCGTCTTTATTCACAAAATTTTAAGTTTGGCTAATAATTTTATACTTTTTAGGTCCTTCCTACCGTCAATGCTCAGTCGAAAACCACAAAAATCGTAGAAAACCAACAAATGCAAAAAAAATTAATAAGGCATCAAAACCAATAATCCAATAATCTAGTTTTTTCAAATTAGCCAAAGCACCCCATAATAACATGACGCAATAACATGAAAAACATATTGGTATCGTACTACCCTCTTTCCCACATCAGAACTTGCGAAAGTTGGTTCTCTATTCACGGAAATCCCCACAAGCTACTGATGCCCCTGTTTACTTTGTGGTCTACTGTACATTTGATTTTTAATGTTGAAACTTGTGGTTTGTTATTCCTATTTGTCAAATCCTGTTGTCAGTCCAATGGAGCTTCTTGCCATGCAAATTGCTTTGCTCCCCCCCACCCCCCCTCTGACGCGTGCCCCCGCCCCCCACCCGGCCCCACCACTAATTACCACTCTACCCCTCTTCCTTCCTTTAATTACATTAACTTTATTATTAATATTTATTTATTTATTTATTTAGTTTTTTTATTTAATTCATTTCTTTTAGTATTTAAATATTTATTTATATCTTTTATTAATATATATTTTTTATTATTAATATTAATTTATTTCTTTATTTTTTTATTTAGTTAACTCCTTTCTTTATATTAATTCATTTAATTATTTAATTCATTTATTTTGTTTTATATAGTTTTTTATTTACATATTTATTTATATCTTTTATTAATATATTTTTTCTCTTCTATCTTTTTAGAATTCTCTAATATTTTATTTCTCTTTTTGAATTATTTAATATCTTGTTTTTCTAATATGTAATAAATCTTCTCGTTCTTTATATATATTTTTATAATATGGTCTAATATCTTTTTTTTCTCTTTTATTTATTAAATATTATTTATTTACTTCATTTTTTAATTACTTTTTTTTTTGTTTTCGGATCAGTTGGATTTTTTTTTTGTCAAAGAAGGAGAGATTTTGATCTGAGTTTGAGAAGGAGGGGTGGGGGGATATTGGGAATTTTCAAAACCACTTGTCAACGTGATTGTAATATTTATTCATTTTAAAACGTGATTGTAATATTATTATTTCACTTTTAGAAGTTTTATTTATTTATTATTCATTGTTAAGACAACTTAATTAACTAATTAAAATAATTAGTTAATAATAATAGAAGTTTTTTTGTTTATTATAAAGTTTCTAAATACAAAATGAAATTTAAATGCAAATTTAAGAAAATAATTTACTTGCAAATGTAATTTGAATAAACCAAATTAAATGAGTAATTAATTAAATAAATAAAATGAGTAAACGAAATTATTAAAATTACAATAATTAAATAAATAAAATTGAAAAAAAAAACAAAAAAAAAGAAGAAGAAAAAAGCCGGAAAGGGAGGGAGGGGGGGTTAATTTGGGAATTGGGTGGGGTGGGGCCGGGGGACAACCCCTGACAGGGGGGTGCAAAGCACCTCTCTTTGCCATTGACTATCAGCAAGGCATGATGAACCCCTTTTTCCGGTCTTTTTGTTTTTTTTGCAGATGACATGGCATGTCCGTGCAGAGGCAGTACTATCAAAGACGTTAACTCTGCATCCCCATTAAGGGTCATCATCGGGCCGGCCCAGTCCACGAACTTCATGTTCAAGCCCGTCCACGGGCCGGGCTTGGTGGGTTTTTTCTTTTTAGTGGGCCCGGCTATCTCTCAAAAGATGAAGTCCAAGCCCGGCCCATGGGCTTATCCTAGTCGGGCTAGCCGGCCGACTAGTCTTCGGGCGGGTCGGGCCGGGCTAATTAGGTGGGCTAACTCTTTCTCAAAATACTTATTGCCTAAGCTCTTGGTTCGAAGAAGTGGAGGTTTCAGTGGAAATGGAGAGGGAAGAGACGTGGAAAAAAATGGTTGAGAGTTTCCAAAACATGGTTTAAAGAAGGTAATGACCCCTTCACACAAAAATTCTTTGTAAATGTCGAAAAAAAAAAATTATTGTAAAAAAGTGGACTTACAATGAATTCTCCATAGTAAATGTCAGGAAAAAAATTCTTTGTAAAAATTCTTTGACCATGCTTTTGTGTGTGTGTGTGTGTTTTCATACTTTTTCAATTTTTTAAATCTTGGAATAAGAAAGTGGATTTGGGAGTTCCCCATAGTAAAGTGGGTTTGGAATCATTTCAAAAAACTTGAGCTATTTTATTACATATTTATTACATATATGTATATTTGTTGCTAACCCACGCTTACGGCGTGTATAGTGTCTGCAGGCTACTTGGACGGGCTTAATATCTCGGGGTTCCTACGGGTTGGTGGGCCACCCAATGGGCCGGGCTGGGGAAATTTAAAATTTTAAAATTTTCAAGCCCCGGGAAGGTTGGGCTGGGGCTAAATTTCCCATTTGACGGGCTCGGGTAAAGCCCGGCGGGCTCAAGGATGTCGAGATGTTTGGCTTTGTTGATTGGGAGCTTGTGATGTACCTACTTCAAAATGCAACCAATCTTGAGAAGATAACTATTGATCCTTACTATCCGATTGTGCATTCACGGAAACATACGAAAAACAAGTTGGAAGAGGAAGAGCGAAAGCGAGCTCACCAGCTTCGAGAAAAATTGCCTTCCGCGTTTAAGTTAATTGTTCTTTAATTTTGATTGGCAGTCATTGCCAGGTGAAGTTGTTTTCTTCGTCTGTCTGTACTGTAAGCTTAGTTATCTTTGTAACTTTGTTTATTAAGGGCTGCATAGTGTCTCCTGACAACTTATTTATCTTTGTTCTTCAAATGGAGTCGCAGCTTTCTGAGGCTTAAGCTTTAGGTTTCAGATACTTAATTATTGGGTTTTCATTGTAAGTTATTTTGAATTGGCGGCATCGAGTTGTTATTCATTTCTTTTATTGAAACTCTTCTGGAATCCTTAGAGTTCAGTTATTCCTACATATCATTTGTTTTGTCTCTGTCGTGGTCACAGCAGGTGGCAGCAACCCCCCTTCCATGAGGACATGGCCACTGGCCAGTACTCTTCTCGTTCCTGTTTTAACAAGAATCGTTTATGCCCTTTGAGAGAAGCTTTTTGCTTTTCTAATCTTAAATATATGCAGTGTCACATTAGTCCCAAAATATCAATGACACCATCGTTTAAAATTTGTGGCAAAATATTAATAGCACGGACTTTGTGATCTCCATGAAAATATGTGAAAACCTAGCAAAGAATTTTACTCCGTAGAGCTCCGATTTCAAAGAAGCACTATGAAGGATTGATGTTGAATACTCATGTTGATATAGCACCTGAAATCTTAGAATAGAGCAACTCGTCTAATGAGATCTTAATTACCGGGCCAACTTTTTTTTTTTTGTTTTTTTTTGACAAACCTGGCCAACGTTTGAAGTTATGATTCTTATGATCAATGGTAGTTAGAACTTAGGAAATTTTCTGTGATGCCCGAGTGGTATGGGGGCATCATGCCCTTGAGTGTTCTCAGTCCTAAGATCGAGTATTAGGTTATTTTGTATTAAATCCACCCGCAAAAAGTAAGGTGATTTTGCATTTTTTCTACTGTTTTTGCCAAAAAATTTACATCTGCATAGGACTATTTTAATTTTTGCTTAAGAGACGATGTCATCATTCCTTGTTCATTTAGTCTTAATCGAACAAATTGAGGTTAGTTGCCTCGTAACCAAGCCAAATGAATTTTGGGTATTCTCCAAACAGGATGAATAACCGTTAAAAGTAATAAAAAATCACAAATCACGATTCATGCTAAAGTAATCTCAAATTCCAACCTACAATCTTAATGAGAAACAAAATACTGCTTGGACCAATGGATACTTGGGCCGAACCGATATATACTCGAACAATTCCATTCGGGGAAAAATAACGGTTTGGCTCGGGCACCCAGTTTGACCTAATAGAGGCAATGGCCCACAGTAAAGCTTTAATTAAGTTTCATGATTCTTCTATCCAACGGTCAAGGGTGTCATGAGTGACTCTCCGGTCACATGCTTTCCAAAATCGAGGCTTCTTAGGAAAATAAAAAAAGAAGATTCCAAACCATAGTTGTTGTGAAGACATGCATCACTATCATTATTTTAATGAACGTGGGGTCCAAATTCCTATAAATTAAAAGGAAAAAGTACTGCATGAAAACCGAATCATCTAAGCATTTTGCGATAAAACAACAAAATCCTTTGGACACATTTCTAGGTCCATGTTGCATAAAACAGGGAAGCAACAAGTAGTTAAATGGTAGCTTGGGAGTTGGGGCAGCTCACTTAAGCAAAGAGTCAAACTAGGGTTGTTCAGTAGATCATTCGATTCGTCAATTCAATTAATTCGAATTGATCCGAATCATCCGTTGATCTATCCGTGAATGTTCGGTTTGGTTCCGGATCGAGAATTCCTTATCTAACGGTTCCGGATCGGATTGAATCCGCTCGATCCGCTCAATAATTCTTCTTTAATCTGTCAACTCCATTTGATCCGATCCATAACCGATCCATGAATATTCGGTTCCATTCTGAATCTTAAAAATCATAATCCGCTCTAAGCGGATCGGATCGGATTGCTTGGATCCGATCCGTGGACACCCCTAGGTCAAACCGATATAAAATAATTGTGAGTAACTCAGGAGACCTCTTTTTTAGTGACATCTTTTCTTGGGGGCACGTTAAGCATATTTCATTGATCAAGGACTTCTAGATTTATCTTTGGTTATAGCATATATATAGTTTGGCATCTTACTAAATTTTCATTGTTTTTTCCACCATTGACAAGATGAATGAAGTAAGCACATAAGTAATGGGGTTGGTTAGGCTCTTGCATAAATTGCTTTCTCCATTTAGTGTGTAGGCAAAAGATGAATTCAATCTCTAATTTCTACAAGGGAAAATTTCAGATCGAAGCATATTTTCGAACAAGAGCTTCGATAATTTGTAGAATGACAAAATTTATAAGCTATGAGATAGTATCAAAATATTTTACTACTAAAACGATGATAGAGTTTGCTAATTTTACTTAGGAACATAATGGACTCCCAAATTTAGTCGTGGTGCGTGTAAACTAGTCAGTATATCTGAGTTATAAAAAAGATAAACATAACTTTGGTTTACATTTTTAACACGAATTCCCTCTATCCGTAGTTTTTGATCATTTTTTTGGAATTTGTGCCACTTCTAAAACGTTTTTATAATATTTTTTAATGATTTTAAAAACTTTGAATAATAGAACTAATTGAGATTTATAAAATAAAATTCATATTTATATATTTTTAAATATTTTTATTAAAAATTATAATGAATTGAAAGTGCCACAAATTTCAAAAAAGAACCAACAAACATGGACGGAGAGTTAGGCCTTGTTTCCTGTAAAATTTTACGGATTACAATTGATTTTATGAAATTTTCTATTTTAGCATTTTGATTTAAAGAAATTTTCCATAAATCAACGTGTTGAAATAAGAACTTCCATAAAATCAATCGGGATTTCCCATAAAAATCTTACGGAAGGCTTAAACTATGATGTTTGGTAATTTAGGATTCCTAAATGGGCCAAAATACAAATAAATAAAAATAAAGTACTCCGTAACACAGTAATGATCTTGTAAGAATCAGTCATTTGGGAGTGCTCTATATAACGAAAAATGATACTACTACTGATCCATATCCTCGTTCTCATATCCATCTTCTTCTTCCACGGCTCATTGATCGATGAATCCAACTACGAAAACCCTAGAACTGACTTAACGGGTCGGCTTCCATTTGGGTTTGAATATCTGGGTCGAGATCGAAGTTTCACTTAACCCATTAGGAGCTTTGCCCCCCCCCATGATTGGATTAGGTAGAAAGCAAGTCTGGGTTTAGTTAGGAAAAGAGTTCTTTCATTCTTTGGGTGGTCATTGACTCATTGTATAAGATTCTATTGATTGACAAGTTTTGACTGGATTTTTAACATGGCTAGGCGTCATGGGTGGGAGCTCCCTGCTCACACGTTTCAGGTATCTTGTACTGTGGCCTCCTTCACCCGTTAAGCGTATGGAAATTGAAAATGTGGTTTTATTTGGGTTTCCCCTCTTATTGGGATAATTGTAGTTACATTGTTCTTGGTAACCTCTCAAAACCACTGCTGTTTATTGTTTTCCTGTCCTCATAAATTCAAACTTTTATTGTTTTGGATTGTTGCCAGTTTCGGTATGTATGGAGTGTAAATTTTGGTCCTTGTTTGTGGAAATTTTGATTCGTGGAACTTTATTTCTTTCTCATTTGTTGCAGGATCATTGAGGTTTGACCTTTTTTTTTCCCTGCTCAAAACAAGATTGTGTGGTTTTTGTTAGCACCCCTTGGTGATCTGTTTCGCATGGGTTTAATATGCACTATGCACATTTTATTTTCGCGGTAAAAATTACTGGGTAATTGGTTTGTATGAAGAATCCCATCGAGAACATACCAGTTTATAGTTGTTCAACTTTTGTTGGTGGTAGTATGAGAAAGAACATGCTTCTGAGAAGCTTCATGTTTCCTACTGTGGAAAATTTGTGTGCGTATGAATTTCTTGATATTCATACTTTTTTGCATAAAGGAAATTAGAGGCATTATCTTACCTGCCACACAAGTTTTCATTAGGGTACCTAGAGTGTATTGGTTGATCTGTGTTTTATGAACCTGTGAGATATTTGTTGACCTGTTTGTTCTCTCTCCTTGATGTACAGGTTGTTGCCATAACAGTATTTTTCTTGCTATCTGTTGCATTTTATGCATTTTTTGCTCCCTTTATTGGAAGGGCAGATGTATATGAATACGTGGCCCTTGGTGTCTATTCCTTCTTGGTAAGCACGACGAGCCTAACAATTGATTACTTACGCAATTATTTCATAACTATCTATTGCTCATTAATATATATCTTGTTGACATTTGTTTTTCTTTGTTCAGGCAATCAGTGTTTTTATTCTCTATGTTAGATGCACTGCTATTGATCCTGCTGATCCTGGAATTTTGGTTGAAGCTGACAAGACATCAGCTCATAGATCCCAAAATGGCACAGATTTGACTGGTTAGTTTTTGCTGTAAAAACATTCTCATAATATAGATGGAGATGGTGTAAGTTCACCACTGGATGGACCTCCAGGAGGCTAAAGTCACTTAACAAGTTACTGGCATGGGTTGATGTGTGTATCACCTGCCCATTTTCCCGTTGGGCCGTCCGCGAACCAAGTGGACTTGACCACTTCTGCCATTGTTACATGATCATAACACCTATTCATATCCCTGTTGGAGCATTGAAAAAGGAAATGCGAACGGTGGCCCTTAGAAGTTGTTTGTGGGATTACAGTCACCAATAATTTTGTAATAGAATTTCTCATAGTTCCTGGCTCACTGGTATTTTGCTTTTGCTTGGGTAGGTGATGTATGAAGAAGAGTTAGATCACTTTTGTTACTTTGTTCATCGCAATTTCCCTTAAAAGTTGTGATTTGTGACCAGGGAATGCATCCGTTGAGGAGCCTAGCAAAGTAGGCTTGAGGGATTCAGGAACACCTTATAGGCACGATTCAAGCTGTTGTTCAAAACTTGGGGGACTCTTCTGCGGTGTTCTTGTTCGGGAAGATTGTCGCAAAGATGATGATCTTTTGCTGGAACAATCTGGAGAAGAAGATGGTTTATTCTGTACCCTGTGCCATGCTGAGGTAAAGGTTTTGATTTTGACGTCCATAAGGTTTCTACTGTTAACCTATGATGTGCATTGGCAAAGAGCTCACTAGTGTCAATAGATATTCCATTAGAGCTTTGGGTAGTTCTATTGAGATGACCACTTCTATGCTCCCAATGCCCCTGCACCTCACCACTGCCACCTGAAACAAAACAGAAAGATCAGGAAAAGGGAAAAGGAGACAGGGTGGGGGGATGGTAAAAAGGGGGGAATCCGAAAAGAGGTGGCAAGACTTTTGATGCTACTTTAAATTGCTCATGTAATCTTTCAGCCTCTTGAAGTCATTAGGTGTTAGTATATTGTTGTAGCCTCATCACATGTTGATTTTGTATTTGTATATGTTCATGTTCTTTTATCGTTTTTACTTACTGTCCTGACTATATTATCTATTTGGCTACCCAAGCATGAAGTATGCTTAAGTATTTTCTGCTCCCATTCCCCCTTTCCTATCCGCTGTTGTATTGTCAAGTGAAAGCAAAATAATTATGTAAGTCATGCTTAACAGAGATTAACCCGAGGATTTGGCAAGATGAGATTCCTAATCTAGGATGGACTAATAGTCTTTGCTTGTTTGTTTAACTTTGGTTTTGGGATAGCCTTAAATCCAAGTGGTGATTCTAGAAAGACACGCGTTCAGGTTGATGACCAATGATTTCACATGGGAGCCTTCACCTACTAAAATGATGGCAGACTTGGTCAAAACTCCTTCTTGACAAACTTTTTTAAGTTTAAGAATATGTTCAATTTTAAATAGATATTAAGGATTCAGACTAAGTTGACATTGCGGACGAAACTATCATATACACAATATACCTTTCTGCTAGGGAGTTCTAACAGTTACTAGGGACTTCCAACAGTGCTGTATGACTGACTTCCTATATGTGTTTGCTTTGCAGTTGCAAGCTTTTTACTTGCTACAATACTACTTTAGGACAGAGGAATACTCTTCATCGTTCCTTAGCATTTTGTGTTATTTAAACTAGGGGAGAGTTTGTATGTGCCACATCTCACATGACCTTCACTCTTCAGCAGAAATTCAAATTATCAGGCTGAATCTCAATTTAGTTACTGAAATTCTGAAGTGGTGATTATATGAATAATAAATCCAATGCGGTGACTTTGTAGGTACGCAAATTCAGCAAACATTGCAGAAGCTGCGACAAGTGTGTTGATGGATTTGATCATCACTGCCGGGTAATTTTTATATTTTCATTTCTTTAAATTTCACGAGTTTATGACCTGAACATTGATTATTGAGACCCATTGTAATATCATTGAGTATATGATCAATCATGTTTAGAAAGGTACTACATTTGGTCCTTGAAGGAATTTGTAGTCCAATCTTGGTTGTAATGTCACTGTAGTTGATGTTTATGGTTGTGTTCTTCCTCATGGGATAAGTAGTTCCATTATTTTCCTTATGCAGTATGCCTCGATGGTCACTTATTTTGTAATTTTTTCCAAAAAGATAAATCCGGCAAATTCAACAGGGTTGCTTTCCTAATTATTTCTGTGTATTCCTTTGTTTGGGGGAAGAAATGATATATCTGGTAATGGGAACCTGTTTTGCAGTGGTTAAATAATTGCGTGGGGAGGAAAAATTACATCACGTTCGTATGCCTTATGGGAATGAGCCTTTGTTGGGTAAGTTTAGGATACGTGCTAGGATTATTCACGTGGATTATTCTTTTCAGTTATTCTTGCTTAGTCGTCATTTTTCAATACTTCTTTCCTTCTAATCACAACTAATTTTGTTTTGCGGACATGTGTCTGTGGGTACATTTGTGCACCAGCTTGTTGTTCAATTTGGGATCGGCATTGCGGTCCTTGTCCGGTGCTTTGTTGATCGGAAGGCCACCGAACACCAAATAACTGAAAGGCTTGGAGATGGATTTTCCCGGCCTCCCTTTGCTACTGTTGTGGTATATTTTTCTTGATTCTTTTGTGGCAGAACTCTCTCTCTCTCTCTGAGGGTGCGCATGTTTGTTTTGCGCACCTTAACGTTCAAAAGATTATTTTTGCTTTCTGTTGTTAACAGAGTGGATCTACCCAGCTTTATTTATTTATTTATTTGAATGGCAAAAGAAAAAAATACTAATCTTTGGACAAAAGATTAAAAGGCAAAAGAGAACGGCATCACGACAAGAGGAATAACCCCTCGATAAATCACATGCCAACTTAAGCCCAAAAAGAGAGAGAACAGGGATGCCCAGGAGGTAACCAAATCCAAAACCTGACGAAAAACAGAATTTCTTATAAGCAAGGATCCCCATGGACTCCCCTCAAGGTTGAATTGCCCCATCAGCAAACCACAACCAGGAATGCTTTCAATGAGTGCAGGCCTCCCCATTTACATTCATAAGGTTATTTTGCTTTCTGTTATTAGGATAGTGGAACTCCCCAGCTTTAGTAAGTTCTTTTCACAATGGACCAGCACAATAGCATTTGATCAGATGCAGCCACCATTCATTTGTCGCTAATAAGCAGTACCACACATTTTGCTTTCTTTGATGATAAGAAGAGGGACTAACAAGTTTCATAGAAAGGGTTAAGCAAACAGATGTAGGTTGCAAATTCCTTGGCAATTTTTAACTTTAAATTATGTAACTGGGGTGTTTTCTGTAATCCCACAAGCAAAACTGTTTTCATTATTTCTTGAACATGTCCATTAGACTTCTGTGACCTGCAGTGTTATAGGTTCTATTTCTCATTTATGTCTCTTCACCAATGTTTTCAGCAAAAGATCACATTTACTGTGGCTACATTTGATGATGCAGGGATTTCTGTTGTGATATCAATTTTATGTTGGTTTTGTTCCTTTTTTTCAGGCCCTATGCACGGCTGTTTCTTTACTTGCTATTGTGCCTCTAGGAGAACTGTTCTTTTTCCACATTATTCTGATACGAAAGGTCGGTTCATTTGAGGCTTTCTTACTTTTCTCTTATGTGTTTGTGTTGGTGCATGGTTGGTGAATCAAAATCTTTGTTGCTGCAGGGTATTACAACATATGAGTATGTTGTTGCAATGAGGGCACAGAGCGAACCTCCTGGACCCTCAGTAGATGGAGAAGACCAGCATAGTTTGCCTTCTTCACCAACAAGTTCTGCTGTGACTGCAATTAGTGGAAAAAGCTCTGTCGGGATGGGCCTGCAATATAAAGGTGCTTGGTGTACCCCACCAAGAATCTTTATGGACCACCAGGTACTGCAATGTATAGTGTGAGGCTCATATGTTCTCTAAGAAACACAAACATTTCAAGAGAGGGCATTGCAGGTCTTGCAAATGCTAACTCTGTCACTCCTCATGCACATCCCTTGAAATGGTTGATAAGTTATGAGACCTCTATTATAATTATAGAACTTGTTAGCTTGGAGACCTAAATAGTTAATTCAGATGTCTTGCCCACTTACTGATATCAGGAATGACTATCATGGCTTCTTAGTCAATAGGAAACAGGTTGGCAGAACTTATCGACAAGTTTAACCATAATGAAGAAATAGTGATATTATACTTTGAGGCTTGAATCGAAGAATGTGGTTTGAAGGTTGAATTATCAGAGTTGTGCACATATGCACGAACGTATGTACCTCTTCATAGTTCATACCCAAAGACAGACGATGTATACTCTGTCCTTGTTTTGTTCATTCCCAGAACATATATTAACAGGTTCAAAATGGTGGATGATTTTTGAGAAAATTTATTCTGACAACTAACAACACGGAAAAGAAAATTTTAGACTCCCTTTTGTAGTAGAGGAACATGGGTGCAAAAAATTGGGGACTTTCCAAATCACACGACGACCGACCTGTTCTTTTGAATCATTATCTGGTAAAACAACTGAAGTGCTTATAGTTTCCTCTTGATATTTGGTTACTTTGATTGCCATGATGCCATGTTTCCAGAGTTGTTGAGTTACCAAGTAAATATTAATGTAACAGGCACTTCGTGTGTAAGTAAGCTCACTGGATTTGGATGCATTATCTTTCTCGGTTTGTGCTCCAATGTGCCATATTTTGATAAGTTGAGTGCACATGTCAACTTTCCAGAAGCTTTTTCATTTGTTTTGTTGTGCTCACGAATAGGATGAAATCATCCCTCATTTGGTGCCTGGACGCCTACCATCTACAGTAGATCCAGATGCAATACAGCCACATGACAAGGGGAAACTACCTTCTCGTCCAGTCCGAATCAGTGCATGGAAGCTTGCAAAATTGGATTCGAATGAAGCAGTCAAAGCTGGTGAGAAGGCCAGAGCTTCATCATCGGTCCTACGCCCAGTTACTTCTCGACATCATCCTTACCATGGTGACCACTTTTCAAGTAGCAATGTGAGCGGAAGAAGCAGTCCAGTTGGCACCAGTCAGGGGTTCCATGACCGAAACTCTAGATCAGGAAAATCAATGGTATCTTCTTCCAAAAACTCATATCCTCCCAGCCGTGCTAGCTGCGAAGATCTTGAAACTTGTGCTCACAGCCTAAGTAACCTTAGTAGTCCAAATCGCACCATCAACATGACACCTCCCTTGGATCAGCGGACTTCTAACCAAGAACATTTCAACCCAATGTATCAGTCATCAGAGAATCAGTCTCCTTGGTCAACAAAGGCAAGTAATGCTAATGAAACTGCTGTTGATGAAAATGTATCGCGATTACCACCTATGAGGCAAAACAACTCGGGTGCTAATGTTGTTTGGGATCAAGAAGCTGGGCGGTTTGTCTCTGCATTTACAAGGAGTACTGTTGGTGGTTCTTCTCAGGCTTCTGGATCTGAGCTTTTGTATACGGGGCAATCTATATTTTACGGTGGGCCTCTTTTGAATGATTCAAATAGAGGGCTGAGAAATGCAAGCTCCATATCTGCTGCTGCTGCTCCACAGAGAGGTCCTGCGTCAAGTTATTACCAGCAGGGTAGATCACAGAGGGGTGGTCAGCTTCCAGTTTTTGTTCCCAGTGATTCCCAGCAAAATCAGTTTTCTTCTAGATTGCCATGAGACGCTTTGTTTTCCCAGTTATATATGTAGATCTAGATTCATTGTTTTCCAGTTTTTTCAAGACTCTATTTTGTTTTACAGATTTGTGTATTGGCTTAGAGAAATCTGTACAATCCTAATCTATCCAAAACTCAGCCTCCTCATTGGTTGGCTTGTAAAACTGATGCGCGACCGATTAAAACTGTATTGCAAAGAGAGACAGTTAGATTCTCATTATTCATTTTCTACTATTTTCACACTATTTTCTGATGAAAGGATCCTAACAGTTTGTTTGGAACATGAGAGAGAGGAGAGAAAATTAACTTGTTAGATTAAGAGGGAAAAGAGAATAGAAACGATTAATTATTTTATTCGAGGTGAGTTCTCACTCACGACCGTATTTCAATATTCTAGATATTTTTAGTATTTCTCCCACTTGAAATATGGCGGAAACACGGATCCGGAGTGCTGTAGGACGCCTCACCTATAATGCGACACTGGCGGTGTTGGTCTCGGCAATTAACGGCTCTAATTTCATCTTGACAATAAACGAATAGATCTATAAAATGCCGCGATAAAATTTTAAACCATTAAAAACACATCCGCACTAAGAGCCGCCCTAAAGCACCTCGTTTCCACGGAAACACACGTTCACTTGGCTCATTAACTGTTTAGGGGTTTTTTTTCATTACTTTATTAAATAAAACATGTCATTTTTAACTTTATTTCAAAACTAGGTAAAAATGATATTGCAAACTGTTTACTAAACACACTTTTGTGAATGGTTAAACCGTATTAAGCAAAAAAATGAGTTAATCATAAAAGCAAAAAGAATAAGTTAATCATAAAACCCTTAAAAGCGTGTTTACGACCCACGCTACGTGCTTTGCAAACGCACGTCTTTTGTTAGCAACAAATCTTGGGAAGAACATTGAAAAAGCAGAGTCTCCGACTTTGCCTCGTCAAGTCCAGTAATACAAAACCTTCTCGCTATGCCCAGCGCTTGGAAAGCCTTCGTGTTCAGGAACTAGGTTGCTTTTGGTCCAGTAATCCAAACCTCCATGTTTATGCGCGCTCTCTCTCTCTCTGTGTTCCAAACCCAGAGACCAACGTACGCGCAACGATTCCAAACGATTAAAATGGTCCTTGAATCGGATGAGTTGGGTTGATTTAATTTAAGGGGAAATTGAAGATTTACGTTTCTAATTAAGGGGAAATTGGAGATTTCGTTCTTGGGCAGATATATAGTTTTGGATGTATACACACACACACACACACACACACATATATATATATATATATCACACAGATAGAGAGATAAACTCATAAACGGCAGTGAGAGAGGCTTGGGATATGGTGAGAGGAACTGAGTTTGTGGTGAGGGTAATTCCGAATCACGACTGCCATGGTCATTTCCTGTAGAGAGATACATGGGGGAAGACGATGGGGACTTCAAATTTTCATACTGCAAAAGCGTGAATCCGAATCACGCCCTTTGAGGGCGTGTTTGCAAACCACGTTTTTTGACTGAGTTAATCCTTTCGTGTTGGTCGCGACAAAGGCGTGTTCCGCAAACACTTTTTCCTGAAAAGCGTGATTGCTAAACACGATCTAACATATTATGAGAATAAAATTTAAAAAGACGCCTTTTATATTAAAATAAAGGCGCAAAAAAAACGGAAAACGTTTAATCAGCCCATTCAATTTCCTCACATTTTTTTTCTTCTTTTTATCAATTATTTTCTCCTTTTTCCCCCACATTTCCACGGGGCTCTCTCCCGTTCCAAATAGACCTAGACACCTAGTATTTGCGCTTGCAGAAGCGTAACCAGTGGGAAGAGCATTGGAATTCCGAATCAAGAATCAGAGGATACACTTCGATTGGTATATCAGATTTTGCATTCATCGATATTCGTCCTCTCTACTTTCTGATTTATTTCTGTGGACTTAAATTTTTCTAGCTTCAGGCACTTTCGACACTCCTATCGCTACACTCGGCTAGAAGAGATGGGGTTTCGTTTCGATCTGTTCCTTTTATCTATCGCCATTTTGTGGGCTCCTTCTCTATCCGATCTAGTCCTAACCAAGGTTGATCGGCGGGTATGTAATTCTATTATCTCCTATTGGTTAGTTATTGGATGATTTCCTATTGCTTGCTTGAAATCTATCAACTTCATATTCGACTCGGGTGGGTGGGTTTCGTTCGATTCAATTTGGTTTATTGCCTAGAATGGATGTCATACTCATTGGTTGAGAAATCGGCCAAACCAACAAACACACATGCACGAAAACGACCAAGAAACGAAACAGTGAACGCAAGTCACAGATTTGACGTGGTTCTCCGACTGGTAGTTGGAATACATCAATGGCTCAACTACCATGTACGAAATGAAGAATGGACTACAAAATTGCTTCAATTGCACACAAGTGCTGCCCCTGATCCCAAGACCTGACAAACCCGAGTAGTTAGCAAAGTGCACATTAGAATGAATCAGGCTTAACAAACCCAATACTCTTATCTGTTCACTTTCCATGCAAGAATTCGAGCTTGGTGCTGCGATTTGTGGGTTTAGTTGGTCATCTGGTGTTTGATATGCAAACACCAGTTTCTTCTACTTGAAATTGTCGTGGCATATTGGTAGGAGGATATTACTACTACAATGCTGGATGTTCTTCAAGGGAAAGTATTGTTACTCTTGCCCATTTTAAACCTATATTTCCCCTTAATCCAAAGTACCTTTACAAAATTAATTTCATAAGCCTTTTACTCGGTCTTTATATTCTTCATTCTATGCATAACACTTGGTCTTTTTGAATCACTCCACATTTAATGAGCTCCATTTTTACAATCAGAGAAAAAAATGGGCTCCATTTTTCTGATTGACTGATCAGTTTAGCAAGCATGGATATCACTTTGACTGATGGAGGCATGTCGAGTTCAAGGACATTTGCTGGATTTGTTCCTTGCATAGTTATCGTAACCTTTTGAAGTTTCTCATTGCTCAGCTCATACTGTGAATAACCTCCTTTAGCTTATCCATTTGACTGTGAAGAACCTATTTTAATTTGTCCATTTGACATAGCGTCCTTTCTAACATTGAGCCCCTTAGTCCTGAGAATGTCCAGGTATTAGGCTTGATTGGATAAGTGTCTTGAGATAGCTAACTGGGGTGTTAATACTTCTTCCATGTTTGATCCCTATATGGTTAACCTCCAGTGCCTTCTGAAGGTTTGTTTTTGAGGTTTGCGCTTTCTATTAGCTTCTTCCTAGCTTTTCGATACTCATTGGGGTATGCCCGGGTATGCTTTGCATAAGGTCTATTGCCTGGAAATAATATATATAAGACGAGACGATGAGATTCTTCGTCTACTCGAGATTTTTCCCTGCTGTTTTTCTTTTCTTATGCAAACTGGAAGATTAAGAGATGCCATATTAGACATACCTTGTTTTGACATGACGAGCTGTTGAATAAAATTTAACTTCTCACTGCATATTTTGTGATTGTAATTTTAACGTCCTCTAACCACATTTGCATCTGTTGCAGCTTGATTTGACGTCGCAAATTGTACGCATCACGACAACATTAAAGGTGGGAAAAATGCCAATTTTTTTTTCTTTTCTGCTCTTTGGCTCCTTAATTTAGGTTATGATGTCAAATTTTGCCTTTCTATTTACTTTGGAATCTTCATTTTAAGTACTCAATTCTTATTACATACTCGGAAACATGATTTTCAAGTGTTTTGGCTATTGTTCTGGTTAAGGACATACCAATTCTGGCACTGCTCGTGATTCTTTCTTACTCTTCTTTACAGGTTGAAAATGTAGGACCTGATCCAGTGTTGGAAGTTTTGCTGCCCTTTCCTGATCACCAGGCAAAAAACTTGGCATATTTAGCTGCCACAACTAACGAAGGTAAAGGCAAATCAAAAGGTCCTACGGCCAGCCTCCCCATTGAAGTTGTCCACCCAAATGGAATGCCCCCATCCCTGACATGGTATTCTGTATCCCTACCCAAGGGGCTGGGTAAAGGGCAAAGTTTGACTTTGGATGTCCTGGCTGTCTTCACCCATGCACTGAGGCCATTTCCAGAAAAAATTTCACAAGCTGAAAATCAGTTGGTTGCATTTCAGGAGAGTGCATACTATCTTTCTCCTTACATTGTCAAGGTCCAATTACTTAGTGTCAAATTGCCTTCCAATCGCGATCCTGAATCCTATACAAAGCTAGAGAAAACCGAGCTTTCTGGTTCAGAAATCAAATATGGCCCCTATGAGAACCTTCCCTCTTTCTCATACTCACCAATAATTGTTCACTTTGAAAACAATCAACCTTTTGCTGTTGCTCAAGAGTTGTTGCGAGAGATAGAGATCTCCCACTGGGGCAATGTGCAGGTGACAGAGCATTACAGCCTTATGCATGGAGGTTCTCAAATCGTGGGAGAGTTCTCCAGGTATTTTTTTATGTTTCCTTTATGAGAATCTATAATCTAGTGGTGTGTATGTCGACATGATTATGTTTTACTTTCTTGTATACTGCAGACTGGACTATCAGGCCAAGCTGAAAGGTGAATCAGCATTTAGGAATCTTGTTGCCTTATTGCCACCAAGGGCTCACTCTGTTTATTATAGGGATGAAATTGGAAATATTTCAACGTCTAATTTATGGAGTGATTCAAAAAAGGTAGGACATTATGGTTTGAATGGATGCAAATAAAGAAAACCTGGTTTTTTGTTTCCCATATTTTATTCAAGTCTTCTCTGTTTTTGTGCAGACGCAACTAGAAATTGAACCTAGATATCCAATGTTCGGTGGCTGGAGAACTTCATTTACTATCGGATATGGCCTGCCACTTAAGGACTTCCTGTTTCAGTCAGAGGGCAAACGATTCCTTAATATCTCTTTTGGTAGCCCAATCAAAGATTTGGTCATTGATAACCTTATTGTGAAGGTAATGGTTTCAGGATGTAATGTTCCCCACCCAGCCCACCACCCCCCCGACAGTTGCAATTTGGGGCTGGGCTTGTTTTATTTAGATAGAGCTTAGGAACATAGTCACACTCTCATTCCTAGCTTGGTCTAGCCTGATTTGAGCTCACATGTAAACTGCTTGGCCGGCGATTGCTCGTTGACAGCCGACAATCTCTCATTGACAGATTGTGATGAAAACAATTACTCTCTCCATTCTGAATTTCTTGTCCATTTACATGCATGTGTGCCATTTTTCAATTGCCTATATCTTTTAATCTATAATGTTTTTTACAATTTTGAAAATATGTGTAATAGAATTGGTCAAGAACTATCAAACGAGGTCCACATTGCATATATATTACCTTATAGATTTGAAAATATAAATTTTTTTGAGGCGTCTTTGAATAGTGAAAGTGGACAACAATTTCGGGAAGGAGGGAATACTAGATTCAGGAGCTTTTTGTTTTTGTTTCATGTTTTAATGTTTTTTTCTTTACTGGAATTTATTGTTGCAAATTTCAAATTGGATTCATATCAAAATGAGATCTTCTTCCAATGCTTATCCATTCTAACATGTACTGATTCATGCATTAAATAAGTCGCTGTGCTGCCTTGCAAGTGTGATGTTCAAACTGTTTTTGTTAAAATTTTATCCATCCTCGTTGTTCATGTTGCATTGTTTCACTTTGAAGGTTGTTTTGCCTGAGGGTTCAAAGGATGTTTTGGTTTCAGCCCCATTTCCTGTGAAACAATGGCATGAGGTATTGCAACATTCTGATGTTCTACATTTTTTCCCTCTTCAATTGTTATTGTCATTTCCACATTAATGTCATCTTCTACTATGTACCTTCTCGGTTAATGCAGACAAAATTTTCCCACTTGGATATGGATGGTAGACCAGTAGTTGTGCTTGATAGAACTAATGTGGTCCAGGAGCATAATCAGCATTTTCAGGTATTTTTTTTTACTCTTTTATATCAATATAAAAATATATGCTTACCATGCAGGATAAGGCTTAAAATCATGCATACTTGTGCTATGCTAAATGCATCTGTTGGCAGCTTCAGACTTTTTTTGTCGGCCCTCCCCATCATAAGACAGAATTTATATCTTTCTATGAACAAGAAAATCAGTATGAAATTTAGATGTGACACAATGCCATTTTTATGTGAGTAGAAATGGCTGTGTAGGGGTCGTCTCAATGTCATACATGTCCTAAATTGACACCTGTTGGACAAACTTGGACATCTATCCCGTATTCCTTCTTGTGTAGCTTGTCAGTATCCGGCATGTAGCAAATACAGTATCGGAATTACGTTTTTTATTTCTTATTTGTGGACGTGAAAAAAGAGCATTGGACACATGTCCAAGAAGTCATATCTTGCTTTTAATGAAATCCTCTTATTTATCCATAAAAAGTGATTAAAGCTTTTAGTTATCATTTCTTGCCTTTTCAGGTCTATTACAAGTTCAACAACGTTTCATTGCTGAGGGAGCCATTGATGTTAATTTTCGGATTTTTCTTCCTGTTTATTGCCTGCATTGTATATGTGCATGCGGACTTGACAATCTCAAAGTCTTCTGCTTCTTATGTGGCAAAGTTGCAATGGGACGAGGTAAGTCAAGATAGGGCGGCGTTCAATATGTACAAATTTTTAATCTGTATACTCAGATTTCCTTAATTTCAGGTAAAAACAGCTATTCAGCAGATTCAGAACATCATTAATCGATGTTTGACGGTCCACGATAGGCTTGATGCAACACTACGTGAACTCTCTAGAACTGGGGATGTGCAAGCTTGTAAAGCAGCTCGGAAAGCAGCTGATAGTTTATTGAAAGATCTTAACAAAGAATTGAAGCCCTTGTTAGCTTTCTTGCATTCTTCTCCACAGGCTGCTCAGATATTGCCAAAGGTTTGGGTGCTCCCTATTTTATGTTTCTACCATTTTTTAAGAAAATGATTGCCTGTGGAAGGCTTTAGTGAGTGAAATGTAGTGCAACCTTATGCTTATCCCCAAAAGAAAAATCAAATAGAATTGTGCAACCTTAGGCTCGAAGGAATAGAGCTGGTCTCTGCTGAGAGAGAGTGGTTCCCACCAAAAAGTAATTCCATCCCCAACAAGACCCTATTTCGGTGAGGGTGAGAAAAATTGGAGTCTAGGTCACTGAAGTTGCCTACGTGCTCTTTTTAATTTTTTTCAGTTCACAAAATGCTTAACTTTTGAGCAGATTGTTTACTGTGCTCTTCACTCCTTTCTTCTTCTAGTGGTTATTGCTGTAAATACAACAGACAGCTTATTGGGTGTTTTAATATAGGTGGAGGATCTGGTTGCCAAGGAGCATGAGCTTCAGGAGAAGCTAATGTTGAAACACTCCACGGTGGTAGATGGTTATGAGAAAAAATCTGGAGGACGGGAAATGGAGAACCGGGTTGCGATGATCCAGCAGAAACTCACAGCTTTGAGGCAGGAGGTTGACGACCTTCTTGAAGTCATTGATGAGATCTAAGATATACGTACGTGTTAAACTAAATTAGGACTTGGGCTCTTTTACCCTCTGTGACCTTCGTTGGCAATTCGTGAGACCAGAATTTTGTTGTTTATAGCCCAAATTTTCTGATTTTTGCTTCTGTTCCTATATACCAGATGCTTACGTTGTTTTTGTCGAATTGGTTGCTCTTCCGTTTAGCTCTGTCTGGTTCTTAGGGAAAGGAAGAGAAAGGGAGAGAAAATTTTAAAAATTTCCCTTCCTTTGCTTGGTTCTAAAAAAGAGGAAGGAAAATATTCAAATTCCTATTTAACTTTCCTCCCATTTTCTCTTCAATTTTCCCTCTAATTTCCTTCTTAATTATTTTCCCTTCTTTTCTCTATCTATCCCTAACTTCCAAACACATTCTAAGGCTTGAATGATTTGGTTGCTGAGTTCTCTACACAAGGCATTTAGTCAATGATGGGTTTTTAGTTTTAATATTCTTCAAGAATGCGTCTGAGTAGTGAAGTTGCTCTCTTGTTGTTTTGTTTGTTTTTTAGCAGTAGCAATTATATATAGCTTTCGAAAACAAGTTTTGAGTTATAAATTTTGAGTTGATTTTTGCCTCTGAACATACAACTGAAACCCAGAATGCGAGTTTTTTGTGGTGATGTGTGACGTTTTCTATATATTTTTGTTGTTCAATTTGGGTTTTGGAAGAAAGATTTACTTCCTCCGTCCCATAAAGTTGTATCACTACGAAACTACGTGCAATTTTCAAGCTAAAAAATAACATGCTTACGAAAATAATTTTTTAGTCAATATGGATCAATATAGATCTCATCGAGAACTTTTATACGATGCAAAAAAAATTCAAAAATTATTTTGGTAAATACATTATTTTTTAGTTTGAAAATTACACATAGTTTTGTAGTGATACAACTTTATGGGACGGAGGAAGTATTGAAGTGCCAGACCTGAGCCTGAGGTTGTTAACTTGGGCTGATGACTTTGTATTATAACAGCATCAAATACAAAGAACAATGTTAGGTACACGCCCTCTCAACCACTCCCCATCGCATCCTCTCTCACATGTGTGGTGAGGCCCACTGGGACCCTCCGGGTGAGTCCCACCACACATGTGAGAGAGGGTGTGGTGGGGAGTGGTTGAGAGGGTGTTTATCTATCATTTTTGAAATAGAAATCGCAACTCTATCGCTTAACGAACTTAGGGGGTGTTCCACTAACTTGTTTTTGTTTTAAAACTGCCTTGGTTTTTGTGTCCATGTGATGTATTGTGAGAGGATGACCTATCTCGGTTTTTGAGAAAAAACAGTTTTTTGAAAAAACTAAGTTAGTGGAACACCCCCTTATTTACCGGTGAGATGACTGCGCCTGAAAATTTTACCGCAAATTATTCACCGGCGTGAATTTACCGGTATATTGTTTGTTTGAAGCTTGTTGCCCTACCAATCCTACCTATACTACTAGTAACTCATTATAGAAAAGGTAACTGGTTTTTTTCTTACCATTTGTATTTCTTTTTATCGTTGTTATTCACGTAAATTTATACAATAATGTACCTTCATGTAAAAAAAATAAACCAGTAACGTGACAACGCGCTGTAATTTTGCAGAAAATAAAGACGTAAAAAATGCAAATATGAATTGGAGGAATGTGAAACTCACTCATTTTGATATTGGCACTTCCTTTTTTTTGTCTCTATTGAGTGAAGTTACTAAACCACCCTTATACTTTATAATTAATTTCCTTCTTTTACGCATGAAAATATAAAGTACAAGAGTGATATAATAACTTTATCTAATAGAGAAAAAAAAAGAAGAGTGGTAATATTAAAATAGGGAGTTTCAATATCAATTAATTCAATCTTTGTTTTTGAGCTAATAAAAAAATCCAGATTAAGGACACTAAAAAAGAGAGAGGAATGTGTTATTGTCCTACCCAAAAAATAAATCACGGTAAATTCAATATCTGATGGGTCAAAAGGGGGGCCATTAACCGATTTACATTTTTTTTAAAATATTATTAAATAAAATGTGTGTTTTTTTAACTTTATTTCTAATGAAAACGTGTTTGTTTTTCTCGCTTTTACCGTGGGTTAAGACGGATTAAAAAAAATAATTCCTACACACTTTCTGAAAACGTGTTTATGCTCCTTGTTGCCTTGAACAAACTGGAGGCGGTCCGCTATTTAGGGCTCACGTATTGTCTGCTGAGCTGACTGATCAGTGAGTAGTCCGAAGACACAAGTAGTAGGTAGGGAATGGAGACTTCAATCAGATATGGCGGAGATTCGAAAGCTTTGAAAATCCATGCCAAAGAGAAGCTCCTCCTCAACTCCAACACTCGTTTGCAGGTTGTTTTACTAAATTTTTTTTTTGTAATTAGCCAGCCTCACTCATAATTCACTTGTTTTAATGTTCTCAAATCAGTAGTAGATGTTGAAAATATGGACTTGCTGCTGTTGTGTTTGCGTCTCCTTCAGCTGTTGCAGTATTCAACCGCTATCAATTCCTGTGTTCGACCAGTCCAGACCCCTTTAATTGTTTCCTCTAGTGGTGGTGGGATTCGTCCCGAATTAGTCGGTCTACTGAGCCCGATACGAATCTGTATTATATGTTTAAGAAAACCTATAGCAGTCTTCAATACGATTGTCGTATACTTTTATGGAAGTGAACTGGGATTGTTCATTAATGAACAATGTCAGGCTCGTTTACGATCCCAGCCGGTTTCTGAGCTAAATTGCCTTGAACTCTGTATTTCAGACTTCGGCATAGCTTTTAGTAGAAAAATAATGGCTATTGCATTTCTGATTAAGCTACTGATATAGCTCCCTTCTTTGGTATGAAGTTGTATTTTTTTCGTGAATCCTCTTTTCTTGTTGTTTTCTTCGGTGAGCTCAACTCTGGTGTCAAATATTTTTCACATGTTTTTTGAGATTATTTGTTAAGGTTGTGAGACTTGTGCCCATTCTGACTTTTGACATGTAGGTTGAGACTGTACCTATTTACTGATCAAATATGAAAATTTACTTGTTTTTACTGATGTTTTCCTGTTATTTTCCCAAGAGTGACAATAAATTTATTACTTACCAAGATGGGTAGTTGCAAACATTGTCTGTTTTCCCTTCTCCATTGCCGCTTTTGACCATAACAATTTTTTGTTTAAAAGGAGAAGCACTACTTAAATGTAGGTATCCACGTGCATCGGTTCTATGTGTTTACTGAACTGTCAGGTCTTACAACCGAAGCAAACCTAAAGGTCCTAAACAAAGAAACGCGGTTCTGTTAGTTGCTAACTGCTATTCTGACTAACTTATATTGCCTTCTTGAAAGCAACATGGTGAGGGGTACACTTGTTTTAGTCGAAGAACTTGTTCAATTGGTCTGTCCTTAAAGAACTTGTCCATGGTTATTGTACCTCTTAATCAGAGATTTGTATTTATGTAAGAATGATGAGAGAATTTTTTTCGCCATTGATGTGGGAGTCAGGGAAGAATAGCCTGCAAGCTGCTAATTTGCTGACTGAAACAAAATTGCATTTATTATTCGGTCAGGGTGGGGCCAAGCAGCTCTCATGTGAGGGGAGTATATGTTGCTTTCTTGCATGGAATCATCTATCCTATACCAAGCGAGAAACTTGTATGCATTACCTGCATCCCTCTTTAAGTTGCCCACAATGAAAAATCATGTAATTTTCCGATAAAAAAAGTACTTTCTTGCATAATTTTTTCAATCTCTCTACACACAATTGAAGTTTGTCAAAATTATCCACGGAAGTAATTTATTGTTTCATGAAAAGACTTTTTCGTAGTGGACAATATACAGACCAAGCAACCCATCGCTGACCCGAGGATGTCAGGTTTGATATGTGAGAGCTGAAACTAAAACCCCGGCCACTTCAAATTGAACGGAGATGGTCAGATACCTAGGTCCTCAAGTTAGTTTGTCCTTTTGAGCCCTGTTCAAAGCGTCATTTCACTTGTTGCATTTTTACTTCTTGCCTTAGACTAAGAAGCGTGAGGAACATTAACGGGTAAGACTAGGGAGCTAGTTAATACCATGATTAGGAGGAGAATTAGTATAGCTTGCCTTCAGGAGACTAAGTGGGTAGGGGAGAAGGCTAGAGAGATAGAAGACACAGGGTATAAGCTTTATTATACGGGTAAGGATAGGCATAGAAATGGGGTAGGCATCATAGTAGATAAGCACCTTAAGGACTCGGTAGTCACAGTCACGAGGAAAGGCGATAGGATTATTTTAGTTAAGCTTGTGATTGGAGAGAGCATAGTGAATATTATTAGTGCTTATGCGCCCCAAGTAGGCTTGGATGATCTCACTAAAGAGCAATTTTGGGAACAGATGGATGATGTGGTTCAAGAGATACCTTGTGGAGAGAAGCTTTTTATAGGAGGAGATTTCAATGATCATGTGGGAGTGCAGAGGCAAGGGTATGAGAAGGTACATGGTGGATTTGGATTTGGTGACCTAAATGAAGGTGGTAGGAGGATTTTGGATTTTATGTAGTCGGTGACCTTATAGTTGGGAATACTCTCTATAAGAAGCGTGAGAAACATTTAATTACCTTTAAGAGCGGAGCCAATAGAAGCCAAATCGACTACTTCCTTGTTAGAGGCGCAGATCGCTTGTTACGTAAGGATTATAAGGTCATTTCCGGAGAGTGCCTAGTGGCACAACATAGACTTTTGGTATTAGATATTGGTCTCAAGGGAAATAGTAGGCCGAGAAAAGAAACTAGAAGCCCACGGACTAGATGGTGGTTCTTAAAATGAGAGAAACTAGAGGTGTTCAAGGAGCGTATGGGCCAAGAGATGGAGTGGGGAGGAGAAGGTGATAGTGATAGTATGTGGAATACAATGGCTTACGGGATTAGAAGAATATCAAAAGAAGTTCTTGGGGAGTCGAAGGGGAAAGGTCCAAGCTCTAAAGAGACATGGTGGTGGAATGACGAGGTTCAAACTATGGTAAAAGCCAAGAAGGATTGCTTTAAAAAGTGGCAAAAGGACCGGAATGTGAACAATTTTCAGAGGTACAAGCAGGCTAACAGGGAAGCTAAGAAGGCCGTTAGTGAGGCTAAGTTGAGAGCCTACGATGATTTTTATGCTAGACTTGATAGTAAGGATGGAGAAAAGAATATATATAAACTCGCCAAACTAAGAGAAAGGAAAGCTAGAGACTTCTCTCAAGTTAAGTGTATAAAAGGTAGTGATTCGGAGGTGTTGGTGAAAGATGAGGAGATCAATGATAGATGGAAGATGTATTTTGAGAAGTTGTTAAATGGGAAACATGAAGGAACCGTTGGTGAGGAGGAAGTTGTTGTCCCTAGCGAGAAAATAGAATACGAGTTCTATCGGAGGATACAAAAGTTCGAAGTGGCCAAGACTTTGAAGATGATGAAATCGGGTAAGGCCTTAGGACCGGATGGCATCCCCATTGAAGTATGGAGAAGCCTAGGTGACTTGAGGGTGACTTGGTTGACAAAATTGTTCAACAAGATTATTTTATCTAGGAGGATGCCTGACGAATGGAGGAGCACCTTAGTACCTATCTACAAGAATAAATGGGATATTCAAAGTTGCAACAACTATAGAGGTATTAAATTGATGAGTCATACGATGAAGTTGTGGGAAAGAGTTATTGAGCATCGATTGAGGATGGTGTCTACGGTGTCGGAGAAACAGTTTGGGTTCATGCCTGGGAGATCAACTATGGAAGCTATTTACCTACTAAGGAGATTGGTAGAAAGACACAGATCAACGAAGAAGGATCTCCATATGATTTTTATAGACCTAGAAAAGGCTTATGATAGGGTGCCTAGAGACATTATATGGTGGGTTTTAGAGAGGAAGGGAGTGACCAGAGGCTATATTGACGTGGTTAGAGACATGTATAAAGGTGCGATCCACGCCATTAGATCACCGCCCAATAGAGAAACGAAAGTGAATTTCCCATCACAAAGAGGATTGCACCAAGGGTCACTCTTGAGCCCGTACCTTTTTGCATTAGTTATGGATGAATTGACTAGGCATATTCAAGAGGATATCCCGTGGTGTATGTTGTTTGCAGATGATATTGTCCTTGTAGACGAAACGGCTAGTGGTGTTAATACTAAATTAGAAATTTGGCGGGAAGCATTAGAGTCTAAGGGCTTTCGGATAAGTAGGAGTAAAACTGAGTATATGGTCTGCAAGTTTAGTGATACCAGAAGTGAGTATGAGGAAAGAGTGATGATCCAAGATCAGGAGATACCAAAGAGGGACCATTTTAGGTATTTAGGCTCTATTATTAGCCAAGATGGAGAGATTACATATGATGTGACGCATAGGATCCAAGTGGGGTGGCTTAAGTGGAGAAGCGCTACTGGTGTACTGTGTGACAAGAGGGTACCAACAAAATTGAAAGGAAAATTTTATAGAACTGCCATAAGACCAGCGATGCTTTACGGGACAGAATGTTGGCCTATTAAGAAGCAACAAGTGAATAAGATAAGTGTAGCGGAAATGAGAATGTTGAGGTGGATGTGTGGTAAGACTAGACGTGATAGGATTAGAAATGAAACAATTCGCGAGATGGTGGGTGTAGCACCTATAGAGGAGAAGTTAAGGGAAAATAGGTTAAGGTGGTTTGGGCATGTCTATCATAGGCCAGCGGATGCAGTAGTTAAGAGAGTGGATAAGATAGCTTTGGGTAGAAACGCACAAGGGAGGGGAAGACCCAAATTGACTTTAGATGCGGTAGTACGCAAAGATCTAAGTATACTGGGTTTAAGCGATGAAGTAGCATTTGACAGAGCTCAATGGAGGAAAAGGATTCATGTAGCCGACCCCAATTGATTGGGACATAAGGCTTGGTTTGGTTTGGTTTACCTGTTCTGTTATTTTTTGGTTTTGCATTTGGTTGAATAGATTACAAGATCAATGTCAAGCAATACAAAGTGCACAACTGAAAGAAAAATGTCTTTATTCTTGCACTTTTACCTCATGTTCACTTCCTCTGAGTAATATAAATCACTTGTTGAATTTCCACTTGAACTCCTTTTTTTCTTTACTGTCGTTAGAACTTAGACTCCAATTATTTATTTGCCTTTTATGTTATTAAGATTTCTCTTGGATTGAAATTTATTCCAACAGTGGTTTTATCTTCTTGAGCGCATTTGGCAGGTCCATGGAGAGCTAGATACAAAAAGTGGAGCTCCAAGTTATTTAAGCGCAATGATTAGACACTTTTATCCTGATGTATGTACCGACATTTTATATAAAGCAATTCATGAGGAAGTTGACTTGTGAGTTTTGCAAATCCTTCTTGATTAATAACGTATCAAATAATCTTTTGTAGCTATCAGCTAGTCTTGGTGTGGGAGTGCAATATGATAGACGTGAGAAGCTCCGGTACAATGTGCGTGGAAAGAAGTCAATCCCCGTGACAACTAATGGAGCTGTGCTGTTTAACATAAAGGGACGATTTGATGTTGATAAAGAATTCAAAGAGGTTTTGCATTTACCTTTTAGTTCTATGAATTTGGTCATAACTCATAGGGGAGGTTAGTGATGTGAGAATTCATGCTCAACTTTGTAACGGTTTTAATTCGAGTTATGAATAATCTTTCATTTTTTTCAAGAAATTTTTTCCATTTCTTTTCAGTATTTGTCATGACTTATGTCATCTCTTGCCTTGTCCACATTTGCAAATTACAAATAGTCATTCGGTTTCTTTCCTGGATAATGCTATTTAAGAGCATGAAAATTTGGCCTCTGATCTATTGTCTATTGTTAACAGTTCTTGTACAACTTAATACACCGTCACACTTTGACAGGGGAAAGCAAGAGGAGCTGCAGAGTTTACCTTGGGCGTTCTCGATTTTCAGGACAATCAAGATGTAAGGGTTAAAGTCGGCTATGAAGTTTTTAACAAGGTATGTGTGTGTGCGCGCCGTAGGCAGTTTTTTTTTATCCCAATGCTTTCCTTTCCATAAAGTTTGGAGTTAAGTTATATCGGTTTAAAGAAGTCCTGCATGATCATATGCAGACATCTACATATTAGAATATTATTCAATGCTTATGGAGAATTGTCATATGGTGCACCATTAACATATAATTGGTCCTTTCATCCTTCTTCTTTTTTATTTTTTATTTGAGCAACAAATTGGCATAGTGTGAATGATGGAACAATATTTCAAGATATTTCAAACCCACTGGTAGTTGTGTACACTCCTAGCTTTTTGCTATGATGTAATGGTTTTTATCCCGGTGAATATAAGGAACTCCATTTATACTAATGGTTTTCCATGACTCTTTTTTTCCCCCTTAGTTGCGGGAACCTTCTATCAGTCCAGCAAATCCACCCCAGAACCAGAACCAGAACCTTGCTCCCGTGCTCCTGCGTCAGAAACTCCTTGGAATCTAGCTTCATTGAGAAACGAGCTTGTTCCCAGCTAGGATAGAAACTCTGAAGAATACGAATCTCGAAAGAAATAAGAGAAAAGCTAGCAAGAGAAAATATGAAGTAATGATAAGATATTAGAAAAAAAATTATTTCATATTGACAAGATACTAGAAAATATTTACTCAAGTACTTAGTATATGATATATCCATAAGGACCATAAAATTTATTTACATTTTGGAACGAAGCATTTGCAATTGATTCCAATTCTTAGTTCCAGGGATTGGTTAAACAGGGGAACTTCTATGTAAAAAGTAAATTAACTAATTTTTTTTAGATTACTACTAAATGATCCCCTAGCTCTCCCAAACGAGTAGCTTATATGATCCTTTGCTCCCCTGCTCCCTTTCCTGCCCCTTTTCCCGCTTCCTGCAACTAAAGTTTCATCTCTCCCCTTCTTACTCGTTTTAGGACTTTTCTATCTGTTTGTGATTTCATATTCACGACTCAAGTTGTATCTCCAAATTATGACAATTCCAGCATCTGATGGGCATAAAGAAATTGTCTTGGTAGCTAATTCAACAGTTGGACCTGTGTTGATCCTCCAAGGATCAACCATCGAGGTCTGGAGGGACACCTATGTATGTGGCTATGCAGTGTTGTTTGAGCAATTGACATATTGTATAGTGTTACTTGGTTGACAATGGATAATATTCTGCCATGGGATTCATATTAGAGGGTGACATTGAACATGTTTATCCATGTAGGATAGAAAAAACTTTGAATCATTTCTGTGATCACCAAAAGAGTACCATATAGTTTGGGGAAATAATGGTCTTCACGCCCCTCTTTTGAACAAAAATACTGTTCTTTTCCACTATTCATTTAAGCTTACAAAATTACCTCTCTATGTATGAGATAATGTTTCAATTGTTGTTGAATGGATGTGTTATTATGTAACTTCATATTAATAAGGATGAAAATATGGTGTTTAGTTTTACAGAAGATTCTTGTGGGAATTGTTTTCCTTTAGCTTTTGGTGAATTCCCTAGTGCTGTTGTATGCCTTTTGGTGGTAAAATCGAATGTCTCCTTTTTCATTAATCTTGATTTCTTTATTCACTTGCTTCTCCTTTTTTGCTTGTCTATCTCAGATTCCATACATGCAGTTTAAGGAAAATAATTGGACGCTCAATGTTGACGTTAATGGCAAATGGAACGTGAGATATGACTTATAGAAGAAAGGAAGAGGTTGATTTATTCATTTGGGGTAAGAGATAAATTGCAGAGAATGTTTTCCCCTTATTCCTGTTTCCTCACATGCTTTATTTTATATATGTATTACGCAGGGCAGGTAGGGCTAGTATTTAGCCTCTTAGGTGAATGACCCTGGCCTAATGCCGAATATTTGGAACCCTGTCAAGTTCGCTTGATTAAATTACTGCTACCTAGAAAATTATTGATAACTTGACTTTTTGATTGCAAGATCTCTCTCTCTCTCTCTCTCTCTCTCTCTCTCTCTCTCTCTCTCTCTCTCTCTCTCTCTCTCTCTCTCTCGCGCGCGCGCTTGGTTTTCAGCACACTCACATAAGGTCTCTTCTCTCTAGTTGGTTATTCTCTCTCTCTCTCTCTCTCTCTCTCTCTCTCTCTCTCTCTCTCTCTCTCTCTCTCTCTCTCTCTCTCTCTCTCTCGTCCTTTATCTATTGCTGTTAGGTGAATTATGTTGCTCTAAATGCTGGATATTTGGAACCCTCCAAGTTGGTCTGATTGAGACTTCATTCTCCCAAGACCCTTGGTCATATATCCTGTCTCAACCTCAACATCCACGTGTAACCTTGTCTTTCTTGCTTGCAATGCATTCACTTTCACCCACAGATTATGCGGCTTCTGATGGTCCCTCTGGGCTGCTTCTCTTGTGATCACATGGCCATAGAGGAGCTGTATTCTCCCTCTTCGCATCACCTCCCTCGTACACTTGGCTTCAGGCACCCACTATGTATGTTTATAAGGGTGGGGTCTTGCAGTCCTTATGTCAGGTACGCAATCATTTGCGTTCACTAAAGGTTGTTGACACGCTGGGATTTATTCCTTGTGTGCATTTCTGTCCTGTTTTCTTTCTCTTTTGGTGGGTGGGGGGGTCTCCAAAGAGTACCGTTGACATGTTACTGAGTGCAGATTTGGAAAACAGATATTCAAAACGTCGTGTACTTCAGATATCATTTGCTCTAAAATGGGTGTGTATGCAATCTTAGAGATCAATCATTGCCGATGCTACTTTACATCGGTTTCCTTTAGGAAGATGTGTACATAGTGAACTCATTCAACAAGTTCTATTGTTCCCTTTTTACCCTTGGCAATCATGGTGTCCTTTGAAGGTAATTTCTTTAGCCGTCTACTGTCATTGGGCCAGATTTTATTGTTCAAAACAGGAAAGGCGGATTGAAGACTGCATCCTCGTTGAGGTCCATTGACTCGTAAGGCAGAATTCTGCTATTGTTGGAAAGATCGAACGATCTTACAGAATTGGCTTTTCAATGCTTACTTTTTATTGTGCACCATTTCTTGGGAAATTATGATTTATGTGATGTTTAAGCTGTTATTTCTAATAGCTGATATGGACATGCATTATCATGTTCTGATTTTGAAATGGGTGTGCTTTATAATCCAGCAATTTGCTCTTTTGAAACGAAAGGCAGTACTTGTATGTTAGGAGAGTAAATTCTTGTTCCATACTTTAGAAATAAGGAAAGTGGGAAATAAACTCTTAGTATTTTGGATAATTAATGAAGCCAACATCACTGGATGTGTTTGGTTAGATTGTTTTGTTTTGTTTTGTTGATGTCAACATGTGTAATGAGTGGAGAGAGATAGAAAGAGAAATGGGGAAAATAGTGATGTCATCAAAACTAAAACTAAAACTAAACAGAGAAACAAACAAGGCAACTGTAATTTGGGTGAGAATTATGAAGTTGTAGGACTTGTTAGTGAAGTAACAAATTGTTTTGTACTTAGAACTTGTTAAGAGCTGTTTGGGACTTCAGTGAATTGACTGTTTGCACTCGTTCGCTTGCTCTCTGGTGGTGAAGAGTTAGGGATGACGACTAGCTGTGATCGTCCTGAGTCAGGGAAACAAAGAGGGAAGAACAGTTACTTTCATGCCTTGCTTGCAATTGATTATGGCCGCAATGGACGTTTAGCAAAGGGGTTTTTTGTCTTTTTTTTTTTAGTTTTCTTAATAACATAGAAAATAGAATTTGATTTAGGGCTCGTTTGATTTTCAGCAAGTAAGATGGTTTGGTTGATTTTTCTTGCTTATTAGTTAACCCATCACGAAATAGCGTACATTAATAAATAAATTGCTTAGTGATTTTTACGTATTTTGTCTCTTGCAAATTAGTAGTAGCAAATAAGCAAATGAATCCTTAAGCTTGTTTGGAACTTGTGGAAAAGAAGGGAAAAGAAGAAAAAAAAAAGTTAAAAAAATTTCCTCCTGTTGTTTGGTTTAAGAGGAAAAAGAAGAGAAATGGCAAATTAAAGCTCGGTGCCAATGAAATATTCCTCTTAGTTTTCTCCCATTCTCTTTCTAAATCATTTTCATTTCTTTTCTCTCACTTTCTACAAGTTCGGCACGGAGCGTAAATCTCTTTCCAAATCATTTTCATTTCTTGTCTCTCACTTTTCACAAGTTCGGAACGGAGCGTAAATATCTTGTACAACGATTCTGCTGTTTCTTCTCGGCAACGGTTTCTTTCGGTTGCCCATGTAAGCGTCCTCAAACTAGGATAACGGTTAAACATGAGGCCGTGATGGGAGGTAGGCTTTTTGTTTTCTTTTGGGAATTGGGAGCAAATTATCCTCTATTTTTGCCACTTGGGTAAGATATGAGCGATGCATCTAAAACAATGGATAAGGCTGAATTATGTCTTATCCAAACAATTCCCATTCTTTACTTGGATTTTTCTCCTCTCGTTTTTCGGGAAATGATTTTAACACACCCCATTTTATAATCTACACTACTTTTTTTGTTTTTATCCACATGAATTTACAGTATTACCTTTTTTTAATACAACTTTTTCACACATCCAAGGGTACCATTTTAAATTCATGTGGATAAAGACAAAAAAGGAAGTGTGAATTGTAAAATGGGGGGCGTGAAAATCATTTCCCCTTTTCCCCTTTATTTTTTCTATTTTCCCTTTAATTTCAGAAGAAAGCAATTGAAAAGATGGGTTTGGGTAGACCAAAAGTATAAAAAAGTCATATTGCAGGTGTAAAACAGAAGATTGAGGAAGGATGTGCTTGAATGTAGTTATTGAACACCTATTTAAAATACAAAATTATTTTGAATTCAGAGGAATTATGAGTAAAAAAGCCTAAGAGCACCTCCCACCCTACACCAAACCCTGAACCAATTTTAAATTTGAGTAAAAAATCCTCAATTTCAACCTTCAGTTCTTGAACCAAACCTATACCAAATCAAACTTTACTCAAATTTTTCCTCAAATTTGGGAAGAATAAAGCCCTTGAACCAAATTTCCAATGGTACCTTTGTGGCGGCGACAATTGTCAAACCACCTTCCACCACCGTTGTCATCACCGGTGAAGGTAAGAAGAACATAGATCGATCTGGAGGAGAGGTGGTGGTGCTTGTCGTTAAGAGAGTTGATTTTTCAAGGAGTGGTGGTGGTCGTCGTCCAGATTTGGAGGAGAGGTGGTGGTTGTCCAAATCTCGATCTGATTTTTCAAGAGAGTTGCGGCGGTGGACGGCAGGTGGTGGAAGAGGTTCAAAATCTGAGTCTAGGACTGGAGTGAACCATATCAAATGAAGCTTTGATCCAAATTTTTGCACCAAATTTGAGGGAAAAAATGGGTAAGGGCCGGACTTGCTCTCAGTTTGACAAGAGAGGGGATATTTTGGTTAACATTTACATGGAAGTAATAATCTCATGGTACTAAGAGCATGTTCAATGGGGATGGAAAAGTGGTATTCATTTAGAGCCTGTTTGGGGACAATTTTTTCCATTTTCACATTCTCATTTTGGATGTTTGGGAAAAATTCTCAGAACTCATTCTCTGAGAATGAGTTCATGAGTTTTGTAAAATGCACAATCTAGAGTAGAAGTGAAAAATAGGTTGAGAGGAGCTTTTTGACTTCTCATTTTCACTTTTTCCACTTTGATTAACAAAAAGACCTACAAAATGTATTCTGCATAAATCTCTCAAACGCTACTCCTGTTTTAAAATGCATTCTACATATTTCTCTCATACATTCATACCAAATCCAAAATACATTTTGACCATAATCCATAAAGTCAAAAAGTTAAAAATGATAAACTGAAAATAAGGCTCTCAAACACTCCCTTATAGAACTTGATGCTCCAATGTTGATTGAAAAATGATTTTTTTTTTTCTTCTTTTTGAACTGGATTCAAATATGGATGGAAAATAGCAAAGTTGTAAACTTGGTTGGTTCCAAGGTTGGCTGATGGCTATAGCCATCCATGCCACCTCACCAAATCATAACTTATTCCTACCAGAAAACATACCGGGAGCAACCTGATTTTAGCCGGAAAATGGCCAAAATGTGCAAAGTTAGCCGGAATATACGTTCTCGTTGTCAACAAAAAAGAAAAGAAAAGAAAAGAAAAAGAGGTTACAATTAAACGGATCTTTTTATTTCTCAAACAACTATTTTTCTCAGTGTCCCTATAATATGAAATTGGTTAAAAATTATTCCACACCGTTTTATTTTTGGTATCTCTTTGAAAAAGTAGGTAGTTGAATTAGAGTTGAGAAAGTAAGCAACAATTAGTTAAATTTAAAATTATTTGATCCTATAATAATTCTATAAATTGGCACAAAAACACTTTTATCCAATCAACATTGGACTTGCTTTAACCGTGTAGGACTATTTTACCGAACCAAACAAATAATTAGTGACCCCATGGGATTGGGAATCTAATACTCTTTCCCAAAACCTTGAACTATCAAACATGCCATTTTGACTGTTCAAAAACATGCCATTTGGAGGTTACGGAAAGGAACTGAATTGGCCGCTCACGCGTCGTGACTCCGGTCCTCATCGTTCCGTCTGTCTCTAATTTTCGTCCGTCACTAATAAAATTCTCATCATCAATCATCAGGTTCGTTAGTTAGTATAGGAAAAGGTCACTACAATGGTGGTAATCGTTGGGATAACGTTCGACGCAGAAGATCTCGGTTGGTGGGTTTGCTCTCCAAATAACTGATCACTGTTGGTGGGTTTGTTCCTAATGACGGTAATCACTAGGAACAAAATTGGTGGGTTTGCTATTCAAGTAATTGATCACGGTTTGATTTCTGCTGGATTTTTTTTTTTTTTTTGGTGAATTCCATAATCCCAGTGTCAATGACTTGAATTTAATAGGACCGGAAATGAAAATAATTGAGATGTACGTAAGTTTATTTGAACACTCTTAACGGTCCACAGAAAAAACAAAAAAGTGTCAGGGATCTAGAAGTTTTGTTTTCATGAGTTGGGTGAGGTAATGACATCAATCATCTCAATGACAAGCAGCTGTTGATGTCTGTGAGGGTTTTTCCCGTGTATGCTACGTTGAACCATAAAATTGGTTCATGACGTTTCCGTAGGACCGTAAGCACTATCGATTCGGTTAATGCCTTTGCACTAGTTTGGCAGTGGGAAACCTTTGCACTATTTGTGGCAATTTAGAAGTGCCAATTGAATTGAATTCTACAAAGAAATGAAGTAGTGACAGAGCCAGGATTTCGATTCGGATCTGTCACCCAAAATAAATATAATAATTAGTATCAAAAGTACACGTGTTCTAAAGTTATTTTTTCGTAACACAAAAAAAGGTACACATAATATCCAAAAAATAAACGCTTCTAATAATAGGGTCTTGCTAACACTAACAGGGTAAAAAATATATATTTGTTGGGTCACATTTGCATTTCTGTAAAGGACTGAAGTACAAAACAGAGAGAGCACATCTTCGACACATCCATTTGGTGTCTTCCGACATTTCCTTCAAGTCAATTTGTGGATACTTCGGGCTAATATCTAGAACTTGTCCCACGGTCATTTCACATATTTACGCGTATAGATGAGGTGGCCAAAGAACTATACTGGCAATGATAATTGAATCTAAGACCTTATGTTGAAAAATAACTCCCAAGTCAGAGATTCACCACCAAGCCAACCTTTGATTTGTTGTCTCCAAGTAAACACGTGCTTTTTCAAAACTGTTTTCACAAAAATTATTTTGGATAATTTGTTCCTTTTTTTTTTGTGGATAATTTGTTCGATGCCCATTACTAGACAGTAATACCATGTAAATACACAACTTTTGTTCAATAACTGGAAAATAGTTTCTGAGATTCAACTATATATGTGGTAGTACTCGATTGTATGGTCACATATATTGAATTTTCCAATAGTAATTTGCAATTATAAGTCCTGTTCGATACTTCTGAGGAGGATTTTGATAGAGTTTAAGAGCAGCTCCAACAAACTCAACAAAATTCTCATCAAATTGGCTACAAAATATGTCATACACTCATATAGCTAGCCAAAAAATAACACATCTACCCAACACATGCACTAGCAATTTGGCTCAAAAAAAAAAAAACCTCTGACTCGTCTTCTACCCCAGTATGGCGCTTCAAATTCAACCGCGAGAGTGGATCTCACTCTCTCACACTCGCAGACTTTCACTGCCGCATGCGACCTCCGGCCATCTTCTTTGACGACGAGCCTTAGACCATTGACATCGCCTCGACGAGACCTTCAACTTTCTTCTGTCAAATCGATTTTATGATCAGTTCTCCGGAGATTCGTTTTTTCCGGCCAAGAGGAGAGAGAGATAGAGAGAGTTCCTAGCGAGCTCACGATTTCTCGCCAAATATCACCGCTTGTGACGAGGTACTGTAGCTTCCATGAAAATGGCGATAATCTTGACGAGGCTGCTGGGTGTTGTTTTGGTGGTTTCAATCGCCATTTTGGTGTCGCCGGCAATATAGCTATACTGATGGAGATGGTCTAAGAGCAGCTCCAAAGGGAGCTTTCAAGGTCCATGTGATGATGATGACTTTTGAAGCCCAACACCTCCAACCAGGCTAATATGTCAAATCTTCATTGGAAGGAAAAAAGTGACCTTTTTCTATAAAGATTCTGACAATTTTTCAATTTGAATTGAAACTATGGTCAAAGAGGGACGATTCTATTTACAATTCTTTTTTTACTCCCTACAACGCTTTTGTAAAAATACAATTTTGTTGGTGTGGCAAATTTTTATTTTTGCTTCATATAACTCGGCACATTTCCCAAATTACCCCCTTTTGTTTTCCTCCTAATTTCAACATTCAAAACCCTTTTCTCTTCCCTCCTCATTCCGTTTGACCTCGACTATTGCCTTCTCCGTCGAACCAGTTGAAGAAATCGCCGTTATTTTACTCGTCTAGTTTTGACACATTTCGGATATTTACTCCCGAAACTAAACACATAATTCGGATACAAACTACTGAATTATGACCAATATTGCAGATATTAACTACCATCACCAATTTCGGATATAAACTCCCGGTTTATAGGTAAATTTCGGGTATTAACTACCGAAATGTATTGTGATTTTCAGGACTAAGTATACCGTTTCGAATGCACAGCGATTGAGAAATTGAAAAAGCTATGGGTTACTCTTGGGTCATTTTTTGCTCGAAAATCTTAATGTTTGGGTTACTCTTGGTATGTTTTTGTGCATCTATTGGTGGACTTGGAGTTGTAAATTGCTCAAATACTCTTTGAAGCTCTTCTCCCAAATCTAGGGAGGGAGAAGATCTCTCCATTGATTCAACAATGTTCTCCATTGAGAGACAGGAGAGATGAGGAGCAGGAAAGGACAATGGGGGTTAATGGTTGGAGGAGGATGGATTTTTTTGACGTGGGAGGGAGAAGAGTGAGAAAACAATGGAGCTGATGAAGGAGGAAGAAGATGCACTGGGTTGGAATTAGCAATTAGAAAAAAGTGGGGTGAATTGGTATGAAGTAATTTGAGGGATTAAATGATCTTTTCGCGAGAAAAATTTTGGCATTTATTTTGCATGTCACGTGAACTTATCACGTGAGTCTTCAACAAAAGTTGGCACATTCAAATTTGAGAGAAAATAGTGGGTGCAAATAGGGTAGGGTATCGTTGCTCAAACGCACATTTCAGCCGTCCAAAAGTATTATAGATTGTTGAGATTTCTCCCTCCTCTTTTCTTCTCTCTTCTTTTTTTTTTTGTCTAAAATCTAGACCGTTTAAAATCTTTTGAACGACTAAGATGAGCGTTGAATACCTCCAACCAAGGTTACGAATCACCGTAATATATGACGTAGCACCGGTTTTCCTATTGATGCGTGCAGAGTGCAGACGGTCAATCTACCGGTGCCGCATGTATCGGATTTGCCGCAACTATATATATATATATATATTGAGAGATAGGGTTCAAGAGACACAAAATTTGTCACAGAATATGACATTTTCAATCTCATTTTCTTAAATTCATTTAATCTATGTAAATTTAGTACATATTTGTTGTATTTGATGTTTGATAGTGATAGAAGTTGAACCCATGCATCACAAACCCTTTTTAATAAATATACCCTGTTTTTTTATAATCTTTCTGTTCAGAAATCATAGTTTTTGGGTCACACCGATACCAAATTAGAAAAAATGTCTAACTACAATGTTGTAGATCTTGAAATTCTCTTAAATTTTGATATATAAATTGCCTTGACGGAGTTAGGAAGTAAAAATTATGGCAAAATATTTGTGGCGGTTTTGTTACGTTTTATTTTGTTCAAAGATTTTCCAAGACCGTACGGTATTCCCTATTTTCCGATACGGTCGGTGATCCACTTGATGCACGTAGGTATTGAACACCTGATGCGGTATTGAGGGTCCTTGGTACCATTTTTATAGAAAATCGGTATGTACTGGCCGGTACGGTACGGTATTGATAACCTTGCCTCCAACCGATCCGGGCCAAGTTTTTCTCCAAATTTGAAGTCTTGAGGTTGGAGACGCCCTAACAACTCTTATCAGGCAGAGGTCCCCACTAGTCTATAAAAGCAGTCCCAAACTTCATTTCAGTTTCCTCATCAAATTATTACTGTACCTTCCAACTACCAATACGTGGAACACACTCTCTCTCTCCACACATGAGTCTTCGTACAAGAATTCTCGGCGACGTCAACTCGTCGACGAAGGACTCGGACAACTCGTTGTCGAGCCCGAACGAACTCGACTCAGACTTCGTCGTTATCCTCGCTGCCCTCTTGTGTGCCCTAATCTGCGTACTCGGCCTCGTCGCCGTCGCTCGTTGCTCCTGGATCCGTCGCAACTCAGACAGAGCCAGCGGCCGTTCATCTCCTCCGCCGCCGGCGAACAAAGGCCTCAAGAAGAAAATCATCAATTCCCTCCCCAAGCTCACTTACTCAGCCGAACACGCGGGAAAATTCTCTGACTGCGCAATTTGCTTGACGGAGTTCGTCGCCGGCGACGAAATTCGAAAGTTGCCGCTGTGCGGCCATGGATTCCACGTGGCTTGCATCGACAGGTGGCTGGGATCTCATTCTTCGTGCCCGTCGTGTCGTCAGATGTGTGTGGCCGCCTCCAGGTGCCAGAAGTGCGGTGAATTCCCGGTTAGTTCCTCCGCCGGAAATAGATTGGATCAACGAACAATAGATGGTTTGAATACGTTCTTGCCTTAGGATTAATTTGCGTGGTTAGATTAGTATTGTGTATGTATATGTCGATTTTAATTTGAGATTGTTGGATCTCAATCTATTGAGATCAAGCATTAATTAGGATTTGCCTTAGGATTAATTAAAGTGGCTTCTCTAATTATATAGTGCAAATAAATAATTTCAGTCATAGATGACCATTATTAGTGGTATGTGTCCGATCAAAAAAATTATGTTCGTAATTTCTTCTACAGTTTCTTCCTCCTGCTGGCTTATACACTGTCTTTTTCGTGGATCCGGGAAGTTGCCGCGCAGGTGCTGGTTTGCGTGATTTTGGTATTTCATTTTTTTATTATCACATCACAAAATTTGTCTTGGTGTGTTTTGAAAATTGTTCGGTGTATTTTGAACACCAAAATATAAAAATTACAGAGTGACAAAATCAATTTTCAACTTTTGAGTTAATTAAATAATCATATTTTTGAAGTGCTCCAATTTTAAATATCGAAATTTTAATATTTTTGCGCCCTTTACTTTTAATGGTTTTCCCGAGAGATGAACAAATACGGTGATACCACTAGCTTGTCTGTTTCTTTTTCTGAATTTTCGCTTTTACAGAGCCTCATAAATGAGTTCTGCTGAGTACCTAAATTTATTAAGAGTAATCAATCTAGAAAAATGCTAACTGCTGAATACCTAACGTGGTCAATTGAATCGATTCGAAGTAATGCTAACTGCTGAGCACCAAAATTTATGTGGATGAATTTTGACTCAAATATATGCAAAACCATTGGATACAAGTAAATTTCTTGGTACTATTTAATAAGGCCACATATATTGGATGATTCTAAACACAATTATATTTGAACGTGTACAAAGACTTTTCATCCGGTAAAGGTGTGAGATCAACACATAACCCCACTAGCTTGAATATTTTATAAGAATCGGAATAGTAGAAGTTTTGATTTGATTTGGAGCGGGAAGAAATGAAAGAGAGAGGGTGGTGGTGAACGCGCTCGAAAATTCACCACTCCTTGGTGTGAATTCCGTCACAAAGTGGATGATTTCCAAGCGAAGGTGTGGTGGAGAAGATCGTGGAATACTAAATGGTGGTGTTTCTGGAGCACTCAATACTCCTATGAGGAGTGGTGATAGTGGTGGTGTGAAGGCGGGGAACAAGTCCTGATCTTAAATTACATACAAGGTCATATATTTGAGTGCTCTTATGAGGAGTGGTGGCGGGGAATGAGTTCCGATCTTAGATCACATACAAGGTCGTACATTGATCAACGGTTGAGATTTAACAAAAATAAGGTTAATTGAAGTAACTTACCCTTACTTCAATTACCTCAACAACTGTTGCCCCTACTGCAATCACGACCGTTCTCTCATCTCCTCCAATGGGAACAACAGCCGGCCACTTTTTTTTTTTTTTTGCCAAAACAATAACTTGGTGGTACTATTATAAATCTATCAAAAATGTAAATCAATAGGAAGATTTGTTCTTTAACAAACGATGGGATTTTAGTCCAAAGATTAGAACCCCGTATCAATAGTAAACATTTCTATGCAATAACATGTGTGCAACTGTGTTAATAAGAGAGAACCACACTGGAAACTCCTGCCCCAGAGCTTGATATCATGAATGATGTCCTCTGCCGCTTGGCTCACCACGAAACACTAATGAAACCAAACACCCGTAGCAGTGCAGCCAGCCGGCAAGCCAATCGATCCGATTCATCTTTGAACCACTATCATTGCCTTGCATAGTCACAAAACCATCACCAGTACCATTTTCGAAATCTGAACTGGCACTTCAATGATGAAGAGAAAAACTGAGAAAAAGAACCATGCGATAACACTAAGAAACTGTTAGATTCGAAATCGAGAGAGAGAATTCTCACTCAGAAAGCGAGAAGAGCGAGAAATCATTATTGACAAGAATGGGTTATTAAAAGCGAGAAGGAAACATTAATCAAGAGTAAAACCCTTCCCTCCCGCGGCCGCATAAGGGTGGTGAAACCCCTTTTTGGATGGGTGAGGAGTGAGCAACAGCCACAGGTGGAAGTTCAAAGAGACAACTATTGCCATCGGTTGGATCCTCAATGGAACGTTAATTGGTTTAATAGTTGGTGCTGAATTAGAATATACTTTTACAGGTGATTTTATTTACTTGCCAAAATGTGTTTTTCTACTTTCAAACTGACCTTTTTCCAAAGGTGAAGGTTTGAACCTTAGATTATGCTTAAGCTTCAACTGCAATGTCATCACTATATATATCTACCTACCTATACGTATATATTGAAGAAAATTAATAGTAATTGATATTGTTGATAGTGCGAGCATTTGAGCAAAAAAGAGGGAAAAGATAGTGGCATAGATAGCCTCTATTGGTTTGATTACACGAAGCCAACTTTTGTTCTGTAGAAGTGGGAATTTAGGAGCTGGGTAAACCACTGATTGACTTACTTGAAATGGAAATACATAAAATAGTATGTCAATGGTGTAATTAAATATTTATTCTATGTCAACGAGGAAACTCCACTAAAAAGACTGCCGGTTTTTCTTATCCTAACCTTCAAGAAAGTGATATTAGTGCACCATATTACTATTTTTTGATTCGACAGTCATCACCGTCAGAACTCACACCTAGATTGATTCTTTTTTTCTTTTTTTGGTCTAATAAAGAATAGCCACATATTTTCGGGATTAGGGGATTTACAAAATAATTATTTTCTTGTAGTCTGATCTCAAAAATCAAATCATAATTATGTGGTGTTGATATAAAACTAACAAGCCGTGCAATCTCTTTTAAAGAGAGCCGTCTGAATAAAACAAGATATTGTAGAGCAGCCACCAAATAGGATGATAACCAAATACATGGGTGAGGGTACCACATGTGCATTGCGTTGGAAATTTTATAATTTTGGTATGAATTAAAATGGACACGCAGAGGGTCTCTCGAGGCAACCGATGTGTTCCATTATACATACATTATATTAGGACGAATGGGAAGGAAGTCCTGTCGTACATTCCCTCTTGTGGTGAGATTCATTGGCTTCATTCAATTTGGCGAAGTCAATTTCCACATACTTTCCTTGCAAGCCAAGGCAAGTGACTTGGGTAGACTTGGCCAAACACTTGCCAAAGACTTGGCCATTGGCTGCCTATAAATAGGCCATCTTCTTCTTGTTGTGTCAAGTCCTTAGTAGTCTATAACTCACTTCTGAAAATACATTTCTTTGAGAGAGAGAGAGAGAGAGGGGCAGACGCAAGTAAGTTCGTCAAGGCAGTCGACGATGCTGTTCTGTCGGCTTGTGGTTTTAGCCATTTTATCCTGCGACAAAGATGTCGGTGAATCCTACAACACCCATGGTAAGCGACTAATCTTTGTTAAGGAGACTGTGGTATCACACATGACTCGGTTGTTTTGGTTTTTACTCTACAGTTTGTATCTCGTTCTTAAATTGAATTTGATGTTCTGTAATTTCAATTGTTTGTTATCAATGAAATTGTTCTCTGGAATTTCATGTTATTGCCATAAATTTTCCCAACACATTGTGTCATTGTATCAGATTCCTACCAACTTTGAAACTCCAGGCTCCAGAGAACCCAATGCCTTCTTTTCTTTAATCGATGAGGAGAGAAAGCCAGGAGTGAGGTTACAACCAAGCAGCAAGCCCACGCCCTCCCTAGAAAGAAATGCATAAATTGTAATATAGTTGCTCAAGCACCAAATAACATCAGTCGTATATGAAAGTCAACAGCTGCATAAGAAACAACAATGGACTCTACCACTAATCCCAAATACTTAGGAAAATGTAAATGGATTTTATGCTTTTCGTGGTGGTATTTGTTGGGATTCCACCCCGTGTGAGCCACTTGGGCTTAGGCCTAGAGGGAGGTGGCTAGGGTTTTTATGTGTACTTTATAAATACTCTGTGATGTCTTTTGTTTATGTTGTAGTGTTGTAGCACAATGTAGAGAGAGGCAGAGAGTGTGAGAGGGGAGCCGGTTGTGGCTCTCTCGGAGAGAGAGATACACGAGAGACTTGGTGAGGTTTCATTATTGTGAGATGAGAGTGTGAGTGTGTAACACAAGATCACGGATTTCCTCCGGATTATAGTGAAACCCCCCTCCCCATGGATGTAGGTCCGATTGGCTGAACCACGTATATTTGTGTGTCGTGTTTTCTCTTGTTTTACTGCTTTTGTTGCGTGTGGTGCGTTGTTGAAATCCTAACAAATGGTATCAGAGCTTTGGTTGAAGCACTAGAGAGCGCAGAGCAGTCGAAAAATCACTCGGAGGCCATTGGAGCACTCTTTGAAGCTTTGGTCGGACAAAACAAGTGACGAAACTTGTTTTTGATTAGAGGAAAAGGTGCAACTCTCAGAGACATGTCCAACGGAGTGCTCAGAGTCAGTTTTTGTCACCGGAGAAGGTCCCACAGGTGGTCTGAACAGAGGCGGATGGGGGCGAGCGGCGAATATTGTGGGTTTCTCGTAAAGCATGATTGAAAGTAAGATTTAAGCACAGGGTTGTGTTTTTCTTGGAGAGACAATCACGTTGATGTAAGCCCAGTCGCCGGAAAATGTAGCACGCGCCTCCACGCGTCGCCTGAACATAGGCACGTCAGATCCCGCGCTGGCGTGCATGCCACGCGCGGAAGAGTCTGGAAGACGGCCACGTGGCGCTGAGTCAGCAGCCACGTCGGATGCCACGGAGGGTACCATGTCAGCAGGTCAATGCCACGTCAGCAATGGGTCAGGGTTTAGGGTCAAATAGGTCAAAAGGGGTTAAGGTCCATGTCAAAGGGGTCAAAAAGATCAGAGGCCAGATCAAATGGGTCAGAATGGCGTTCAAAGGGGTTAAACTGGTTCAGACCGACAGTTCAGAGGAAAGTCAGACCGGATAACGGTCTGGAGGCAGACCAGATTATGTTTATTGGTCGGTTCAGTGGGTTTTTGACCGGTTCATGGCCGGTTCGGACCGGTTCCCCACTTGGTTTTTTGTTCCGGATCCAACCATGTGCTTTGTTTTTCGTGAAGAGGATCAAAAGCAAGTTTTGTTGCTGGATTGGGCCGAATTTAGACATTTGGAAGCGTTTTGGGTTGTGAGGAGGCTTATCCTAGCTAATTGGATGGTTCCGGATTCATTGGTGGGCTTGGATTTGAATGATTTGAGTCGGATTTTGTGGTCCTAAACACATCCAGAGAGATTGAGGAGGATCAGATATGGTCAAGTCAGTTGGATGGGATGTTGTTGAAGTCTGGAGGCGGACCCGGGGATGATCGGGCCATTATGGCAAACAGGATATACACTTCTTTGGGTTATTGCATCTTTGGTTTAGGAGTGCATGGCGGCTCGTCTGGTTAGTGGCAACATGCGCTTGCTGGAGCGATGATTTTTTGGGAGATCCGATGGGAGTCTAAGGGGTGCTAGGAAAACCGGGGATGGAACATGGATAGACCAAGAGATAGGATGAGACCCAGGATAGTTGACTTTAGAGTGGCGAAAAAACCGTAAGAGTGGCGGGGAGGGCGGATAGGTGGTGATTGGTGACAGAGAGGCGAAGGAGTTGGATAGCTACACACCGGGAGTATTGGGCGACTTTGTAGAGATCGAGAGGTTGACCAAGGGGCAATGGGATGATTAGCACTGTGGCGTTTGGCCGTGGTGATCAGTCGGAGAAGCTAGTGAGCAGGGATACATTCTCTCAGGTGTTGCATCTCTGTTTGGTGGGTGCGGATACACTTGTTTGGTAATGACACAAGCGCTCACTAGAGTGACAGGTCAGAGTTGGTCAGCAATGATCGGAGGCAGTCTGGTTCAATCAGATTTGAAGATCTACCATCAGGATTTGGAGTTGTGATTCGAGCTGCATTGGATTGGATGATGAGCCACCATACAGGCTTGTGAGAGTGCAGTGACAGTTGGAGCTGATGTCAGGCATGGTCAGGCAGTATGAGTGTTGAGATCTGAGCAGGGATGACAACCATTGCGGATGCACACAGGATAAACGCGAGATTGTACCAAGGTGTTGCGACCGAGATGGTACTGGATGCGTTGGAAGTCGAATCAGGAGTGTGCAGGATGCTGGCCAGCAACGATGATGTGATAGGTTGTTTAGGATATGTTCACGGGAGCTCCGGACCGAGGGATTGAGATGGAGATCAAATGATGCATATTGGTATTCTTTTTCTTTTGTGTTTTTGTGGTGGATTCTCTTTCCAGTTATGAGCTCATGTGGTATGGAGAGATGGAGTCACGGTTTATGTCCTGTGATTGGGCATGAGCATTTGGGTTTTGGATGCCTGAATGCGGGCACTCCGGATAGAGGGTGCATGATTGTGATCAACCGCGGAAGATCTGGCTTGCAGGGATACATTCATTCGAGTGGTGCGCCCGGTTGGGGTGCGGATATGCTTGTTTGGGAATGACACAGGCACCTGTCAGAGAGGTAGATCAGTTTGAGCCATGGATATCTAGCAGGATTTGTTCCATCCTGGATTCACGAGAGGTGTATCCCGGTTTTGGGGTGCGAAGGTACTCGGTGGGGGATGCGGTGTCAGAGAAGGAGTCAGCCTCATCACAGATGGTGTGTGAGATCATTTGGAGGAGTGAGCCTCTCGTGTGGGCAGAGGGTTGTTGCATTCTTTTGACATGACAGGATGCTAGAGTGGCGGAGCGCGGCGTTGAAGCTGCGGGCGCTTTTGTTGGAGAGCGCATACACTTCGAATTTGAGGTGTGCGAGTGGAGGCATCCTAGTTGAGGGGGTGCGGTACTCGGACGGGTGGAAGCATTCTTTTTGAGGGGGTGCGGTACTCGAAATTTTCTGATTGGCTGCGGAGTCTGGTTTTACAAGGATACACTGTTTTGGGTTTATGTACTCTGTTTGGTGGTGCATGGATGCTCGATTGGTTAGTGACACAGGCGCTTGCCAGAGGTAGCTGATTGGAGGAGGCGACATGGGGATGTTGCAGACGACATTGCCCACTCGGTGTGGAGGGGGTGATTGTTGGGATTCCACCCCGTGTGGGCCACTTGGGCTTAGGCCCAGAGGGAGAGGCTAGGGTTTTTATGTGTACTCTATAAATACTCCGTGATGTCTTTTGTTTATGTTGTAGTGTTGTAGCACAATGTAGAGAGAGGCAGAGAGTGTGAGAAGGGAGCCAGTTGTGGCTCTCCCGGAGAGAAAGATACACGAGAGACTTGTGAGGTTTCATTATTGTGAAATGAGAGTGTGAGTGTGTAACACAAGATCACAGATTTTCTCCGGATTATAGTGAAACCCCCCTCCCCATGGATGTAGGTCCGATTGGCCGAACCACACATATTTGTGTGTCGTGTTTTCTCTTGTTTTACTGCTTCTGTTGCGTGTGGTGCGTTGTTGGAATCTTAACAATATTGACGATAATGGTGCAGTGGTGGTTGTGGTGTGGGGATGGAGTTTTAGGCATATATTGAAACAGTAGTTTGTCGTGGTGCGAATCCGGGGGTGATGTGCGGTAGGTGTTGTGCAGCAAAACTACGTTGTTTTGCTCATTTTCTTGTTACACCTCCAAAGTTTTCACGAGTCTTGTTTGGAGAGTTAATTTTGGGGTTCAATTTAAGGGGATTTAGGCTCTTTGGGATAGGGTATAGTATGTTAGGCACTTCAGATTTAGGCACTTTTAGGGATGACAATTTCCCCAAACCCGATGGATACCTGCCCCACCTTCAGCTATTTGGAGGCGGATATTATTTGATTTTTCGTCCAATAGGAGCGGGTATGGTAGAACGGAAAGAATCCCCGGTTGAAAATGGGGCGAGTATGATTTTGTGATACTCGTCTCCGAATACCCATACCCGCCCCCGTTTCAAATTGTATACATATTTTTATGAATGTATATGCGGGCATATAGGGTTGGTTTGGGTGAATTGGGAAAATTGATTTTTTGGTTGTTCTTATTCATTTTTTTTTGCATTTGTTAGTTTTCGGTTGATTTTTTTGTGATTTCTTGGCTTGTCTTGACGAGAGGAATCTAAAAAGTATAAAATTATTAGCTAAACTTAAAGTTTTATGAATAAAGACAAAAAATAATCCAAAAAATTGAGAACAAGCCAAGAAATCACAAAAAATCGACCGAAAACCAACAAATGCAATTTTTTTTTTGAATAAAGACAAAACTAAAAAAGCCAAAAAATCAATTTTCTCAATTCACCCAAACCAACCCATAGAAGTATATAAATGTATTTGTATGTGTGTGTATATATTATATATATATATATAAATATGCATATTGGTATAATTTATGTATATTGTTCTGAATTAAAACTATATATGGTTTAAGTGTTAAAAAAAGTTTAATGATGGTAGTTTTAAAATTATATATAATCTTGGTAGACTATTATTTCTTCGCAACTTTCTATTCTATTTTGTTTTAAATGGTTGTTTTTTTTTAGTATAGGACATATAAATTAGATCTTATCATCTATCTTTTCTTTTTTTTCCCAACTAGTTTGAATATAGATTTACCCGAATATACCGGATCCCCAATAGGAGACGAGTATGGTGGATTGCCCACTATCCCTTTTGGGTATTGAGGTGGGGATGGAGAAGAACTTCACAATTGGGGATCGGGAGTAGAATAGGGTCCTCCGATCCATACCCTACCCGTTGCCATCCCTAGGCACTTTGTGGTAGTTTATTTTTTCTTCCTCTAAACAAAGCTCTAGAAGCTATAGAGGTGTGCCAAAAATCAAGCAAAACAACGTAGTTTTGGTGTACAACATCTACTGCACAACACGCTCGGATCTGATGTGGTGTTGTGATAGAAAACAAGATATGATAATTATACGAAAGGGCAAAACAGTAATATAAACTTGCTCCTAAACTTGAGAGCACTAAGGTGGTTTTTTGAAAAAATTAGTTTTTCACGGTTTTTTATGTGATGTATTGTGAGAGAATGATCTATCTCGATTTTTGAAAAAAAAATTTTTTGTTAGTGAAACACCCCCTAAACTGTACTACTAGCATTTTAGAAGAACCCTAATGAAAACAGTAATTTCCCCTTAGAATAACCCTGAAAGCAGATGTTAGTTGGGCCTTGTTTGTGGTTTTAGTTAAGTTGGGTTTGGTTTGCAGGTTCCGGAAGTACTGGGCTTGGGTTAAGTTTGATTAGCCCGCAAAGCGAAATATGGGTAATTGGGCCTAGTTCCGAAGAAGACTGAAAGCAGCTAATCACGTCGCCGTTGAGGGCTGAGATGCTTCCTTCGTCGTCAACTCGTCATCAATCTCATGGTGCTTAGACATAAATCGATCCCCGGCCAAACACGCCCGTACGCGGAGCTCGAGCTTGCTGAGAACTGGTTGTATCGCCAAGAAAACGGTAAACTTTTCGAACCCTAACTCAATCTCTGATGTTTGGTCAGATCTTTCAAAAAACATGAGCTCAATTACCCTAATCTGTTTCTTCATTTACAGTATGACTGTTTCTCTCTCTGAATTATGGCGTCAATTTGGACTCTTCAACTTCACTCTGGTTTCTTTCCGGTAAAGAAGGAATTTTTATTGAATTATGCTCTTGTCACGCGTTCTTTGGCTTCCATCCGTGGTTGACCGTCAGTTTGTGATTGTAGCCTTCTATTTGCGTTTTGAAGCATCAAGTTTTTTCCAATGTACTGGATTTGAGAACCGATTGGGGGTTTAGTTACGGTAATCGGAAGAGGAGATGCGGAAAGTATGTGTTGAGAGCGTTAAGCGATTCTGGGAGTTCTGATGACGGCAAGCGCATTCAACATGAGGTTATTGTTGAAGCGACCAGAGATAAGGTGGTGGATTTCAAAAACCAAGTTGCAAGATTGCAAGCAGATAAGGTGGTGGATTTCAAAAACCAAGTTGCAAGATTGCAAGCAACAGTTGCCTCTTTGCCGCCTGTCATTTTCATGGTAATTTCTTTTATGGATTTCTTTTCCCTTTCCTGATTAATTTGAGTGTCCACCAACATGAGAGAAATATGAGAACTGATGGAAACCAGAATAGAAGGCAAACTTGTACACTTGACCCAAAGTGAACTCATTAACGCCCCCCCAAAAGTTAGTTGTTCAAATGACATCCCCAACGACCTCAAACAATGATGCAAATTGTGGAGACTGTTCCGGATTCCAGTGTTCTACCTCCATATTATTAAATGTCGTCATACCTTTCACAGTTCCAAAATTTCAACTTATTAAGTGTCGACCTGGTGATTCATACAGTTTGAGTCAGAAAATGTTTTGAGGACTGGGGATATGTGAACTTTGTTTTTTTATCAAAAGGATATGGTACATGAAACACTGAGATGTTTGACTGGTAAATAGTTTAGCTGAAACAAATGGAAAGGTATTAAGAAGTCCTAGTTATTGTGCTACTGCGATCACACATTAATGTCCACTGCTTGCCATTTGAGTCTGTACTGCTCATCCAACACGAGCAGGAAAGTGGGAAATGTGTACAGGGTGTTAGGATTGGGAGCCGTCATTGCTTCTTATTACTACTCCTATATTAAGCTATTCAGATTGAACTGGAAAAGGCTGAGGATGAATCCAAATGATGGTGACAATTAAGCCATAGTCTGATGTGCTTCATAAGTGACAAGACATTATTTGTATTTTGTGGGATAAACCTACAGTGTTGCACGTGTAGTAGCCAAATGCTGGTGCAATTTCTATTTCTGTATCAATAAGTGTGGTTTATATTTGTATTGTCAGCCATTCTTTTTTCGTCTCAGATGAAAAGACAGCCCGGAAGTAATTTTGCTGTTGGGGTTTTTATCCTTGCAACAATATTGTTTATTTCACTGAAAGCTCATATGGTAAAGAAGGCAAGGTACAGCCGTCCTGGATCTGTAGCCGATCTTGTCAGGCGCGGCCAGCTAAGATCCGATAGAAGAGGCATGTACGATCCTCATCTTCACATCTTGCTTGTCTTGTGTTTTGTCATTTTGAAAGATACACTTTTAGTACATTTCATTGTAAAGGAATTAAAGGAGAAACTTTTCGCATAACTTACTTCAAAGTTTAAAAGCTAGCTCATCCTGTTTCTTTTGACCTCAAGGGCCTTCCTAAGTGATTGTCTCTGTATGTAACTATGGTAATGTGTTTGTGCTTGCCAACATTCCACTTGTTTCGTGGTTTTGATATGGTTTTCTGCATGGAATTTCTTCTTTTCAGTTCCACGCCTCTCATGTATGAAGACCCATTCAATAACCCAATGGTGAAGGTTGGTAAGGGCAATTCTACTGTTGAGATGTGTGGAAAGGTTTATCGCTTAGCACCGGTGACCCTCACAAAAGATCAGCGAGCTATCCATCAAAAGAGGAGGTCACGTGCATATCAGTGGAAGAGACCTACAGTATTTCTTAGAGAGGGCGATCTAGTACCCCCTGATGTAGACCCTGATACGATTAGGTGGATTCCTGCAAATCATCCTTTTGCAACAACTGCCAGTGACATTGATGAGGATTTAGCTCAAAACAATGTGTATCAGAAACATGGGGTTCCATTCCGTATTCAGGCTGAACACGAGGCACTTCAGAGAAAGCTTGAAGCACTGCAAAGTGTAAGCACTTTTTTTTATCACCTTCTAGTTTCTTTTATTTGAAGCATTTTTTTTTTGTCACCTTCTAGTTTCTTTTATTTAAAGGGAGATCATCTTTGTATGCTTTGGATTGGCTCAACATCCACTGCCACTTGGTGAAGTCTATAAGTACAATTGAGCAAGTTATTCAGTGCAATGGTACATGGCAATGTACTGGTGGACTAACTAATCTTCTGAACAATAATCTACTGACCAAAACTAACTACCTACAGTCCTAGTAGATAATGTACATGTGTGTGTAGGTGATTGTTAAGGCCTCTTTGGTATCACTCTCTCTTTCAGCATTTTGGTTTATCCGTTTTTCCAATTTTAGCATGCATCCTTCCACGTGCTTGTGATACTTTATTGGTATGGGGTTGCTAAGTCTATGGTGTTTTTCATGCCCAGTTTCTCGGCACCTGTGTTTGCTACTAAAATATTTATTTGCGTTTGTGTGTTTTTACGTGTTTTTACTTTGCAGCAACAACAATTCAAGAAGTTAGTAATAGATCCTGGAGCTGCCAAGGATTTTGAAAGACCATTCAAGTCACATCCAAAGGATGGGAAAATAGAAGATAACCAATCTTATAATCCTTTGGCTCCCAAGCCTACCAAATTGGAAAATACTCCCAACTCCTTTGGAAACAACTCAACTTCTGAAGAGTCTCCAGAAATCTAGGGCATCAAAATTTGTTTACAGTTGCAGTAACCTCCAAAATTTTTAATTTAAGATGAAATAGAGTCCAACTGCCTAATGTACAACTGTAAATAGAACTCCTTCATTCTGCACTTTCGAGCAGGCTTTGTGTTTTCAATTTTTCCTGAGCTTATTATTGTTATGATGGCTTTTGCAATGCCATCAGAATAATCTATCTTCATTTTGTTTTTGTTCTAACAAGTTGTGGTAGTTTCGTTATGGTTCTCTCTCAGAACATATTAAGGGTGAATATAATTAGTAGATAATCTTGTTAATTTAGCCTAATACTTTTGTAATATTCAGCTAGCTATACTTCTGTTTAATTTTTGCTATCATACTTTGAAAGCTTAAGTGTGTGACATGGTTCGAAATGCTAGGTTGGGTATGCACAAGTATTATACTCCATAGTTTCGCTTAGGAAAAGGTACGCATACCTTGCTTTTGTATGCATGGTAAAATTCCCTTTGAACCAAATGACACTGTTTCAGGAGCTTCACTCTGGTTGCTGGATCCATGGCTTCCAAAAAAAACTATTGCAGTAAAGAATATGATTGAGTTGGATGCGAGCGATTCTGGATTGTGTCCTTTTAGCTAATACATTTTCAGCCTCTTGTGAGTGAGATTGTGTTTCAAATGTTTAAAGGGGAAAGGAATTTGGAAGAATCCAGGTTGCTGCTGGGCTGAGGTTGGCAACTGGGTGAATGTTCTTAGTTCTTACTGCACGTAGCTGTTGTGCACCCCTAGGCCGTTTGATCATGTTTTGGATGGCGCTGATGTGTTTTGATTTTGGAGCAGAAATCATTATTAGGCCTCTTGACCGCTACACTGCATCGACCACGCCAATCGGCAGGGTACTCCCATTGCCTCTCCTCTCTCTAGATATATCTATATGTGATGTGGTTCTATAGAGGTTTTGATCGTGAATTGACTGAATGTTTATTCACTGTGATTTTATTATTCCATGAATCCAATTTTTTTGGATGTTTAGGGTTCTGGTTTTAAGTTTGACTGAAGATCAGAGAACATGTGGATATCAGATTTGAGTTCATGAATCCACACAACGCAGACCATGTGTTTGATAAATAGCCGCAATTAAGGCCCGCAACCTATTGTTGCAGGCCAAACGACCCTTTAACCCTATTGAGCTACTGTTGTGCAAACCATATATCGTAGTTGAACTTTAGTGTAATGTATGGCTGTATTCTCAAAGAATACATATCAGTGTTTATATAGATTTCCGAAGTACCAAAAAAAAAAAACATATCGGTGTTTATATCTTTTGTGAAATCCAAGAACCCAACCTCTAATCAACTAAAAACAACTTTCCTCTAAGTTTTGTCACAAGATTGAGGTTCTTAGATCAAGCAAATAATGAGTTATTAGAGTGAAACTTCTCTAGCATTTTGAGAGAGAGAGAGAGAGAGAGAGAGAGAGAGAGAGATGAGACCATGTCATGAGCTCTTACACCTATGAGTGATGAAAGCTAAAGTTCAAATGAGATTGATGTTTCAAAAGCGTAGATCTTGAAAATTTGTGGGGGAAACCCAATAATTTGAGGGGAGTTTGAGGATAGAAGGGAGAAAGATGAGTTTTAGGGCTCAAAATTGTGTTTTGAGTGAAAGATGACATAAAGGGGCTCTTTTTATAGAAGTCCGAATCGAGAATATAATTTTTTCTAAAATTTTTACTGGGTCCCCGTTCTGAAAAACCCTTACAATTGGTTCAAGAGGTTTTTGGGAGCCACTGGAGTAAAGGTACTGGTTATGGGATTTTCCTGGAATGGGTTCAAGATGGTTTTGAAAGCCACTGATCTAAAGGTACCGGTTTTAAGGAAAACTTAGAACTGGTTCAGCCTAGGAAAAATAAAAATTCTTCGCCTTACACCGATACAACTCCCGAACACAAACAATAGCTTCCCAACTTCCCTGCATAAAATTATGGTCAAAAGTATAAAATTATGGTCAAAAGTAATAGTTTTGGTTTAATTTTGGTTTTATTAAAAAAAAATTTATTTTCGACCATAATTTAATACTCTTTGGATTCGTTTCGATAGGATGAATAAATAGATCCCGAAAACTTGATGCAAAACTAACAAATGCAAAAAAAAAAATTAATTAAGACAAACCGAAAAAACCAAAAAACCAGTTTTTTTTAAGCCAAAGGAGGCCTAAGTTTTTTTAAAATAAGACTCCATTGTAATTAACTAAAAAAATTACACAAGTTAGGGGCAGAAATATGTGACAAAGTTCAAGTTTAAGGTTTTCTTTGTGATTGCTGCAACACGTATCTAACTCAAGGTTTTGAATCCGTACCAGCTAGGGTACTGGTTTTCCTACTGGTATAGTACGATACCGGTACCGGCGCAGTATCAGTACCGTTTCGGATTTAGCGCTATTCCTATTATATGTAATTATAAATATATTTTTCATAGCATATTTCATACAAAAATATTTTTTTATAGCATATTTCATGCAACATATATATATATATATATATATATATATATATTTAACATATTTTGTACATTTTTTTTTATCTTGTGTGTGTGTGTGTGTGTTTTTTTTCTTTTTCTACTACAATGGTAGAGAACTAAAAGAATGAGAAAGGAACGGCCCAATTAAAAAAATACTAGATGGTCCAAGTACCTAAAATACAAGCAACATATACACAGTATACAGATTACAAACAAAGAACCAGAGGAAAAAGTCGCCGCAGCGGCCTGCAGGAGTAGCCATCGCTAGTCTCCACCGCTGAAGACTCGATCTCTGTCTCTCTCGATCAGGTCGGTCTCTCTCTCTCTAGCAAGTGGCCGATCGACGGTTGCCGGAGAGGAAGAAATCGCTGTCTGCAATTTCTCGGACGAAATCGCCGGTAAATGAGTACGGTCCGGTATTGTCCGGATTGACCGGAACCGGTCGGAAAGGTCCGGAATTTAGGACGGGACGGAATTACAAGGGTGTGTCAACGGTTACAGTGAAATCCGGTACGTACCGGCCGGTACGATACGGGAATCACAGCCTTGAATTCCAACCTCCACGGCAACTAGGGTTTTAATATGAAATCAACAACGCAGGCTAGGGTTTTGCATGGAATCAGCAACAACACTCCATAGCGTACATAGAAGGTGTCCCTCGCAGTAATCCCTTTGCTAGCCTGCCTCTGTTACCTCTGTATCTAAACACGTGTATGTCATGGGTACTTTAGTACTTCCATTTGATTTGTACTCTTTGTCTCCCTCTGTCTCCGTAGAATGAAGTTCTTACAAGGATATCAGATGGACGAAATCCATTCTGATAAATGTAGATTCTCAATTAAAATTACTGAATTTTACTGTTATTATGTGTCTAATCTCTTTTCTTTCAGTAAATACGGGCTCTGGCCAAGTTACCCAGGACCGGCCATGGAAGAGGAGAGGTTAATTCTTAAGGGTGGAAGATGCTTTATTTCTTCCCCGCCAGCATTTTCAAACGACGCAAAGAAGTTGCTAATTTGCACCGGAAATACCGTATCTGTCTTCAGCTCATCCACAGGCTTACAGGTGCTCTTATTATTCGTCTTCAATTATCTAAAACAAAACACAAGCACTCTTTTTACCCAATTTTGTCATCTTTGTGTGTGTGCTTTTTCTCCAGATCACGGAGTTGGAAGGTCACACAGCGCTTGTTTCATCGATCATAGTCCCACCAGCTTCGACTCCTGCGAGTAAAATCTTGTGCTATTGTTGGACGTCCTCGCTTGATGGCACCATTAGGCATTGGGACTTTTCAGTTCCAGAAGTGATGAAGAAGATTGACATTCGCTTTCCAATTTACTCCATGGTAGTTTCACTGTTTTCTTTGATTTCATTCCTCCTTGTACTTGTAGTAATTAACACCAAATGAACACTTGCTATCAACGATAAGGAGCTTCATTTGAAAAGTGTAAGCTATTTAGATCTGTATGGATATTCACATGTATATTATTAATTAGCGAATGAAACAACTGGGCTTAGGGCTTACTGGCTTAACAAAATAGGAGAAACGCCCGTGAACAGAAACAGTGCTGTTATATGCAAAAAAACTAAGGGGAAAAAAAAGAAGAAAGCTCTATCCTAGAGGGTTTAGGCATCAAACCTAGGGTTTGAATGCATCATGCAAGCTAAGAGAGCTTCAAAAGCTCTTCAATATCTCGTTGAAACAACTTTTTTCATTGAGGCAAAACATCCTTATATAGGCTAGAGACTTCCTAAATTTAATGAGGAAACTCCTGAACATCTAACTTCGAAAATCAATCTAAACCCAAATAAGATGTGAAAATACCAAATAAATTACTTGACCCACTACACGACTCATGGGCGACCCATACGGCCCATGTCCAGAGATCCTTAGTTTATGGTAATACCCAGAACTATAAGATAACCATAAACAAGACTATTAGGAGATGAGACATCCCTATACATTAATCCACTTAATCCCATATGAGTTTGGCTTGACCTAGGCAATTTTCGTATGTGAATGCTTCCCTAATCTTGTTCTTTCTTGCTCCCTTTATGGACTGCATCATTCTCACGTTGGACAAAACTCAACCTCTTTTTTTGAAGTGTTAAAGTATGTGAAACTATGAGGTTTTTAATTGCATCCATGGCTTCGTATGGAATGCTTCCAGCTGATGTTGCTCTTTCATCTCCATAACAAGGAGAACAAAGATATCTTTTCAATTTCAAAGTTGAATTTCTCTGGAATGACAAAATTAATCGTGGTACCAGAGTGAGAAGAAAGCATATCTTTGAATTAATGTTGAACAATAAATGTCAGTAGTTCGCATTTCCATGGCTTCCTTTGCCAATGTGTGCTCGGCTTTCGATTCTGTTTTGGTTCCTTCTCTAATGTCAAGGGAACCAATTCTGCTAGGAAAACCTGTTTTCTCCATATGGCCCATATCAGAAATTTTAGACCACACTCCTCTCTAGACCAGCAATTTTGGCATCAATTACCCAGCCGCCACTACACTTCAAACATATATTTCGTTGTTTTTAGGTTTGAGCCTCTTTCAAAATGGTAACAGTTGATTGTGGGGTTCTTTTGAATCATCAATAAGAGCCCTTTCTTTCTTGAATGTCTGCCCATCTTTCTTGTTGGTCAGATTGGATCTCATCATCCTGGTTCTGTCTTGGAACCTGCAGGATGTTGATTGCCTACTTTCTTCAACTTTGGTGGTTCTTGGAGTGTCTCTAACTCATTTTCAAGGCTTTTAGATGTTTTGATTTGCTGACTAGGCTGTTTTTCTTGGTCCGGTTGTTTTGACTCTTGAGCTTTTGTGATGCTCTACTTGTTTCTACCTCCTTGTGGCAATTTGTTTCAATTTCATCTTCAAGAACAATATGTTCAGCCACCCGTGGTACTTTTAGTGCATGAGTTGGAGCTTTTACTAATCATTTGCTGATTCATCATCTTGTGTTGTGTTGGTCAATTTTTAAAGCATTGAGTTGAACACTAAATCAACCAAGCTTCTCTATAATTTTGAAATGAATCTCATCTGTTTCTCATCTCATCTCTAACAATATGCCTTCCAAAACCCATAGACAGGTTTAATGTTTTTTCTATTGAAATGAAAGGATTAGGTCTAGGGTTTAACAAAGTAAGAGAAACATGACCAAAGTACTATTCTTGGGGCTGTGAATAGCACCCGCAAACAGTAACAGTGCTGTAGTATGCAGAAAATTAAGGAAAAAGTAAGTAGAAAAAAATGAAGAAAGCTTTAGGAATCACTCCTAGAGAGTATGGGCATCACATCATGGGCTGCATCACACAACCTAGAAGAAGCTCAAAAGCTCTGGAATTTCTCCTAAAATCAACTCTTTCGAGGCTTAACATCCTTAGATATAGACTAGAGACCTCCTAAATGTTTGACTTCTAAAATCAATCTAAACCCATATAAGACATAATGAAAATTGCAAATAAATAACTCGACCAACAAGACGACCAATGGGAAGGTATGTCCCTTGTCCAGAGATCCTGAAATTACAAAAATACCCCTGAACTCTAAATATGACCAGCAGCAGACTTGGCCTAAAATATGCATGAACAAGACTCTTAGAACAAGAAACAGCCATATACATTAATCCACTAACTGTCTTACTCCCATATGAGTTTGCAAACTAAGCAATTTTCATATACGAATGCTTCGTTATTCTTGTTCTTTCTCGCTCATTGATGGATTGCATCCTTTAAATATCGTTGTTTTCCCTCCAACTTTGACTAGAACATGGAAGGACTTTGGATATCGGGAATGAAAAGAACGTTTGGATAAATTTCAAACTGCAAGGGTGATGAATTTGTAATGTAACTGGCATCCAAAATATAGTTTCTAATTGTTGTTTTCTGTTGCATAAGTTGTATTATTCATACTAAAATCTGCAGTTTTTGTTGGATGATTTTCAGGTAATTCCAAGTTTATTCATGCACTCAATGGAGACTCAAGAAAAAACAAATGATCTTTTTGCGTACGTGTCTACTGCTGAGGCAAATCAACAAGATAGGCAGCCTAGTGCTTTACATGGAAAACTTCGGAAGTGTAACTTAACCAAGTCTCGTTTAGCTGGTGGAGTTACATTGGCAGAGGTGCATCTTGATACTTATATGATGAGCACATACTTTACATGTAAACATTCTGAATTTAAAAGCAGATGATGTCTAGATATGATCTAGTAGATTTATGTAGGTGTGGAAGAGTTATACAGGAATAGATATTGTTGTGTGAAGATGATTGTGTGAATTGATATTGCCTAAGGATTAGTACAACCTAATTGTAAATGTTAATTAAATCCATCAATTATGTTGGTATCATGATAGGATTGATAATGGAGGCCGGATGCAGAATTTATTTTTGTAAGGATTTCAAGGCATTGGATGATATTTCAAAATTATGCATGATATTGACCTGAAAATCCCACATATTTGTAATCTATTTGACACCTGTTATTGAGGTCATTGACAAGAGGCGTAATGAAATTTATATTATTCTCCAAAAAAAGAGACTTCAATAAAAATCATTTAGTTGAATAGATGCATAAGCATGACTATAGAATGTGATTACATAACCAGTTAGCAATATTAGTCTTTTTTGTTATTTTTTTTTCTACTTGCTCTATTATGACAACTTTACCCGCATCAATGGGGACTGGATAGTGCACTCTGTTTACAACAATTCTGCGTACATTTCAGTTTGGCATTTCGACTTGGTGGTATATATTATTGAAATATTTTTGTGATGCTGCATTATTTTTTGCTTGAATTAGTACCTAGTACCTAGTAGAGGAAATCTGAAAATATGTTTCTATTATTTTGCAGACTGAAAAACCTGAATTTATAACCATCTGTTGCTCTGGGAAATACTTTGGGATCCGAGACAAGCGCAAGATTCGTATATGGAATGTCCCTGCAAAAGATTCTGAACGTCTGGACATTAAGAAGATAAGGTTGCATCATACTAAAAATTTGACTACTCTTGCTTTTCATCCAACGGGGAGAATTGTTGCTGCTGGTGATGTAACTGGGAGGATCTTAATCTGGAGGGGTTTTGGCAATAGAGCATTCTCCTTAAGTGACAAACTAATAAAGGGGGGATTGACAAGCAATGACGATGAAAGGCCTGGGGTAAGGGGAGATGATGATGCTGATTCTTGCACCACATGGCATTGGCATTCTGCTGAAGTGAAACTTCTCCTTTTCTCTTCTGATGGAGCTTATCTGTATTCAGGTATGCAGAAGTTCTTCTTTACTGCACAGACCTGATTCATTTCATTTCGTAGATGGTATCTCTGTAGTCATCATGTAGTATATGTAGGCTGTAGAACACGGGGTCAGTACATATTTCATTCACCATTTCTCTCATTGTTTGTTTTTTGCGGTTTTAATTTAAAGCACAAGGGTTATCTAGTTATACTTCTTTGTCCAAATATAGGTGGAAAGGAAGGAGTTCTCGTGGTCTGGCAATTAGACACAGGGAAGAAGAAATTTTTACCACGGATTGGATCCCCTCTTCTGTTTTTTAACTCTTCTCCCGACCCTTCACTGTCTTCTGTAAGATCTTTCATTCTATTTGAACACACAATCGATCATTCTGCTACTAACTATTCTAGTTCCTATTTGTGTACCTTTCTAGACATATCTGTGTAGATATTCTAGTCCTTATCTATGTCCCTGCCTACAGATATCTTGTGCAGATAATCAAATTCATCTTCTGAAAATGCCTTCAATGGAGATTTTGAAGTCCATTGCTGGGATCAAGGTTTGGTGCCAATCATTTTTTCCCTCTTCTATTGCAGCCTCAATTTATAAAAGAGAATCAGAGAAGTTATTTTGGTTTGTATTTTTGTGAAAGCCTCTGACTTTGCAACTAAAACCTACGGTTGAATTCATTGACCTGCTATGCTAATGAGGTCAAAGAAATTGAAAAACAACATATCAGAAGAAACTGTCTGATGATGATACCAAAAAACACAACCACCTTCTTGTGCCTTCGGAGGGTAAATTCTTCAGAAGTTTCTTACACGCTATTTTCAGCTTCCTTGTTCAGTCCCAGAGATAAGAGGCTCCTGCACTGGATTTGCCTTTAATTACACTTCTGGATTAGTTGCTGTATGTGCAGAGAACTACAGCATTCAATTCTTTAGCTTGTTTGACGACCGTGAAATTTCGCAGGTGAGCATGTTATTTTGTCTGGTTGATGCTTCATTTGATTACAGAGAACTCTGATCAAGCTTTATAGGCTGGTGATTCTGTTTTTGTAGCCTTTTTTTTGGTCAGTCAGAAAACAGTTGTTCTGAGGAAACAGTTCTCAGTTTCTCATCTTCATGTCTGCTGTAGGCATCAACAATTTTTTTATTTTTCATTTTTTTATAGTGGTTTACTTTTTCTGTACATAGAAGTTACATTGCTTGGGATATATTTTTCTTTTGGGTTGCATTGTGTCTGTTTTTGGAAATTAAAAGCCGCCTTTAACTAATGAAATGCAACAATGAACTTGAAAAATGATGTTAATTTGATGTTGCACGTTTTGTGAATACTGGATCTCCTGCATGATTGATGTTGTGGAATGAGCATGGTGGAGGTCTGACACATGTGATGATGGTCAGACCACATGCTGTCTGACACATGTGATGGTGGTCAAACCACATGCCTATGATTAGTATTTTCTTATAGTTAGTTTTAGAGATGTTCTTAAAGTTATCAATATTATACACGGCTGACTGAGAATCTGTTGTTGCGATCAGAGGAATATTTGTATTTATGTGTATATAGAAGCTACCTTTCTGGTGAGGTGATCTATAAATATAAAGTGTTATGTTGAGTTTAGGTACCAGAAAACTAGGAAAACATGCGGCTTGTAATTTTTGTTGAACAATGGAGAGAAGGCTGGAGTATCATAAAAAGGATAGTAGATTTTCCATCTAAGTGTTTCCAAACATACAAAAAATATGTGAGCGTGATTTTGAAATGTGTAAAAGTTTTAGAGATGTTCTTAAAGTTTTCAATATTATACATGGCTGACTAAGAATCTGTGGTTGCGATCATAAGCATATTTGTAAATGTGTATATATAGAAGCTACATTTCTGATGAGGTGATCTCCAAATATAGAGTGTTATGTTGAGTTTTAAGCACCAAAGAAAATTTGTTAACAACCATTCTACAACCACACTCATTTTACACATAATTACACACACACACACACACGTGTTGGGGCCCCACACACACTAGTGGTGTCCCAACTCCTTATTTATGGTCTGTGTTTGACCAACTTACAGAGTCTTGTCACTGGCTAAGGACAAACTATAAGCCTTTGTTAGAGGAGGCAATGATAGCTTTATAGAATTTGCGTAAGCACTATTTGAAAGAATATTAGTGCAACGCCAATGCTCTAGATGTTGAATGAAAGAAGCATGGTAATGTGCACATAAATCAAAATGATTCTTGGGTCTGCCCTCTCTGATGCCTTTTGGCTTTTATTTGAGGGCATGATTTCGCAGCAAACGCGACGGTATAGGGGGACCACTGTTTCAGTGGTATTCTGTGAGCAGCCACTTTGTGCATTTATTGCCAAAGGTTAGGTCTGTCTCCAATCCATCTGTTTCAGGCGTATTCTGGGAGCAGCCACTTTGTGCATTTATTGCCAAAGGTTAGGTCTGTCTCCTATCCATCCCCCGCCCATACCCCCAATTATTGGGGACTAAATGGGTTATGTTTATGTATGTTTATGTCATGTAGCTTTACCAGTTGTGACCGTTGCTTCAAACAATTAGTGAGTGGAATTTGAAGAGTTTCAAACTTAATCTATGCAGGTTCAAATCTGTGAAAGAAACCATCAACCAGGTGATGAACTCACGGTATGACAAGTTCCTTCACTTAATTTGGTCAAGTTCCTCTACTTAATTTGGTCATTCCTATATTTGCTCTTCCTGGATGAGCAGGCGAGCCCCACCCTTGTTGTTTTGTTTTGGCTGATTATTTCCTTTGTTAGTTGAATCTGCTGCATAAACTGATGCTGTCTTCGTGCACCCCCCCATAAACCCTCAGTTGAATGTATCCAACAATGGGAAATATATTTATTTTCAGAATTTAACAAAAGCCTCAAACTCTTAGTGCTGTTTTCACATTCTATGAGGTATCCTCCTTGCATTCGGAATGATGGTTCAACAAGATTGGGCGTAATAGGTCTTGCTAGGTCTTGTCCCTCGTTGGTGTCATTATGCCCCTATTGAACCAAATTTGAGTATTCTTAATGTAATTTCTGTTAGGTCTGACTCTAATCATCCCCGCCCATACCCCCATTGATTGGGGACTATATGGGTTCTTTTATTGTTGTGTATTAATGTAATTTCTTTTTGTTATGTTTTCTCCAACCAAATTTCCTATAATTTCAAGGCACTTTCCTACAATTCAGATAAAATGTAGAACCACTCTTTTCTGACATGTTTATCTCTCTCTCTCTCTCTCTATCTCTCTCTCTCTCTGCGTTGTTTTTTCTCTTTTCCCACTCGTAAAAGCTCTCTCTCTCTCTCTCTCTCTCTCTCTCTCTCTCTGCTTTGTTTTCTCTTTTCCCACTCATTAAAGCTATCCTCAGATGTATCATTCTTACCCAGTCAATCTTGTTTACGGTCCATATTGAAGTGTCTCTGGGGGATTTTTTCTAATTGATTGAGATGCTTTCATCGGTAATTTATCTCTGTGTTTTGTAAGTCGACTTCATCTTTCATTCACATAATTTTCTGTTCGAAATCTAGTTTTCCAGTTAGGTTTTTTTATTTGTTCAATTCTAAGGATTTAAGCTGGTTATACTAATCGAGGACTACTATGAAATATTTTAGAAGCTAGAATGTGTTTGTATTAAATAGCATTAGTGTTAACATATCCAGCTAGACCATTTATAGTTTCAGGATTTTGATCCTTAGATTATATTAACATTTTCACGAGTCATATTACTACAAATGCCACCTCAATTGCACTGTGAAAGTAAAAGCCTTTATCATTTTGTGTTTCAGGTGATGGTGAATTTAGTAGCCCTCTCTCTTGATGGCTGTGTAATGAGTACCGTGGAAACTAGGTTACCAGAAGAAGGCATAGGAGGCCTTGTCAGTCTTAAGTTTTGGACTCGTGGACAGCAGAACAAAGATTTCAGCTTGTCCACCGTTGTATATGAACCACACAGGTCTGGCATTAGCTTTATGTGATCAAAACTGTAACGAGAAGTATTTGGACTGTTTTAGTAAATTATGATGCTCCCATTGCATCTACCTTTATAAAAGTGTACTCTTGAACTCCTAAGCATTTGTTTAACTTGCTAGCCACTTCATCACATTTTTCTCTTTTGGATATACTGAAGCTGAAAGTACCTAGCAAAATACAATACCTGTAACAATGCTGAACTGAAGATTTGGTACGTGCTTTTTACTATGCAGCGAGTCTGGTGTTTCAGCTATTGCTCTCCATCCTACCCGTTTTATGGCTGTTAGCAGCTCCTATGTTGGTGACTTCAAGGTAATTTGGTTGATTGTATCAGAACTTTTTCAGTAAGCTATTTCACTGCTGATACTTCCAGTTTTGCAGGTTTGGATTCGCAACCAAGAGATTAAGCGGAAAGATCGAATGCTGCAGAAAACTGGGTGGACATGCCATGCTGTTGGTTCATACAAGTATGTCTTGCTCTGGTCCTATTCAAAGATTTCATTTTTGCTTGCCAAAGAGGATCATGAAACATTTCATCGTTCATAGATGACAATAGATCTAAATAAGATTAGACAGAGAATTTCAACATTTTGTTTGAGAAGCCAAGGTGCATGTGGAGAAGACGCCAGAAGCTATTTTCATTTCATTTCATACTATTTTTAATAGGATGGTCTCTTTAATAAGCAGAATTACTTTTCAGAGCGCTAACCATCACTTAATTGGTATCTGGAGGCTACTGCCATAACTTCAAGGAAATCTTGAAATGTTTTGCTGGTTTGTTCGTCTTAACAATTCTGGAATATGAATGTACATATATGGTGTGTATGATGGATTTGGTGTAAAACCTCATCTAGCTTACTGTTAATCCTGTTCTATAAAATCCCGTTCCTTCCAGGAAAAAGCCCTTGACGGCTGCCACATTTTCTCCTGATGGGTCTGTTCTAGCTGTTGCTGCTGAAACTGTTATTACATTGTGGGATCCTGAGAAGAATGTTCTTGTGGCTGTTATTGGAGAGAGTCTAGAGGTGATTCTCTGAAAGAGCTCACTGTCAACACAAAGCTTTTTACATGCTTAAGTGTCTTTTAACTGAGTATTGTTTCTTGTACTTAATGTTGAAATAGAGCCCATAAAAAAAATTAAGGTTAGTAGGAGTTTTTTTTTTTTTGTAATTTTACTGATAGCAATCCATGTTTCAAATTTTGGTGTTTTTGAAAGATGTAAATTGGAACCAATTCAGTCATACTTAGTTTATCATAGTTTTCAGAACACCCATTGATACTCGTTAAAAGTGGAGTTCTTCACTCTTTCTCTCTCTCCCTCCCTCCATGTGTGTGTCTGAGTGAGTGAGTGTGCTGGGTGTGGCTTGCATCTAATTTGCTCTCTCTTTGCAGCCAATTAAGAGCCTGTCATTTCTCGGGAAGTCTGAGCATCTTGTGTCTACAAGTCAAGGCTCAAACCCGCAAGTCTCTGTTTGGAGTATGTCAAAGCTTTCTGTTTCTTGGTCATATAAGCTTCATGCAGAAGGTTTGTATCTTTTTTATATTCTGCTCTTTTTAACCTTATCATCTCCTGTTGAAAAAGGAAAAAAAAACCCATAGCATTCGAATTTGAAAGCTGATGAACCTACAAAACAACTTTCCCCACACGTCCAACCAAAAAACACAGGCCTTGATACAGGGGAAAATCATACAGGCGATAAGCTTAAAGTATTTATCAGCATACTGTGACCTTATTTTTGCTTCCCTTACATCAATCAGGCACCTTCTATAGAATTGGATTCGTGATACTCTTTGAAACCTTTACTTGGTGTTGGAATAATCAACAATAAATTCTGTGGCTTATTCTCTATGTGCCTTGGAGAGCTTTGGAATAAAAATATTTAGGCTTTAAAAATCAAATTTCTTATGACCCTACAACGTGATATTTTCCTTCACATCCACAGAGATGAGGCCATCTGAGATTGATTACTCCTTTCTATTCTCATTTCTGTCCCAGTACCCCTGTGCAATTCTCTTGATACTGGCATTCTTTGATTTTGATACCTTGAGTAATAACTTTTGTTTTCATGCAGCCATAACATGCTCACTGGATGATTCTTCCTTTGCTGTTCTTGCATGTCTCCCAGAGACATCTAAACTTACTGAGTCTAATGAAACCACGTTACAAAGTAAAGATGGGGCAATATTGTTATTCAATGTTGGAGACCCAGTTCCTGTGCGTACCTGGTTTGTTGAGAAGGTAAGGAGCCTGCTTATATTAATCTAGTAATCACGCTTGCTTTACCCAGTCCCTAGAACACAATGGCTGGTAATGTGATTTATCACGCCCCTCATTTTGAGTTGTAAGTGGATGTTAGGGTTTGATTTTCATTGAGCATATTCTTTCACATTTGCTGTTATATTTCTTGGTAATATGTGCAAAGGCCTATAATCTCTTGTTGGAGTGGAAATGTTGTTGCAACAGTTGGATAATGTTATATTTTGTGTTAATATCAGTGTGCTATAGTTATTTGAACATCTCCAGCTATGTGGGAATTGAACTGCTAATGGTGAGATTTATTTGTTTATTAACAAAGCAGAGGCTAGAGGTGTGTGAATGAACCTAAATTAGTCATTTATAAATTGCAAATTGTGTATGCAAACTTTTTTCTGTAAGTTATTCTGGTATTATTTACATTCCTTTTCAACTTTTGTTAACAACTTTGGATATATTATTGTAATACGAGAACCACTGTGTATCATAGTCAACATTCTCATATTGCAGTCTAGGGGAGGGGGGCTTTCTTTTCTTCACACAAATCGAGCTTCCTTGGAAGAGAAGATTTCTGATGAAAATCCAGCCTCAGTCTTGCTTGCATATCTAAATGGTGATCATGAATATGTTATCTTCAATCCCTATGGCGAACAGGAGGGAGGAATTGCTCATAAGCGTAGTATAGTTGGATTTGAAGAGACTGGTAAGACTCCCGACATTTTTCACTGTCCCCAAATTCATGCATCATAAATCCGGAACATTATTTTGTATGATTGCACATTTTTTGTTTTTGTTTTTGGATTCTTTAGAACATGCTTAAGAGGGCTGTTACAATTGAACAAGGACCTTCCGCTAATCTGATTGTCACGTAAGATAAATAAAAATTAGTTTTCTTTGCTGAGCATGTTAGTAAGCAATTGAGAAATCATTACTTTCGGGACTTCATATTTAACTACTACATTTTTTGCTTACTATTTCTATTGAACAAAAGAAATGGGAAAATGTAACTGCAATCTTTCAGGGAGTTCGAGTTTTTTTATTGATCTTTTAGTGTCTGATGTTGTGGGTGAATTTTTGTGATATCTTTTATACAGGACAAATTGGGTATTCTTCAATTTACGGTGAGCTATCAGAGTTTGACTTGAATAGAGATCAGACCCAACCAAGTCCATTTGTACAATCTGAGAGGCCCTGGGAGACCATATTCAGTGGACCATCTCATAGCCTTCCTCCTCTGGCCAAATTATGTTCCTCATTTTTGGAATCTCTTCTGGAGAAGAGAACTGTTGTGGAGTGATTGGGTCCCAGCAACAACAAAGAGGAAAGAATTTTTACTGCAGTGAGGTGCGGGCCGGATAGATGCATTTCTAGAGTCAATTTTAAGGTGGTTTGACATTCAGTTCGATTTCTTCTGCTGTTGCTGAGGCCAGTGAAGGGGATTTTTGACTTTCAGTGTTTTCTTGGAGGCCTGGGGGACAGTAACCAGTCTAACTCAGTGTTCTCTTGGAGGCCTGGGGGACAGTAACCAGTCTAACTGGTAAAGCTCACTGGCTGGACATCATACTGCTACTTCGAAGAGAGAATTAAGGGGAATTTTCACATAACCCCCCTGTATTTTGAGCGAATCTCAGAGACTCTCCTTAACTATATTTTTGCACTTACATCTGTACTATTGTAGCTAGCTATTTATGAGTTCGTGGTAGCCAAATCCGGGATGTGAAAAACTCGTCTGCAACAAATTGGATCACTTCCAGGGTCTGTTATTGCTGTGATCAGGACTAAAGTCTTTGAGTTTAACTCGACCTTTGCATGAAGCTACCAATTTTGCCTTATAATTGTATTGAATCTTTGTTTATTTTTTTCCCATTTTTGTAAGTCAATGTGAATCGAATCTCTCCAATGTGAAATACTCTATGCATAGGGGAAAAAACTTTTTGAGAATTGGACTCTCATGGCCAGTCGGCGGTTATTGTACTCATTTATGATCAAATTGACGGTGCCTCGGAACAATGTTTAACTACATGAAGGCGAAGATTCGTGTCACTGTCGGCCCTCTAAACATCTGCTACCATTGCAGTAGACGAAACCACAGGATAAAATCAACGACCCGGTTATTCCTAATAACCCAGTTGTCAACCAAGAACAGTGCCAGACTTATCTGTCTGCTCAAACTTGTGACAGTGCTAACCTAAACTACTGACGGATTGACAAAGAAAACAATGTTACCGATGGGAGAAGGCCGTTGTGCCGACTCATCAAGAATGAGAGCGACTGAACCCCGCATTCTACCAGAGGTTGCGTAATCTGTTCCCCAGGTTGTGCTAGTGCTCTTGTACCTCGCTGCTTTTAACAAATAGACTGACTAGGCCATGCTCGAGGGCATCATTCGGACTAGTATCATGTCAATTAGGGGACATGGTTTCCTTTCTTGAAACAATCTAATAATTGGTGTATTAGATTGCGATGAAATTAAGTAAACCAGAGGAAAAAAAAAGGGGGGGGATAGTTTTAGGGATGACAAAATGCCCGGCCCGGTCCCAATTGGGAAGGCATTTTTTTTTCTTTTTCAATTTTTTTGGGTACCGGGGTGGGTGTGGGGGAAATTAGAAAAACCCGGCATTGGGTCGGGTCAGGATCGGGTTGATATTATCCCGCCGCGCCCCGAAATACATTTATATGTAAAATTATATTTTTGCCCTAATCTAATAATAATCATTTTATCAAAAATATTATATTTTTATCCTAATTTTATTATCATTCTACTAAAGAAACTTTTATTCTTACCTTAATATTTTAACCATCATACTAAAATATCACTTATAAGTATGTACTGTAATTTTGCTTTAAGATTAACAATTTTTAAAAATTTCTTATGAAGCGGGGCGGGACAAGTAAACCCGTCCCCCTATCGGGACGGGAACGGGGTACCTAAAAAATTCCCGGTTGGAATTGGGTCAATGTGATAATTTTTGGGCCGAGTTCGGATATGTCCAAAACCCACCCGCTCCATTGCCACTTAGATAGTTTCCAAGTTCATGAGGGTTAAAAGTGTGATATGCTTTGGCAACAATGTTCTTTTTCCTGGAAAAAACAATCCTTCAACATCGTCTAGAAAGTTCCTCGCTCTCGATCTTCTCTGTTACCCTAGCACTTAGTGTATTTGACGATTGGGAATGGCGTTTATGAGGGGAGAGCCGCTGGTGGCGAAGCTAGCCGTGATTGCAAAGTCTGTGGTTCTCCCAGGAGCCATGATCGCTGCCCTGATCTACTCTCCTCCAGACTACTCCTCTTCCAAGAAACACGATCACGGTTCTTCGTCTAAGTAGTTATGTCGATCTTTCCTTCGAAACTGTCCAAGGTTCGCCTCCTTTCTTACCTCGATTCAATTCCACCGTTCTATTTTTTCAGTCTTAGGTTTTCTTGCAATCTTATGGTGCTCCGAGCTGATCTATTTGTTAGGTTATTGTAATTTATTTTCGTCATTGGTGTTTTGTGATGTTCGTTTTTGTTTGAGGTCGTATTTATTGTCCCTTTAAGCTCCTGTATAATTTTAACAGGAAGACCCATGTCTCTCTTTAGCAATTTAGAATTGTGTTTGTATAAATAGATACCCATTTTCCTGGGAATTCGTATCCTGATTCTTATGCACGTCGTATTTTATTCCAGTTGAAGTTAGTTGCTTTTTTGGGAACTTCCATGGATGTAATGATTCTAGTGGTTGCTTCACTTCTTAGTTATAAGTAGAGTAGATGTCCTCAAGGAACTGGGAAGATTCACTAGTCAGTGTAATTTACACTTTTTATTAATGCCTCATCCGCCTCAACTGAGCTTCTAATGTGATTAGGCTGTAAATATGCCGAGCACTTGATTGTTGAAATTTTGTTTGGATACTAAAGGCTTTTAGAATATGTATCCAAGGTTGGTTTTTTATCGCTCAAGGCAAACTCAAACAAGCTGAGCTTCTGTAGGCGGGTGTTATATAGATTAGTACCTTATTGACCCAATGGTAGAAAATTAACGATTTTCAAAAGGCACTTGAGCCAAAGTCAAAACAAGTTTCAATCAACCCGAACTGACGTTATAGAATACTATAAGTTCAGTTCAAATGACTTAGAAATAACTTGCTTGATTAGGAAAATAGCTCAAAGAACGCCATAGTATTTACTTCTCTGTTGCGCTTGTATTGCTTGCTTCACTAAAGGTAGTTCCTTTACTCAAAGAGGGTAATACCCATTGTAAGGCAATTCACATCTGGTCAAATTATTGACTTTTTAACTACCTTCATTTGTACTTTAGTGATCACTTAGGTTAGTATTGTGTTTCTGCAAAACACTCCTTGTGACTCACTGAGACTTCGTTTGTAGTTTGGTCGCAATTTACTAACTTTTGATCTATTTGCTCATCAATTAATGAACCGACTAACTATGATAATAAACATCCTTGAATATTTCAGGCCATACTCTATGGATTTAATGGGTTCTCCTAGCGCTATACATAAGATGTTGAACCAGAACTTTAGTTTGTAGTTCAGTTTGGGTGCACATGGACATGCCAAGAGAAATTCAATGGATGCTCAGGTTGTGTCCTCTGCTTTTTTAGTCCCCACTCTATATTAGAAAGAAAATTAAACGCATAATGTAATGGAGAGAGGCTGAGAGGGTGATGGAGATGGTTTTAACAAATGAGAGGGTGATTGAGATGGTTTAATAAATGACTTTCATGGTTTACATCTGCTAGTATTTTGGCTCATTGGCCTGAGGCGCCTAGCTCACTCCAGGTAAAATGGGAAGCCATACTTTCCTAGTTACGGACAACGCTTTGTCTATGCAGAAAAGTTGGGATATAGAGATTAGTCAATGAATAGCAACTTAGCTCATCTGGTGTAATGCCTTTGCTTACAGGCATCTTTTGACAGCTACAAGGTGTACCTCCGGAGCTGTGTTTGGATTTGATGGATGGTTCTGGTATGCAATAATCCTGGTTGCTCTTCTTTCTTGCTGTATTCCTGATGTAGGCATATGGTAATATGAACAATTTTCGGTTCTGTTGTAGAACTTTGAACAGCTTTATGTGATGTTATTCATCAGTGTGTGATTAATTTGATAAATGCTAGTTGCTCCTTTAATCCCGTCGTGGTCGGTATGAATTTTAATACGTGGAATGTATTGTTGAAATGCCTCTTGTGCAATCATAGCTTTCAACTAAGCAGCCTTGCTGCAAAAGCTTTTTTGCGTGATTTGTACAAAGTTTCAAGTGGTAGCTCCCGAGTATGTGGTCTTGTTCACCAGCAGAATCATTGCAAATAGTCATCAGTGTGTAGTGCGTTTTATGGCACACAACACTTTCAAAACTATTAGTATTAATGATTTTATCATCTCCAGTCTCGTTAGTTTTTGAATCAAAGCAGACTTAAGGTTCTGTTCTGGAAGAAAGAATGCACTTCAGCGTCAGTGAGAAATAACCCCTAATTCGCATAATTCCTCTTACATGCATAGACAGATTCCTAGTAACGCGGGGAAGATATACCAATGCTAAATGGTTTATCAACCTATAAATAAAGGTCGAGGCCTAGTCTAAACAGGGGATCTTCCTGGTGGGATTTTGAATTTTCTCGGTTAGACACAAAATTGACAGGTGATCTGGTTTGCATTTTGATGATTCTGGTTGGTTATGCTATTTGGCCCAAACAAGTTGGGGATTGGACCATTTGATGATAAATCATTTTCTTTGGATGATTTCAGAAGAAAAGAAAAGAAATAGTTAATAGTTTCTAGTGAAATTATTCGCTTGGATTAAGTATCTTTGTGAGGAATGGAGAGAAAAAAAAAATACAAAAATCGAATTTTTTTGATCTGACTCTTCCCTTTTCTTCTCTCACACTTTCTCACCATTCAAAGGGTTGTCACTGTCAGTGACAGTGTAGGTTATAAGGGGTGGGAAATAGCAGCCTGGGGGTCACTACGGAAGGGTTCCCGGGTGGTGTTGTAGATAAATGTTCTACTCCCTCATACCCAATTTTTTTGTCACACAGTATATCTTTCAATCTATAATTCATGATTTTACAAAATTTGTATAATAAAACTAATCGATAATTATCAAACGAGATTCATATTGCATATTTTTAGAGATCCAATCGATTGAAAACAGACACGATCATTGAAAATAGACATAAAGCATGGGATGGAGTGAGTATTTTTTTTTATATCAAATGCCATTATGGAAAGCAATGCAAGGTGGCGATCAAGCTCTATTCAATAGAGAATGTCCCTCGTTGATATTGTGCTATGGCTATCTAGGATTTGGAGTACCTGTTGTGCACCCACCGCACAGCAGGTGTTGTGCACCCATCCGAGCCGTCCGTTGCTCAGATGGACGGCTCAGATTTCATCTTGAATGCGTGGCAACGAACGGTTCGGATGCAAAGGTGCTGAGGTGAAATTTGAGTCGTCCATCCGAGTAACGAACAGCTCGGATGGGTAATGGATGGCTCAGATTTCATCTTGCATGCGTGGCAACGAACGATTCGGATGCAAAGGTGCTGAGGAGAAATTTGAGCCGTCCATCTGAGTGACGAACGGCTCAGATGGGTGCACAACACCTGCTGTGCGGTGGCTGCACAATAGCCACCCCGTGTCCAGCTATCGAAGATATTCGTTCTTTTGCCCCCTTGTTTCACTATTCTTTCTTTTGGATTTCTGGAACTTATATAATCAGGGCTGCACATTGGATTGCAAACCCATCACTTAATATAGGAATACTTGATTATTCTGCCGTTCAAATGAAAAAAATATGAGAGAAAAAATTAGGATTCTATACAGCTCCCCATTCATGAGTACTGCAAATTGTATGCTAATTTGATGATGGACTGATGTTACTAAACTAATGTATGGTATGTTAACCCCCTGATCCATCATTCATGACTGCAAATTTACAACTCATTTAGACACCCCTGGCCACTGCTCATAGGACTAGTAGAGTGGGGTTATATAGATCCTACAAACCTATTCTCGAATGCATGCAGTGAGAGTCAGAGTGATACAGAAAGAACCAGGGAGGGTCCCAAAATCCCTATCCCTATCCCTATCCCTATCCCTATCCCCATTCCTTTCTCTATCCTCAATGATGAATATAGAGAGTGACGTCAAAAATCCTACTATAACAGTTACCCATCCATCTGTCCTGTCACGTCTAACAGGTCAGGGACCCCTCACTATTTTATCACCACTTTCTATTTTCTTGTATGGATTGCAACCCAGTGTCCAAATCTATCCAAGGCAAGTGGGAGTAGTAACAAAATCCTTGCAAAACGCCATAGATATTTCAAGGGGTTAAATTGTAGTACATCCTCAGCTGCACCAACATACAACGTATCAACATTGAACTAAATAGAGAGGTAGTTACCAATGTATCTATATACTACTATGTTATATATATAGCTTCAATAGAAGATCTTATATAGAAGATCAAAAGGCCAGGATTCTCTTGTGGCTGAAGATCTGATGGTAGGACCACCAAGGTTAAGGATACCAGCCCAGGCCCTACTGATAGCAATTGAAGTGGACATAGTTCTCAGAAACAGTTGTAGCGGAAGGAGTAGTAGTAAGTGGTGCAGCTGATGAAAACCCTGTAACACCACAAAAATCCATCCCATGAAACAAGGGGTTTGCATACGGGTCATCATGGTGAACCGTATCTAGCCAGCGCAAGTTAGCATTGGGCAGCTGAAACAGGGAAACGTTGACTTCTGTCTTCAACTGTTTCGGAATAGTGGTGCTCTGTTCCTTCAAATTGCAGACTTGATTTGAGAGAAGGGACTTGAACAGGTGAGAATTAGATGGCGATGGATTGTTGCTCATTTCTTTAGGTACGTCGATGGTGGCCAGAGAACTAGTAGGTGAAAAAGATGGCTGGAGGCCAACATTTACTGAGAAGGGATTGAGTTGGGAAACCATTTGTTGCTGATTGGGAAATGGGTTTTGGAGATTCTGAAATGGGTGGTGAGATTCATGGGAATCAATGGCTTTCGTCGTCATCATCGTCGGCATTGTTGTGGTTAAAGTTTGAAGCAATGGGGCTAAAGAACCCCCCATGGCCTCGTGTAGATCATGGCAGTAACTCATGCTTCTGTCCTGATGAATAAGTAGTGGAATTTTCTTCTCCCCTTTTTTGCGAACTATTCTGCAAATTACCCATTCCTCCTGGAAGAAAAAAGATGTTACTTAGAAGCTGATGATGCTAATACATAAGCTAGTATATCAATGTAACGAGGAAGTTTTTCAAGTGCCGAGCGGGTATCAAGTGGTACTCGCGCGCACTTCATCCGACCGTCTGGCTTTGGACGATCCAGTTTATGGAGAGAGAAGGGGGGGTGACAGATGAGTGAGTTTCGATCTGGGCCGTCCAATGCACTTTTAGACAGCCCGGATGCAATGTTTTGGGATCACGTAGGTTTGGTCATGTGGTACCCACCCGGTGTACAAAATTTTTCCTAATGTAACTCTGGTGCATCATCAATGACGATAAATGTGATCTTTTTGAGGTACTGTCTTATACTCTTGGATTTTGTCCAGATGATGCAGGCGTACCTTGGACATGTGACGGTAGGAAGAGAAGTGGCCGTCGAGGCGGTACTCGTGCATCACCCACAAGGTTTTCTCGCCGCGGGGCGCTCTTCCCTTGTAGAAAACTAGGGTTTTTTTCATCCCAATCAATATCCCCCCATCATCACCACCACCACTTGCCGGCAGCCGACAACTGCCACTATAGACCTCTCTGTCTTTTCCGGTGGCTTTCCAGTAGCCAGCTCCAGTGGCTCTGTTGGTTCGCAGCCCAGTTGGGTACTTCCTGTCTCTCAAACTGAAGAAGTACCACTCTCTTTCCCCCATCTTAGCAACATCTGCAATCAAATACTCCACAACACAACCATGACAAACCATAGCATAGAATCTTGAGTCTTTTCTTCTCTGAGATGTGATTAATGTGTATGTCGGAAATTAGTACTAAATGAATTATAGGCCTGAGTAAAGATTAATTGCAACTGCAACGAACCAAAAGGGACATGTCTGACTCTGAGTTTTCAGATGGAAAATTTATACTACGTGGGGGAGACCTTTGTACTAATTACTCTCGGGATGAACGTACCGCTTATGGTTCTGAACTGAACACTCTTGAACGTTACAGATACATTAGTATAGATATATATTGGTTTGTATATTACAGTAGAAGATACGAAACTGGACACCATGGCCCATAAGATCTTAGAAAATCTTTGCACTACTGTTGTACAAGTAGAGTAAATTCAACCCTACTATTGGTGAAATTGGGAAGAAGAAGCCAAAAAAAATGGTGAAACATTTGTATGGCACCCTCTACCATGCATTAATTAATCAGTCCTGCCATGGGTACGCATACTCACGTATGCCACATGTACGTACATATCTTAACCGTTCATTTCAACAACAGATCAACGGTCTGAATTTTAAACACTCTTTAACCGAAAACACTTAACTCTTACCGGTTAAAAGAGTGTTTAACATCAAGGTTATTGAAAATGCTTTTGGACGGTTTAGATGCACCGTCTGTGCATGTGCATTTGACATACGCGTACTCGTAGCAATGTTGATTAATTGAAACAGTACATGAAATCTAGCAAGGAAGAAGAGTTGACGAGGGAAGAAGTCTTCATCGATATTTGCTAATTGAATGTATGTATTTTCCATATGTATGTATATACCTGGAAGTTCCCAAGGCTCACATCGATTGAGGTCGACCTCAGCAATGTTAACACCACAGAAACTGCCATTGAAGACCTTTGAAGCAAGATAGAAAGTGACGAGCTCTTCGTCAGTGGGGTGGAACCTGAAGCCCGGTGGCAATCCTTGCTCGTTTACCTCTTCATTAAAGACTTCACTCATCACATCTTCTACACCCAACATCTTACCCTACGCCAGAGAGAGAGAGAGAGAGAGAGAGAGAGAGAGAGAGTATTTTTGGACGTCAAGGAGAAGAGATGCTCAATGCTGATATAAATGGAAGCCAAGGGGTTGTTTTGACATGAAAAATGACGTGGTATATATAGGGGGGGCTCTGAAACCGACAAAAAATCAAGGGCTAATTTCACTAACCTCCCCTGAGGTTTGCATAAATGTCACTGCCCCCCTCTGGTTTCTGAAATTCCACTTCACTCCCTTGCTTTACAAACTAAATGTCAGATGCCCCCTTACCGTCTATTTTGGACTAACGGGGTTAACTTTATCGTTGAAAAGACTTTGTTGCCCCTACATATATAACTACAACAGTTGGCTTTTCCCTTCCAAAACATATTTTCAAAATCTTTTTTTTTTTTGAAAAAATGTTTATCAGAAACTTCTTTCACAAAACTTTATTTTTATAAAAAAAAAGTTTTCAAGAAAACTGTTTTCGAATAAATGTTTTCCAAAATAAGTTCTTTTTTAAAAAAAAATTTTCTAAAAAAAAATTTCAAGATTAAAATTTAAAAAAAAAAACTGATTCGAATTTTTCTGAAAAAAAAAAACTGATATGGCCTTACACACATAGAATTTTGTTTTGAATTTTTTTTTTAATTTTCAAAAAAAATATTGATAGTACATTTCAGAAAAATCTGAATTAGTTTTTTTTTAAAATTTTAATCTTGAAAATTGTTTTTAGAAAAACATTTTTTTAAAAAGAACTTATTTTGGAAAAAAATTATTTGAAAATAGTTTTCTTGAAATTTTTTTTTAAAAAAAATAAAGTTTTGTGAAAAAAGTTTCTAATAAACATTTTTTCAAAAAACAAAGATTTTGAAAATACTTTTTAGAAGGGAAAGGCTAAATGTTGTAGTTATATATGTAGGGGCAACAAAGTCTTTTCAATGACAAAGTTAACCCCGTTAGTCCAAAATAGACGGTAAGGGGGTATCTGACATTTAGTTTGTAAAGCAAGGGAGCGCAGTGGAATTTCATAAACCAGAGGGGGGGCAGTGGCATTTATGCAAACTTCAGGGGAGGTTAGTGAAATTAACCCAAAAATTCAAAGTTATGGATGGGTAGCAAAATTTTATCGAGCAAAATGAAAGGGTACATGAAAAGTTTTTTCGAAAACGTACCAAACTGTTGATTTCTCTTTTCTTATGTTTTCGGAGAAAATTTTCCTTATCCTAACATTTTTTAAATTTATTTGTGTTCAAGAGGTAATGCTCCTCAAAAGTGCGTAGACTTTACTTTATTAGCAGTTTCACAGACTTTTGTGAGAGAGATGAGCATTTTTCAAGGAGCACCAAATAATCTCAAGATGGGAAGAGAGATTTGAAGTTGAAATAGAATTAGGCTATGGAGGAACAAATAGTTAAGAGTGTTTTTTGCTTGCAAAAGTATAAGTAGCGTTAGTTGTAAGAGCATCCTCATCAGGTTCAATAAAAATTGGTTCAAATTTAACCTCAAAAACACCTTTTATAAATTAATAAGTCACTTTTTCAAAAACTCACAAAACTAGACTCATCTATTCAGGAAGTCAGGAGAGAGAATTGTTTTTAACTTGTGAATAGTGCCTCAAAGGATTTACCGAGTTACTGTATCAAAGTTATAACTTTTGCAGATTTACAAAAAAATTGTTGATTATGATTTTGGAGGTTTTTTTTCTTTTTCATTCAACAATTTAGCCATTAGAGGGATTTGCCTCCTCTGATAAGGATACTCTAAGTACTGAGATTAGTGACAGGATTTTACTACTAGGAATACTGTTTACTAGAATCAACAAGCTCCACAAATTTTGCGAAAAGAAATTTTCAAAATTAAAATTTTGAAACCATTGATTTCTTGTAACTTGTAAATAAAATTAAAATTATTTTCAAACAAAAGAATGCAATATTTTTAAGTTCTAATTTTAGAGACCGAACGATCTTTTTGAGACACGAATACACGTTGTTAAGCCTAAAATAGAAGGATAAAAAGCATCTCCGCAACAAAAAAAATGATCAGCGCAATGACGATATGAAGAACAACGTTTAGATAGTCGAAATAAGCAGCATCTAGACTGAATTTTCACAAAAAAATATCGCCTTCTTATTGCAGTTAAACGTAGGTATTGCTTCCTTGAATGATATTTTGGTTCAATTGGTTGGATCACAAGCTGATAATACCACTAATGAATTAGTGTAAACTTTAAAATACTGGAGGGGTATTGTGGGAGGGAAAAACATCATGCAAGTGTCGGGATAAAATTCGAACCATTGATTATGCGATTAATACTTCAATACAATCTTATAGTGTAGTTAGTGTGGCACCGCACTACACGATCCGAGTTTTGGAAAAGTGTAGGAGGTGGTGGTGGGTATTAAATGGGCAGTTGGTTTTGCAGATCGATGATCAGAATGCGTGCATGTGTGAGCATATTTCTTAGATTCAGATAGAGAGAGAGAGAGAGAGAGAGAGAGAGAACACACAACACAAGGGGTAGGCGGTAGGCCTCTGAACGGTGATATCATCCTCATGTCCTCCTCCTCCTCCTCCACCCACTCCCGTTTCAATAGAAAATTATCCAGTGTGAGGAGTGATCTCATCCCCCTATTTACTACGGATTGATCAAAACAAAGACTGTCACAACCCGGAGTCCAAAACTAGAGAACACTTGTCAAGAGGAGATGGGTCACGTGAGGTCCAAGTAACAAAAATTTACTCCATTTCCCTCTACTAAACACTCTAATTCCTACCACCCGTAATGGTCTTTCAAACCACTAACGGCTCATTTGGATGGGGTGTTATATGGAGCTATAAATATGAAGAGTGTTATTTATGTCTGATTCTATACATATGGAATGGTTTACCAACAAAAAATGCATAGGTATTATTTATTTACCTCCGCAGGGGTGTTATTTATGGACACTCCAGGGGGTGTTCATAAATATGACCCCCTAATACCCTTACTAATTAAAATTACCATCCTACCCCAATTAATACCACCACCTTACCCCAATTTCGCTACTGCTTGCTGCTAGCGTGTAATTTGGAATATTTTCTTTTTGGCTTTGCAATATTTTTCGGATAAAAAAAAAGTAATTTCGCACATAGTTTTTTTTCCACCAAATTAAGCTACTAATAGAGATCTTTCATTCGATACAAAAACATTAAAAATATATATACTTATATATTTAAAAAATTGCGGCCCGAAAAATGCACATTTGTTTAGATCTTTACATTTTACACCACTAGAGTTGTAAAGATCTAAAAAAAAAGTAAACATCTAAATTAATTTTTATAATAAAACAATTAATATAAAAATTAATTACAATTAAATCTTATAGCTTAATTAGTTATTGAGTTTCAATAATAAATTAATTAATTATTAGATTTGTCTAATTAAAAAAACACATAACTAACACGAATATGCACACAAGGCAAAAAAGTCTTTTGACAGCTTTTTACATCATCTTCCCAAACTTTTAATCCCCCTTCTTACAAAAATCATCCAAACCAAATACTACTTATATATTGCCTTCTTACAAAAACTTTTAATCCCTTATTCATAAATGTCACATCACTGTGGGGGCCACCCTCCATATATATTGCCCTCTATTATCTTATACCCCTTCATATATAATACCCCTAAAAGTAATCCGACATCCAATTGGGCTGTAAACATCATTTTTCCAAGGCTTCTAACCCTTTCTCTTTTTGGTCTTTTGAGTTCAGATCTTATCGGGCGAGCAGAGTTACAAATCAATCGAGCTACTCTTGTGGCCAACTCGTTAAGGCTAACTCAGCTTGGCTAGTTTAGTAATCGAGCTAGGCTCGAGTTCAAGTTTTAAGTTCATTTAATAAACGAGCTCGGTGAAGCTCGGCTCTCAAAGACTCAGTTTGTTTAAGGAGGTTTTGTTAAGTAAATTATCTTGGCTCGTTTACTAAACAAGCAGAGCTCGAGCTCTACAAACCTCAACTTGCCTCGACACGTTTACACCCTTAGACCATCTCCAACAATCTCGCCATTGATCCGGCGAGACTTAAATGGCGAGGTTTTCTCCCAAATCTTGCAGTCAGCAGCCTCGCTCATTGCCTTGCCATTTTGGTTTTTCACTTTTTGGCTCGCCTGCCTCAACGAGCAACCGTGGTTATAGCCATGGTTGGAGTTGATGATGAATTGAACAGATCTGAGTCTGTGTGTGTGTGTGTGTGTGTGTGTGTCTGTCTGTCTGTCTCTGTGTGTGTGTTTTGATTTTAGGGTAGGTGGTTGCGATGCGATGATGGTGATGGTGGTTTGTGTGTGGTCGCTGATGGTGGTGGTGGGTCACTGATGATGGTATGTGGCGATGGTATGTGGGTGTGGTATGTGGCGGTGATGGTGGTCTATGGGTGTGGTGTGTGGTCACTGATGGTGGTGGTGGGTCGATGGTGGTGGTATGTGGCGGTGATGGTGGTCGGTCACATCGGCGATATAAGATCTGAGCCTTTCGATTTTAGTTTTTTTAGTTTGTGTTGTTGAGTTAAATGACTAGTTTGTTGGGTAGAAGTAATATTTTTTGGCTAGCTATATCAACGTATGACACATTTTGTAGCTAATTTAGTAAGAGTTTTGTTGAGTCTGTTGGAAATGCTCTTAGTCCCCTACGGTTGAGATTTGGACGTCGTCAATCTTCAAAAACCTCACCTCTTATTATTACTGTATATTATAAGAGTAGTTGAATCAAATCAAAATTTTCCCGCTTGATCCAATCGGCTCTCTAGATTTGGGTGTTTGAATGTGGGTTTGATTACGGAGCTTTTGGAGTCCTCTTTAGGATGGATGCGTGGGCTGCATGGTTCGTAGGAGTTGATCGGTTATTTGGCTTCTTTCTGTTTGGTCGAGGCCGTCCGGCGGTTCGCAGTTGTGGGAGGCTTTCGACATTGGTGGTTCAAACAAGAGCATTTCTTTTTTCTTTTTCTTCTTTTAGTTTTTTAGTTTTTTTTTCGTTTTTGTTTTTGTTTTTTTTTTGTTTTTTGAACCATAAACATAAGAGATATATTCATTAACCAGAAATATTACAAATACGACTCCGTGCAAGATTGTGAGCGGGCTTCACATCTTGGCGGGTGACCTTGGAAACACAAACAAAGCCAAAAAAAGATACAACATCCATAATATCAAGCATAATATTTTTAATAAATGGATTAACATCTTCAATCTTGCAAAGAGCATTGACCACCTCTAAACTATCTGTCAAAATTTGCACCATTTTGATGCCATGAGATTTTGCCCACGTAAGAGCTTGCAAAACAGCAAGACCTTCAACACCTGTAGAAGACATAGCTTGCACTACCGTGCATCCTTCGTGAATCTAACTCGAGCCAACCCTTTCCATACACCAAGCGACAGCTCCTTGCAGCGACATTTGATTCCACGCACCATCCACCACTATCAGGGCCGGCCCTAGGCATAGGCCAACAAGGCGGTCGCCTAGGGCCCCTAGTTTTCGGGCCAATAAAAGGGCCTCCAAATCTAAGATAACAATAAATATTATTTATGTCTAAAATATACTAAATGTGTTTATTGGCCACTGATTGGATTGGTGTGGTATTTCTTTGTTGATGCAAGTTCAAATCCTGCCCACAACAGTTTTTGTGCGCTCTTTTTTTTTTTTTTTCAAGTTTTACACACAACAAAGGCTTTGAGTTGACAACCCAAAACTTTAACTTGCGACCTAATGGAGCATCTTCATTGTTCTAACCAACAATCCACTGAACCATAAGGCTCTTTTTTTTCTTTCAAGTTTTACACACAACAAAGGCTTTAGTTGACAGCCCAAAACTTTAACTTGCGATCTAATGGAGCATCTTCATTGTTCTAACCAACAATCCACTGAACCATAAGGCACTTTTATGCTTTATGTGGAACAACTAATATAGGAGTATATAGAAACAAATAAGAGGCCTCATTATCAAATTCTGCCTAGGGCCTCAAAAATCTCAGGGCCGGGCCTGACCACTATCTTTATAACATGCTCAAAATCCTCCACAGCTCCTTCACAAAATGCCAAACTCTGCCCATTAGCTTGCTGCCGAATGGACTGAGTCAAGTTAGCCTCCTTTCTTGACTTCAACACTGTGCTCCGGCCATCACCCGTTGCCGGCAAGGGCGGAGCTACCCCATGTGTGGGGTGTGCTTTAGCCCAGGGTAAAGTAAAAAAACGTGTGTAATTTACATGTAAAATGTTTGTCTAAAAAAATTAATGTGGGTTAGCCTATATAATTTTTTATTTATTTATGAATTAGCTCAGGGCAGATTAGATTCCTGCTTCTGTCATTGGTTGCCAGCGCCTTTAGACCCTTGTTCCGGCCTTTTCTTAGGCGATGACATAGTTTTTTTGTGTTTTGCGAATCTTTATATTTGTTTTGTTCGATAAACTGAAGCTAGGTCGTGACAGCTAAGTTTCGCATAGGCCCTTGCTCGTCGCTGGCGTCATTCCTCCCGTGTAATGGTAATAACACAAATGAATGAAATTTTCTCTCAATTCGTAAGGAAAAGAAAATCAAAATATTTGGAAATTAAAAAAACTGGCGCTTCATATACTCCTATGTCCATAGGAGTCCTTATAATGTACAGTTGTGAGAAATTTAACTTTTCACTGCAGAACCGTTCTGGGGTTGAAATGAATCTCTAACTCACGTGCACACACCAACTCCAAATCTTTCTCTACTTGTGACTTTTTGATTCCTCAAACTGTCCCTTCAAATCAACCCTATTAATTATGGAGTCTCACTCTCACTGTGTGGTGTTTACGCCTTGCATGCATATGTAACGCAATTACGTACTACGCACAGCCTTAACAAGAGGAGAAAATTGTAGTTACGGATTAGGTAGGGACACGTGGTGTCCGACATCCAATCTAAGTAGTCTAAACATGTTATGGAGGGCTCAAATTTGAGGGTGACATTTTTGAAAATTTTGGAAGCAAATTTACTCTCTTAAATCTGAGCTGTTCAAAACATGTTTGGACGACTCGGATTGAGTGTCAAACACCACGTGTTCCTACCCAAGCCGCACCTAGAATTTTCTCTAACAAGAGAATAGCGTAAAAAGGAATTTTCTAACATAGCTAGCCTTGCAGATTTATACTCCTATATTGTTGTTTACGAGTGAAAATAGGCATTTGACAAAAGCACAAATGTAGATTGTCACCATAACTAACAAATGTTATAGGAGCATACCCTATATATATATGACTTATACACCATAGGAATGTAATTATGTCATCCATTGGGTGGCCTTTTTGAGAGTTGCCCCCTCACAGCTTAAATTCGGTGATAGCATACAATAATACAGTCGCAAGACTTATTTTGCAACTGCCTAGGGCTTGTCGCAATATAATCTGCAGGTATAGAGAGCAATTATTCCAACTATATGAAAAATTGGTATGATTCATAGTATTCGTTTTTTTTTTTTTTTGTCTCATAAAGTATTCACCCTTTATCTCTACTTTTTATTGAATCAAGAATTATTAATTAGTACTGCCACCGATACTCGAGATATTCGAATCATCGTAACCTCATGATCGATCTGTGTCTTCATCTTTGGCTTAATAGAGCACGAGAAATCAGATTAAAGGAACCCAATCAAATAAAAGATGCTACTATCTGATTAAAGATCTCTCTTAGCTTTGACTGCACTGCTCAGTAGAGCTTGCTAGAAATAAACTGCAGGTTGGAACAAGCTCGTAGTACCCCGCTGCCTAATACGTACGTACAGACGTGTGCAATCGACTCGACTAGGTTAGGTATTCACCTTCGCTGGTTAGGCTAATCGTATAAAAAGCTAGGATCGATGGATGGATACGATCGATATACTATAATACTGAAGTGAACATGGAGTACTAGTACTTGGTGGTACTCATATTCGGCTCTCACATTAAATGGGTGTGTTGTGTCGTATAAAAAGAGTTCAATAATGCATCTCCGTGGTGCACCACAGTACTGACTACTGAGGGTTCGCTTGTCTTACAGACTCGCTGACGGTTAGGCTGTTATGCTTGTTCGATCTCTTTATTTGCCTGCTATATACCACATTCACATATATATATATATATACACATACAGTGAGCTTCCCATCAGGACTCCCTGATGGGCTTCCCATCAGGGAGCCCTCTAATTCTCCTATTTCCCGATCAAATTTTTATAATCCGAACCGTCCAATGTGTTTAAAAGGTGTTTTTAATGGCCCCCGCGAGAAATCAGTGAAAAAAAATACCGGGAAGGGCTTGATCCGACCGGTTTTTCATAAAAATGCACATATACGGTTTTATCAAAACCGACGGATCAAGCCCTTCCCGTATTTTTTTTTTCACCGATTTCTCACGGCGAAGGACCCTTTAAAACACCTTTTAAAACACATTGACGATCTCGATCATGAAAAATTTGATCGAAAAATAGGAGTCCCTCGATAAGGAAGCCCATCGTATACCGATGGGAAAGATTTCGTATATATATATATATATATATATATATATATATATATATATATATATATATATATATATATATATCTCACTACGCTTGTTTCGATGGTTAACTCAACATTTGAATAGTTATTCCGACAGGGGGTTACCCGTTGCCATCGCAAAAACTAATAGTTGAATACTTCTGTGCACGAGTTAGTTTACCATCGCAAATAATGATAATTTGCCTCAGGAATCACTCCTGAAACGCAAAAATGTCCATTTCTAGTAGTTCTTATTCTGAAATTCAAATCTCTGGTGACAATGCAGGTGGATTAATTGAATAGTGTGAATGGGTGCATGCATGATTCCCCTTTGATTGCTCTCTGTTATTCGTAAACCTTAAAATAAACTCTGTAGACAACAATCTTACATAAGTTGGAATCCGGTCCAAAAATTAATGGCATCCGCATAGGTAGAAAAATTAAACCAAGCCATTATTAATGCAGAGGTTTCTCTAGATGACCCAATTGAATTTTACTTCGAAAAAGAAGAATTCACCCCCATGGCTTGGGTAGAAAAAAACTAGAAATGCTATGTGTGGAGTACTGCTTTACTGCATGCATGTAATGTACTGGAGTAGAAATTATTTTTGTCTGTGTCTTTAGAAAGTGCATATTTGGGACCTTAAGCTATAAAGCCAGTAGCAAATGAGAAAGGCTGGAATTTGATGGACCTTAAGCTATAGTATATGTTTGGAAAGTGTATATGTATAGGACCTTAAGCTATACAACCACCCTGACATATACTATGTGGATCTTCTAGCACATGCATAGATTTGAAAGATAAATGGGCAAATTTCTCTCTTTCGTTTACTACAACTCAAGTTTCCTGATCAGCTTAAGCGCACCTCGATTAATTTTGGAGCTCAATCCCATCACCCACATTGACTTAAAAGCAACTGATTAGGCTTGAAATATTTCACCCTTAAACTTTTAGAAAAGAGCGCCCTTATATTCCAGGTTTTGACCACTACTCCGACCTGTTGGGTTCTCTCTTTCATTTATCGGACCTCACCTTAAAGAGAGTAGTTATCCAATAACTTCCTCGAGGATCTGATTTTAATATTTGCATAGATCTCCATTCGATCTCTTTCCAAATTTATTTGCAGTAAATACACCATATATTCATGTACAATACATTCACGACTCATGTGGACCCTTGCAACTTAATTTGATAGCTCGTCGCCGCACTAATAATTAGGCCATAGTTGAAGCTGATAGAGACATCGCATCCCCATGCCGGTGTATATGTTATAAATACTTTGGATCTGATAATTGGTGTGGCTGCTGGGATCGACATAAAGTTTAATTTGAAAAGGGTAACTTGTGATTTGGTTGATATGTTACCTTGAATGTTTATTGAGAAGGGTAACCTTCAATCTTGTTGAGAGAGCTGAGCTCTCAGTATAGCAAGAAAGTGTGGCTCTCGTCTTATTGAGGGAGTATGACTCCCGGTCTTGATTGAGAGAGCGGGACTCTCAGTTTGATTAGGATGAGCAATGCAATATACCCCGAGGTATTTATAGACACTTGGAGGATTGGAAAGGAATGATCTTCATCAGTCTTATTGAGGGAGTATGACCCCCAGTCTTATTATGAGAGCGTAGCTCTCGGTATCTTCAGTCTTATTGAGGGAGTTTGACTCTCGGTCTTGTTAAGCAAGCTCAGCTCTCGATATTTTCAGCCTTATTAAGGGAGTTTGACTCCCGATGTTGATACGAGGGCGTAGGTCTCGGTATAACTAAAGGAAGTGATCTTCGATTTAAGCATGACCGGTAGGCTCTAGGCTTGTTGAAAAGGAGTGACCTTCGGTTCCCGTAATAGGAAATGTTCGTCGGTTGAAGCACTGAGTTTAGATTCTCGACTTTTTGAGAAAATGAGGCTCTCTGTATAATCAAAAGAGTGTGACTCTTGATTCTGTTGAGAGAGTAGGGCTTTCGGTTTAATTGGAAGAAGTAACAATTGGAAAGTGCCTTTCGACTTTAGAGAGAGGGAATGACCTTCAAACTTCATCAAAAATTGTGAAAATTTTCAAAACTACTACGTCTTGGACCAACCTAGAATGGGGGAAGGGGACGGTTTTTGAAACCATCGATTCTGGCTTGGTCCAAATCGAGTCCTATGTGGACGGTTTTTGTATAGAAGTACATATTGTTTATAAAATACTCTAGCTTGCACTAGAACGAGTCCCAGCCCAACCCAGAGTGGGGGGTAGGGGATGGTATGTGATACTAAGAAGAACTTGAAGATGTTTGAGAAAAGAAGCATAAGTAGACAAATAGAATGACTGGTTGGTATGTATGAGGTTAGATATCACGAAGACAATATCACAGACCTTGGATGTGGTGTATTCCTAAGTGCCAGGAGCCAGTCCACGAAAGGCAAAGAAGTATCTATGAAGATAAAGTACAAAGTTCATGAAAGAAAGAGATAAGTGAATCAAATGGCTGGATAAATGTCGGAGGTTTCCTAGCGATGATGCGGCGGATTGGTCAAACATAAACCTTCGAGTGCTGAAGGCTTAGTTGGTGAAAGAGATAATCAATAGAAGTTTTAGTGTGGCAAGAGGGGAAGGAGCACATGCCCATCTACTACACGAGCAAGATACTTCTCGTTGCTGAGACTAGGAAGACCGGTCTCTCGAATTGGATATCCAAATTAGCCATAGAGCTTGGTAACTTTCGCATTGAGTATCAACCTCGTACGACGATAAGGCTCAAGTATTGGCAGACTTTGTTGCTGAATTTTCCCCAATAGAGAAGATAGACAATACTGGAAAAGGCATCTGAACAAAGAAAGGTGGAATGCCATGGTAGATGCTCCATGGTGATATATGGAAGCTATTTGTAGAGGGAGCCTCGAATTACAAAGAGTCAGGGGCTAGCATTATTTTGATCTTCCCCTGTGAAATGACGCATGAGCACGCTTTGAAATTGAAATTTTCGGCATTAAATAATGAAGCTGAATATGAGGCTCTCATAGTCGGTTTGAAGATTGCAAAAGGTTTGGACATTGAAGATTTGGTAGTCTACAGTGACTCCGAACTCGTAGTGAAATCAGGTATCGGGTGAATATGAGGCACAGAATGACCGAATGAAGAAAAGTTTGAGTTGCAAATCGTTTGCAACGGTATTCTCCTTAGGTAATTTGTTCAGTGAATCAGGATAATTGTTAATTAGATAAAGGAGGACTGTTTCGGTTTACAAACAAGATGGTCCGGTTTCACATCATGGGCTTGGCCTAGAAGAGGTTGAACCACGTAGTAAGGAAAAGAAATTCGAAAAGGTTTCTCAATGAGGGAAACAAAGCGGCACAGACAACGTTTACATCATGGGACAAACTAGTGATGGACACGTAGCTCCCTATAGTACTAGGAGCTGCATGAGTTTTTGACATTGCGTCCCAATATGTTCTCTGATTGACGACCAATGGAATGTTGCTTCGTATGGATAAGCAATAGAGAAGGCCACTCCGGTTTGATTAGAGGACGGTCTGGTTTTATGGTGCATGATTAGGCATGTTAATACAATGAATCAATTTCAACTTAACATTTTAGTCCTTGTGGATTGTGCATATGACTAGGAAGGGGCCAACAAATGGGCAAGAGCGCATGGATAAGGCCGGATCCTTGACTAAGCAAGAGTCTATGATAAAGATAGGGGCTAGGGATCTTCTGGAAGATTAAGTAAAAAGAGGACCACTCTGGTTTGATTTAAGGACGGTCTGGTGCAACAAAAGGGTATGAGTACTTGACAGTCCAGTTTTTTGAGAAGGATTTAGTCCTACAGTTAGAAGATCAACTCCTCGTGTCTAAAAGGGATGAACGAGAAGTTGAGGGGCTATTGTGATGGGATAAATCCGCACAAGGTTACGGGTCGGATTGATGAGAGGAGACCCAAAGTGGGCTGAGCCCTCATGGGCTAATGGTCCAATATTAGTGTGAAAAATAGACCGGAAGGCTCATATGGTGGCCTTGGGCTGAGAGCTATGTGGGTTGAGTCGTTAGGAGGAGAGGTGGTTGGGCCTTATCTCCTATGGCACGAGCCGATGTGATAAGGGGGCACTTCCCCTACGTGTCTGAGTGATCGTGTGATTCATTGAGTGCCATGAGCCCAGTTTAATAAGAAGTGATGTCATCACACGTGTGTGAGCATGTGCACATGTGTGAACATGCTTAGCTTGGAGAGTAAGTACATAGAAGGCTATAAATACGAGGGTTAGACCCAAAAGGTAGAGACATAAACTCTCATATAGATCTAAATTATTCTCAATATTGGCTTTCTTTCTTTAGAGGCTTACTTGATCGTTGGAGTGCCCACCGGGAAGAGGCCGGTGGGGCTCTAACGGGTTGCTACGCATGCAGGTCATCCGAGGAGGAAGCTGACTCACCCGAGGAGGATTCATCGCTGAATACACCCCCCACAAGGAGCTTCCCTAGTTTCTCTTTTTTCGGGACAATATCGGTCCATATTAATGATCGGAATTATACATTTTGTAGATCTCGTTGATTACTTTAATTGTGTCAAAATTCGTGTTGATCAGGTACTGTTCCGTACCGGATCGAAAAGCAAATATCTTGGAAAAAGTGAGAAAAATTAATTTTGATCTAACGTGTCTTGTACATTTTGTTCAAGATTAATGTGATCTAATTAGTTATCAAACAATATTTCATCAACATAAAGTTTTGCATGGTACAAGGAAATCTGTTAACATTGTGGTAATCCCAAGGGCTAATAAGAGAAATAATTTGTACATTCTATGTAACGCCCCATGTTGACCACTAGCCTAGTACCTTGATTTGATCTACGAGGCACACCACATGACCCAAAATGCTTAAGCCCAAGGTACTAATAGTTTCTTATATGATTTGTTATATACTAAAGATCACTCATATAAACAACCAATGTGGAACTTAACACCATTTACCCCCGAACCTTAGATATTACACTCTAAATACTGATAACCATACTTCAACATTTGTCTTTTTATTGTTTATGTTACATGTATTTTGAATGCCACAAGACAAATATTTAGGTAGGTCTTCTTACTCAAGCTATTTTTAGCTGCATCAATGTAATTTAGTCATGGGTTTTTGGTGTGAATTCTAAGAGTTCCAATGAGATCTTAGCTTGTATAGAAGATAACATTAGGTTGCGAATTAGTTCATGGTCACATTTCCTAAGCAACCAAGCTCTGTTAAGAACCAATCAATAGTTTGTTTTGATTTGTTGTAGGCTTATTTTGTCCGATATTTTCTGTATGGTGAGTTTATCCCTTTGTTTTTTGGTGTTTGGTAATAAAACGCAATACTAACCAAAAAAAAAAAGAAAAGACAAATATTGTAATGTTGTTAACAAATCATAATGTGCTAAACTTAATTACCAAATCATAATTTATGTTTGTATTCTCATTGTATAAGGTGTGTCGAGAATTATGAATATTACTCTACTGGGAGGGTACAAAGGAATCGAGTTACTATTTGAGCTTGACTTGCTTACAAAACGACTTAAAATTCGAGTTCGAGTTCCACTCATTCGTAAGTGGAGCTAAGCCATAAATGATTCTTTGTAAATAAGCCGAGTCGAGCTTAAAAGTTTACTATACAAGCTTAAAACTCGACCTTAGCTCAATTACTAAGGCCTTGTTTGGTGGCAATTTCGTTTTCTATTTTCTGTTTCTGTTTTCAGAATTGTCACAATTTAAAGGAATGGAATGAATGTTGTTTGTGTGTCACTTCCACATTCAAATTCTACTTCTTACTTCCACTATTTATGAAATTTGAGGAATTTGAAAATCTCAACTTTCACTTTTGTTTTCGTATTTTCACTCTCAGCCACCATCTCCAGCCACCACCGACCATCACTGCCACCACCCCACCACCATCTCCACCCACCACGCACCACCACCACCCCCACCAGCAGCAGCAGCATCCACCACCACCACCACCACCAACCACCACCTCCTGCCCACCATGCACCACCCGCCATCATCGCCAACACCCACCACCCCACACACTACCTCCAAGCCACCACCCACTACCAAAGACCCATCACCACCCACCACCACCAACCACCATCACCCCCGACCACCCACACCACCCCCCACCTCCAAACCCACCACGCACCACCCACCACCCCAACCACCACATCCATGCATCACGCACTGCCACCACCCACCAACACCACCCTCACCCACCACCCCACCACCATTTCCTCCAAACCCACAACACACCACCACCACCCCACCACCAATCACCACCACCAACCACCACACATCACCCACTATAATTGCCACCAAACCCCACCACCTACCACCATTTCCAAACCACCACGCACCACCCACCACCCCAACCACCACCTCCACCACTGTGCACCGTGCACCACCCACCATCATCGCCACCACACCACTTCCAAAATCATCACGCGACCACCACCACACCACCACCACCACCCCCACCATCGACCACCACCTCTCACCACCACGCACCACCCGCCATCATTGCCACCACCCCCACCCAAAGACCTCCAAACCCATCACGCACCACCACCACCCCCACCACCTCCACCCACCACGCACCACCACCAACCCTCATCACCAACCACCACCTCCAACCCACCACACACCACCCACCATCATTACCACCACCCACCACCCCAACCACCACCTTCGTGCATCACGCACCACCACCACACACCCCCACCACCAAACCACCCATCACCCCCCACCACTAATCACCACCACCAAACACCATGCATCACCCACCATCATTGGCACCACCCACCACCACTTCCACCACACCACCATCATACCCCACCACCAACCACCACCTCCAAACCCACCACACACCACTCGCCATCATCGCCACCACCCACCACCCCAACCACCACTTCTAGCCACCACGCGACCACCCACATCATCGCTACCAACCACCACCACCACCACCAACCACCACCTCCCCGCCACCATGCACCACTTGCTATTATCACTACCACCCACCACCTCTAGCCATCACGCACCGCCATTACCCACCATCACCACCCACCATCACCGCCACTACCCACCACCCACCACCTCCAACCACCACCCCCACCACCCCCACCACCCCCCACCTCCAAACCACCATGCACAACCCGCCATCATCGCCACCACCCCCCATCCCAACCACTACCTCCAACCCACCATGCACAACCTCGACATCATCGCCACCACCACCACCCCAAATCCACCACCCCACATCACACACCATCACCACCCACCTTCACCGCCACCACCCCCAGCCACCACGCACAACCACCACCCCACCTGTCATGCCCTCAATTTCAATAAACCAAATAAAAATAAAATCCACGTAGGATCGATCAATGTCAAACAATTTCCCATAGAAAGTCAAAGTCAAAGCACAATAATAACAAAAGTTTTAAAGTTATTACATAAGTTGAAATAGTCAAAAGCTTGAAGAAATTAAAGTTACAAGATCATCTTCCAAAAATGTACTTAGTATGAAGATGAGAAATAACTTCATGATCATAAAATCTTCATGGCATGCATTCACACTCCAAGCATCCGATCTCATACTCCATGCCGTGTGCCTGAGAAAGATAGGGTGAGCTCACTAGCTCGTAGGAAACTTTTCTACCAACACTAAGGGTATAGAGAATGAAAGATGCACATGGATGAATAAGCTAAGATGGACTAAGATAAATCAACTCGATGACAAGGTGTCTAGGAGATGCTTCAAAGATCTAATGAAACTAGAACATCCATAAGTTTCTTTATAACCATTACATTTCGTGTCGTGGGTTCATTCCCCTCAAAATACAATCATTTACACAAACATTTCATTTCACAATACCTCACAAATACCCAAAACATCTGAAATAACCCAAGTATTCTTTACAATTATCATAAGCATCTTATTCCTTTTAATCATTCGTTTATTCTCCGGGCATGCCATATAGGCCCCGTGTCACTCCAGGCATACCATTAAAGGCCCCATGTCACTTCGGGCATACCATTAAAGGCCCCATGTCACTCTAGGCATACCCTTTCGGGCCCCGTGTCACTCCGGGCATACCCTTTTGGGCCCCGTGTCATGCATTTCACATTTACATTTCCACTTATCAATTAATAAGTTCAACTTAGTGTCCAAAGCCAATTCACGTACCACAATACCCTTTCAAAAGTGTCCAAAATATTCACACAATCATTTTTGTTCAAAAACACAAAATGTGTCGGTAATGACTAAGTTAGCACGTGTCAAAGTGTATGAGAAATCAAGACAACCAAGAGAAAGCATAAAATGTACTATAATGGGTTTCCAAAGCTTAAAGGTCAATTACAGAAGCTTTGAAAGGACCAATGAGGGCCCGGAGTAATGGAACATGAAAACGGAGTTATAAACCTCGAGAAAATACGACACGCTGATAGTAAAAAGGACATTTCTCTCAAAATACAAAGGATATAAATATGAAATCAATTGGGTTTGAAAGTAGACTCATAGAGCTTTCCAAAGGTTCAAGAATCACCTCATCGGAGTTCGGACGAAGCCGGGGCGTGCCCACGAAGTTGGCTCAATAATCTGCCTGAACAAGAGGAGTCTGGATCGATCCAAGAAGGGTATGGATCGATCCAAAATGAGCCGAGTGCAAAACAGAAGGTTTTGGATCGATCCGAACAATTTTGGATCGATCCATAATGGTCCAAATCACCATCAGACTGTTTTGGATCGATCCAACTTACATTTGGATTGATCTAAATGGGTTTCGAGTGAAATTTCGACAGCTTGTTCTAAAAGAATGGGGCTTCAATCCAAGGTAAGAATTGAGGTTCCAAAACACAACAAAGCATCATTGTATCATGTCTAAACACTCAATCAAAGACCAATCCAACAAAGTATGGAGAATCAAGATTACACAAACTCAAACCCAATTTCCATGGTATAAAAGTTATGCAGAAAATCAAGGAGAGATATGAACATCATTCATTAATTCAAACCATATACACTTAGAGGAGGTAGAAATGAGTTCCCTACCTCAATGGTTTAGCTCCAAGGATGAGAGAGTGAAAGCCCTAGCTTGTTCTTGCAACTCCCAACCAAGAGAGGCCTCACCAAGGAATTCCAAAGAAACCCGGACTCCAAATCACGTGTAGATGACGGATTTGAGGTTGAATCTTAAGGGAAATGAGGTGTGGAAGTTTGAATTTGTGGAGAGATGGAGGAAATTTGGGAGAAGAGTAAAGGGAGAGAGTGTCGTTGGTTTTGGGGAAGGAGAAGAGAGTGTTTTGCTTGCTTAAAAATCAGCCATACATAGTTATATGCACTCCCACAAATCACACTTACACCCCTTATGTTCATAATGTATCTCACAAAGACCCAAATGCAATATTAACTTCACATTGACCCTATATTACTCTATTTTCATTTCCTCACACATTCCCAATATTAATTGTAGAAAAATTATATAAAATTACGAGTCCTTACACCACCACCAGCCACCATATTGCCACCACCCACCACCCCACCCACCACCTCCAGCCATCACGCGAACCCACCGCCACCACCACCACCCCAACCACCACCTCCAAACCCCACACACCACACCACCACCACCACCCACCACCAACCACCACCTCCAAACCACCACCACGACCACCCGCCATCATCGCAAACCACCCACCACCCCACCCACCACCACTTCCAACCCATCACGACCGACCACCACCCACCCACCACCACCACCCACATCACCGCCACTACCCACCACCCATCACCACCATTGCCGCAACCACCCCACCACCAACCACCGCCGCCACCACCGACCACGACCACCCACCATCATCGCCACTACCCACCACCCTAACCACCACCTCTAGGCATCACTCTAACCGCCACCACCCACCACCCCACCACCACCTCTAGCCACCACACACCACCACCACCTCACCACCCACCACCACCACCAAATACGATGCATCACCCACCATCATCGCCACCACCCCAACCACCACCTCCAAAATTTCATCACACATTGCCACCACCCACTATCACCGCCACTACCCACCATCACTACCACCTCTAACCACCACTTACCACCACCCAAGCACCACCCTCCAAAATTAACACACACCACCACCACCCCATCACCGCCTCCAACCACCCACCACCACCTCCAGCCATCAGCCACCACCTCCAGCCTCCCGCCAGCACACCTCCAACCGACTCATAATTATGTTTTTACTTCTTTTATTTGAAAATAATTTCACACAAACATATTCTTTATTTTCACTTCTTTTTTACGAAAAATAAAAATTAAAAAACAAAAAACAAAAGACAAAAGTGTTACTAAACATAGCTTAAATGAATTAAGTCGAATTGAGCCTTAACCAGCAACACTCGGTTTGTGTGTAGTGGTACGATCTGAGTGGGTAAGTAGGACTGTCAAAAACAGTGGCACCCGCAATTGATATACTAAAAGTAAGGTGGTACAATTAAGGTGTGGGAGTTGATTGTGATTGCGCACGTGCAAGGTCGGCTAACATCAGAGTGTTAGATATGATTTGGGAGAGAGCCAGCAGTACACCGTGCAATTTCCAGCCAATAATTTTTTGTGTCAATACACTACCCTACCCTAGAGACTGCTATAGAGCCTCTGCAGCCTCTGGGAAAAGTTGCAGGGGGGACCTTACAATAATTTGTTACCACCATTGCTGCTGCTGCTTATGCCTACACTTCTATTCATTTGAATAGCCCGGGGACCGTTACCCTCTCCTCACCTTTGAGCTGTCCTAATTTAAAAATAACCCATTTGCACCCCGGAAAATCGGGTACCCTATATATTTACACCGAAAATGCACATTACACCTCTGGAGATTCACTTTTGGGTCCCACATAAGTGATCCGAAGCGTTCATTATTTTTAAAATATTTTTCCGAGGGGGCTCACAAAAAATCAGCTCAATCGGACGGTTAGAAGTGTTTAAACCAAAGTCTCGCTGTTTTAATGTAAAAGTTTTGAAACGGCGAGACTTTGGTTCAAGTACTTCTAACCGTCCGATTGAGATAATTTTTTGTGGCCCCCTCGGGAAAATGTTTTAAGAACAATGAACGGTTCGGATAACTCATGTGGGACTCAAGAGTGGGTCCCCGGAGGCGGGGTTTGCACCCCAGTTCTTTTTTTATTTTTTGTGTCTAATTTAAAAATAACCCATTTCCACGTTTGAATTTTGAAGTCCAATTTCGTCGAGGGAATAGATACTACTAATATGCATGGAAATGGGATGCAGAAAGTTTGCGACCGCCTACGTGAATTGCATGTTTCCATTGCCGTGTATTTTTGTTGTGTACTTTTGTATTGTTCAATGAATTAAAGTTTAAAGCTCATTACCGGTACATAATCACGTTGGATGACATTTTTGCAACAAATTAACCGACGAGTTTGATCATGTTGGGCGCATATTAAACCGTTTTGGATATGGAATTATAATCACACACACATATATATATACACACACATCACATTGAGGAAAGCATTCATTACTGTTTTCACTCTCCATTTCAAATTCTGGAGACAACGCAATGGGTGGTCTGCTGTTTGTCTCTTATGAAACAGTCTTTGACAATGGAATTTCAAATCTATGGTCAGATTGGTAAGAGAGAACTCAAAGCCACAAGCAAAATGACAACATTAACCTTATACAACCTTTACCAGTTCGCCGTACTTTCTTTCTTCTTTTTTTGTTAAGAGAAATTTACCATACTTTCTGCAACTAGACGTAAACTGTGAATGGCTATAGAGTATACACTGTACACTAACATTTACGGATGACAATTTAACCTGTCCAGCTAGAGTGGCTATTTTAAAGTTTTTTGAGTATATGGTCAAAGTAGGAGGAGAATTGAAAAAACTTGACCGGGTTAAGGGTTAGTGTAGACATCACCCCTCCCCGATATTTGTCTCAAAAGTTTGTTACGTATAAAATTAAATTTTTATTACTTACAATTTATCTGCTAAAAAGCACCCCCATTCTATTGCATCTTTAACACGTACTTTTAAACAATTTTTACAAATTTCAACTTATTTTTTTAACCTTAACATAAACCCACTAGACTTATGAAAGCATTTTCCCCTTAATAATTTTTCATTGTACTCTTATTCACTTCACGCCACCCCTTTTCAATTTCAACCATTAAGAGTGTTTGGAGATAAATATAGTGGGGAGTGAGTACGAAATTCCTGGAAAAAAAAGGTGTACGTGTCATAAATCAAAATAAGCATTAAAGCGTATGATTATAAAGTGAGTATAAGAGGTCGTTTGGCCGCTTACTTTTCTCCTTTTACATTCCCATTTTCTGTTTATGGGTGTTTGGGGCTTCTCCCCCAAAACTCCTTCTACCAAAACATGTTTTCCCGTTTTCACTTACCAGGCCAGAAGTGAAAAAGAGATGGAGAGCTACTTTTCCATTTCTCATTCTCACATTTTCAATTTCCCTAATTTTTCTCTCCCATTCTTACCCCTCACTCCTTTTGTACGTTACCCCCTTTTCTACCACACAAAACACACACAAAGAGAGAGAGAGAGAGAGAGAGAGAGAGAGAGAGAGAGGAGAGGAGAGGAGGAAGAGACGACTGCTATTTCTCTACACCAGTTTGTCGTTGCTTTGCTCTTCAACTTCAAATCGTTCAGATCTTAACTAGTCGACTGTTGGGCAGATTAGGACTTGGAATGGATTTTTTAAAAATGTGAGTTGACTTTAAATTGGCGAAGGGATTCAATAGTTTTGGAGTTTGATTGAGAAAAGATGGAGAAGTTTGGGTTTTGCGGACTCACAGAAAAGGAAAAAGATGGGTTTTGGTGGAGAGAGAGAGAGAGAGAGAGCAAACTTGTACCAGTGTTTTTATTTATTCTTTTCGTTTATTAGGATCGGAAATCTCACATGGGTTTTGGGAGACATGCATTGATGCAATTACCAAAAAAGAAGAGCAAAAAATATTTAAGTGCTAAAATACATTTTTAAGTCCTAAAAAGTCATAATACATTTTTTAAGTGCTAAAATATTTCCTAAAGTATGTTTTTATGTGTGCATTTTTAAATGCTAAATCGCAAATTGCCCACTGTGGCTACTGGCTACTTGGAACTTCCAGATCGTATTTTGTTAGAATGTGAACTCCTTGGTCTTGTTTTTCTATTTTCATAATGAAATAGAGGCAATAATTTTTTCTTAAAGTAATATTTGATATTTTACTGTAACAATATTGGATAAAAAAAATGTATTTTCAAAATTGGATGGGTCCCATTCACAAAAATATTTCCCAATTAGAATTTTAAAAAAATGCTAAAACCAATATTCGTATACATTTTTATAACATAATTAATAATAGGGGCAAAATGGAAAAAAATCAATCCATAACTCATTTTCATCAATCTTCTCCCAAACACTATTACTTTGCAAAATGCATTCTGTACATTTATCTCAAACACTTCTCCTAGATTCAAGACTCATTCTGGCCATAATCCAAAAAACCAAAAAGCCAAAAAATTGAAAATAAAAAACTCAAGAGTAGGCTCCCAAACACCTCCTCAATTTTACTTCCTAGTTTCCTTTTCCGAGATAAACCATTCCATCACAAAAATTAAAGCAAAACAAGTAAAGGAAATTCCTATAATAAAAAAAAATTCAAGAAGGAATATGTTAGGCCAAACCACCGGAAAAAAAGAAGGAAAGTAACTGGAGAGGAGAGAGGGAGAGAGCCCACATAAGACAAAGAGTAATCTTGCCATTTTTTTTCAAAAAAAAAAGAGTACACTGTGAATAATTGGAAAAACCGGGTTGATGAAATAGTAAAATATGACTTCTCGGAGAGACTATGAGTTGATCGGAATAAGGTACTTTATGCCATCCCATTGAACACTCATTGGGTGGTCTTTAGCAAAACCCTTCATATTATAGGATTACAAATCACGCATGTGCTTTTTTAATTGGGGTACTTAAATAATGGTCCTTCACTTAACTCCACCTTTGATTTTCATCCCCAATTTCAAATAAATCCAAAAGTACCCTTATATACACTATTCGGACTAATATATACAACACAGATAATTTCGGTAAAGTTTTAACCAACCAATCCCAAATATTTCGGCAAATAATTTGATCCCAATCCACTCCAAAACAGAAACCTTCTGTAAGCTCCAAAAAGCGACATCCTTTTTGTGTTGGCAATTCCATCCGACAAATCACATGTTTACATGTATTTCTTTGATTATCGAGTCTTTTTTTAAGTAGAAGTATGTATAGGACTAGAGTGGAAGAAATCATTTTGAAATGTAATTTAAGAGTTAGTGTTTTGAGTCGGTTGACGGCATTCGGAACGGAAAGATCAATCATGCGATCAATCGGCTTCTCAATCGAGTCCCTCTGATTTTGGCAAAGCTGCAGGTTGCACAGGGCGTCTGTTTTCAGAGTCTATGGACTGACGAGTGGATCAATCGGGTTATTAATCGACAAGCTATAGAAATTTCGGATCTACAAGGTTCCGATCAATCGGCTTCCGATGCGATTGATCGGATTGACAAATTTATAAATATATGTCCTCGGTTCAGATCTAGGTCATCTTGAGTCGGCTAAAAAAAGGGAAAACGGTGTCTTGGTTTGTTTCTCGAATGCGATAACATCAAGAGGGTTTATTTTGGATCTTGAAACACTTTGTTCATGGATTGTTAATCAAAGCTTCAAGAGGTTTCTACTTTTTCAATTAAGTTCGATTTTCTGGTGGATTTCCGGAAGAACATGTGGAAGGCTCGAGGATTCGAGGCAGCGGCAATCAAACGCTGGGTGTGGTGAAAGAGGAGTCGACAATCGATCTTAGGTCAATTGCGAGGAGTCTCAATTGTGAGTAAGGTCAATTGTAACCGCACAATGTGTTCTATAGTGTTTGATTTCTTCCCGTGGTTTTTGCCCATATAGGGTTTTTCCACGTATATTCTCTGTGTTCATCGTTGCTCTCTAATTCTTGTTTATTTATTTTAATCGACTGTTAACAAATTAAGAATTTCATTTAGTATCAGAGCGTGGTCGCTCGTAATCAGTAGGAAGTTGTTTTTTTTTTTTTCCTAAGCGGATCCTGTGTCACGATGAACAATAGCATGAATATGAACAATCATTCTAGTCGCGTCCCAATTTTGGACAGCGATAATTTTGACTATTGGAAGTCCCATATCAAAGCTTTTATGAGGTTTGTCGATGAAGAAATTTGGAAATCCTGTGTGGAAGGATATACATATCCCACAAAGGAAGAAAAAAATACGACCCTCCCTAAATTAATCTCTGAATTATCCCCTGCCGAAAAGGCTGCACTTCAGGCTAATAATCATGCTCTCGATATACTTTTTAGTGCTGTAGATGTGATTGAGCATCGAAAAATTGCAAATTGTGAGATTGCTAAGGAGGCGTGGGATATATTAGTAACATGTCATGAAGGGACGTATGTTGTTAAACAATCAAAACTTCAGAGACTTACCACTAAGTTTGAGACGATTAGGATGGAGGAAGATGAGACTTTTAACGTTTACTATTCAAGGTTGATTTCCATTGTCAATAGTTGTGAAACCCTTGGTGAGCCTATCCCTCCTTTTCGTTTTATTAAGAAGATTTTAAGATCACTTCCCGAAAGGTTTAAAACCAAGGTGACAATGCTTCAAGGTAAAGAAAAGCTTAAGAACAAATCTGTTGAAGAGGTTGTTGGTATTCTTCAAACCTATGAGTCTGATATGTTACAGCCTGAATCCTACAAATCTAAAACAAAATCTTCAGGTAAGCCGATTGCGTTTTCCAGTTTTCAAAAAGAAAATAACAATTCTGATAGTGATGTTGATCTTGACTTTGAAGCTATGGCCTTGTTTACCAAACAATTTAAAAAACTTTTTAAGAAAAAACCTACAGAAAATGCTTTTAGAAACAAAGATACAAACAACAAGGAAAAAGGTGATTCTTCTAATGGAAAAGGAAAAAGAGGGATAAAGGGACCACCACCTGGACCAAAGTGTTTTGAATGTCATGGGTATGGTCATTTGGCCCATGAGTGTATCAACAAGCTGAAAAAGAAAACTAATTATAAGGCTAATATTACTTGGGATGATGACAGTGATCCTGAAAGTTCCGAGGAAAGTGAAAAAGAACACACTAATTTCATTGCTTTTGGTGCATCTTTACATTCTCAGACTAGTGATAAACTTAGTGATGATGTGATGCAAGAATTTTCAGATGATAGCGAAAATGAAGATGGCGGTGAGTTTAATGATGCGAATGACTTGAGAGAGTCATATGACCGACTATACTGTGAAAGTGCTAGGATTAACAAAGTTAATCTCAAACTAGTAGGGAAGTGTCAGGCACTAAATGAGGAGCTAGTGGAAGTGAAAAACCAGTTGGATGAACAAAAAAGTCTCCTTATATTAGTTACAGAAGAAAGAGACAAGCTTAGGAAGGAGGCGCTTGACTACAAAGCAAAAATTAAGGCCTTGGAAGATTTGAACAATGTCTATGAAGGTAAAATTGAAAAATTGAATAATGAACTTACTAGTGCTAATTGTATTTTTGAGCAAATGAATGCAGGATCAAAGGCTTTGAACGATATGCTAGATAGTCAAAGACCATCTAGTGACAAGAGCGGACTTGGCTTTCATAAATCATCACTCTCTCAACAGTCTGGAGAAAAGGTATATGAGAACAAATCCGAAAAGGTAACCTCTAAAATACATTCAGCACCTATTGCTCAAGTTAACACACATAAAGCACACGATTCAAAAGTTGTTAAAAGTTATAAATTTGTTCCTACATGTCATTACTGCAGAGTAAAGGGTCGCATTAGGCCAAATTGTTTCCAATTACATGGTTACCCTTTGTTTGCTAAAAACCCAAATCTCAGTTTTAGAACACCTATAGTCAAACATGGACATAGTTCAAATTCTTGGATTAATTACCCCAATCACATCAACAGTAGGATCAAGCCATCGAAATCCATAATAAATCATAAGAATAAGGTTTGTCAAGTTAAAACTAGACATGTTTGGGTTAGGAGAAATGATCTTCACTGTACGGTGGTTCATATGTAGAGGTGTCAAACGTGCGTGCGTGCGTGCGTGCCATTCAACCAGGTGCCAACCGTGCCGTGTCGCTTGCGTTTTACTTCATCGTGCCATGGCGTGCCGTGCCAACCGTGCTACGTGCCGTGCCGTGCCGTGCCCATTTACTTAATCGGGCCGTGCCGTGCCGTGCTTTTTGAAGTTGTGCCGCTTGCGTGCGTGCCGATTAGTTAATGCGTGCCGTGTCGTGCCGTGCGTTGACTTACTAGTGCGTGCCTTTTTGTGGGTAATGGGTAATGCGTCTTGCGTGCCTTTTTCGCATTAATAGGTAATGGTGCTTTGTGCCTTTTTTTTGCCGTGCCGTGCTTTTTTGAAGTCATTCCGTGTCGTGCCGTGCCCAATTAGTTAATCGTGCCGTGCCATTGACTTACTCGTGCCGTGCGATTTTTTAGTCGTGTCGTGCCGATGCCGTGCCTTCTTATCGTGTTACTAGGGATTGCCCGTGCCTAAAAGCACGGCGCGAGTCGCGCGACATAATTTGACCTCAACTTAATAAATTGTCGTTTTGATATTTAGTTATTTATTACTACTATATATCACATTAAATAACTCAGTACTATTGTGCAACTTAAGAATAAACTTATGTTTTGGTGCCATTGTCATAATTGGAACCATAGTCCATCTTGTAGCGTGCAAGGTGATTCAACCATAGATGATAGAACTAAAGACAATACTTCAAGCCGCATAGAACTGCATTGTTATCCATCAAGAGATTCTATTGAAACTAACAAAAATGATAGCTAAGAAAGCAATATACACATCCACATCCACATGCATGCATCGATTACCTCGAGACTACATCAAAATAGGCTACACTTTTATTTATGAGAAGATTGAAAATTTACATTGATAGCAAAGCTATTACCATGCATCAAGTTGTTTGAGTACTATTACAAATACAAAATAATTTGCGAAGTTGTCCACATAAACAGCATCTTTGAAATTTAGGCCACCTAAAGCATCAAATCTTGCCAAAACCTTTGCCCATTTTGCATTTAAGAACACGAAAAATCACTCGTCAGCTTGACCCAAGCAGCTTGCACCCTTGTACATCACGAATTTCTCGCCATCTCTGCCTCTCTGGACTCGTCCTATTTCTGTATACAGCAGACAGCAGTACTTATTTTCATATTAGACACGAAAAGAAGCTCTAGCTTGGTGATGACATAAATCAAACTATACTTGTGGGAAATCTGCCAAAAAGTAGTGTATGAGATTGCATTCTTTTGAAATTCAACTTCCGGGAAGGCGGGAACTACTCAGGATCACTTACAGATATTTAACATTGAGTTGAAAGCAAAAACTAAATCACCTCAGAAGCATAAGCAGGTGATGGCTTTATTTTGCCCTCAAAATGCCTCATTGCATTTCAGAATTAGAATAATGCATGTTCAAGGGCTCAGAACTTGACAGTCATCATTGCCACATTTTACAACCATAAATTATCAGGAACCACACACACCCCCGAGCAAAACCTTTGCTAGAGCATAGCAGATTCAAGAATTACAGCAGATTCAAGAATTACAGCAGCAGCTATAATGCATGCAGCATGTTCAAGGGCTCAGAACTTGACAGTCATCAATATCATTGCCACATTTTAGAACCATAAATTATCAGGAACCACACACACCCCAGAAAAACCTTTGCTAGAGCAGGCCGCTAGATTCAAGAATTACAAAGAAGCTAGCCTATAATGCATGTTCAAGGGCTCAGAACTTGACAGTCATCATTGCCACATTTAGAACCATAAATTATCAGGAACCGCACACACACCCCAGCAATAGATAGACTTGGGTTCAGATCAGACCCACAAACAGAGAGCACAGATAGCACAACTACACAAACAGATAGGCAGATAGCACATATGACACAAAATGCCCGAAAATGCCCGAAGCGGCCTAGATATACGGTGACAAAAGCGGACCAAGATTTCAAGCCAAACAGTCCCGCTACATGATAATCCCAAAGTTTTTGCGGCGGGACCCGCATAAAAATCGGACCAAAGACAATCCATCCGAACCATCCGAAAGACAATCCATCCGAACCATAACTGTACTAATTGCCCATAAACACAAACAGCTACTGCCCAGAAACAAATACAAATGCAGTAGCAGGTTATAGTAAACACTATAACAATGGGCTCAGAATCGTTAAGTAATTCAACATTTTTTAGCTACTTTTGGCTGCAATTATATTGCCCCGCCAATATAACAGTTTCAGATATCACAAAATCTCAGGTTCAGTAGTCATCATAGCCCAATTTTTCCATTAGTGGCTCAGTAGTCATCATAGCCCAGAAACTACAGGTGCATAGTATAGCATTGAAAATTTGACTATAGAAGAGAGAGAAGCTCACTTTGTACATGTTAACCAAGGAATGCCTCATTCCATGGAGACAAGGATGAGGTACAAACAATTCTAGCTAGCAGCAATCCAATATAAGGTCACAAAAGTAATCTATTTTAAGAACTCTAAGGAATGCCTCCTTCCTTAGGAGACTAATAACAAAGTACATGATTCCAAGGAATGCCTCCTTCCTTAGGAGACTAATAACAAAGTACATGATTCCAAGGAATGCCTCCTTCCTTAGTAGACTAATAACAAAGTACATGATTCCAAGGAATGCCTCCTTCCTTAGGAGACTAATAACAAAGTACATGATTCCAAGGAATGCCTCCTTCCATTGGAGACACATCAACAACAATATACTTCTCAAAATAGATAGCAAAGTACTATACAACAAATAATGCACAGTACAAACTTGAGGAGAGATAAAGATAGCAAACCATGTAGCAGGTCACACTTTCCCATTGCTGACTCCTTAATGTCTCGTGAATGCCCGGCGGCATTGGTATGGGCACAAAAGACTCTTGCTTGCCACCATTTCCTTCAACCTTGCTTCCATACACTATTACACTTCTTGTAATGCTCCTTTGTTAGCCTCTCCACAGTGTCCATAACCTCAATGGATATATCATAATTCATCAAGTTCATAATTAACACAACAAAAAAAGAAAGTAAATCAATAAAAAACTTGTTAGAATACTATAGCTTCAAATATATATAATTAGACAGGGACTAATACTACCTCTAAGAAGCCCCACTTCTGACAACCATCTTTGATCATCCAGTTTCTCCATGTCAGACTAGGAAATAAGCCATCTCTCTCTCTCTCTCTCTCTCTCTCTCTCTCTCTATTCACACACACACATAGAGATGATACGTATAACAACCTCGAGTAAAACGGCCCAAACGTCGCGTGTCTACCTAATTGATCAAGTTAAGCGAAAGTTACAAGGCCTCAGACTAGTCCATCATAGGCATATCATGGTACGAAAGCAGCCCAAATTTGGGATGGCACGGCACAACATAGATTGCCCAGAAGCACGGCACAATTCAAAGGACACATAAAAGTAATGCCCAAAATCAAAGGACACACTGCCCAGAATAAGTACAAACCGCAACACCTTATAATTATAGTGCCCAATTTAGCAGTTCAAGCTAGCGTAAAAACAATTACAGTAGTGCCCAATTTAGCAGCCCAAGCTAGCAGAAAACAATTACAGTAGTACTATTTAAGCACTACCCAGAAATTGATACGAACTTATCACCCAAAAACAATAACAACAAACTGCAGCACCTTATAATTACACAATTTCCAGAATCAAAATTCTGAATTAGAACTCAGCAACCAAATCAGCGGCAAAGAATAACAACAAAAGGCTCGGTTGACACATCATTTGCCTGATTTCAATGTAATCAGAATTCCCCAGAAACACCAACTAAATAACTAATACAGTGTGTAACCAATTTCAGAATTCTCATCAACATGGAATGCCTCCTTCCATGGAGGCTCATATAAAACAAACAAATTGAGACTAGCAAATAATGGCAGCAGCAGTTGGTGGAACACTTACAGTGCCCAAACACAAACAAAGTAGTCCATCATCATAGGCATAGTTGTATAAATGGCCTCAGTAGTCCATCATAGGCATAGCTACATAAATGGCCTCAGTAGTCCATCATAGGCATAGCTACATTAATGGCCTCAGTAGTCCATCATAGGCATAGCTACATTAATGGCCTCAGTAGTCCATATCATTTTTTGCTCAGGTTTGTTTCATCATAGCCAAAAACTGAAATGTATGCAACTTTAAGTTGCCATTTAAGACCCTCATAAGTTGCAAATCATAATTCAGCTAATTTTGTAAGTTTTAACATCGTGATAATGGGTTGTGTCTGTGGCTTATTCATTTCAGATTAAAAGGTGACACACACACACACACACCCCACAAGAACAAGAATTGAAGCGGGGGCAACATCATGTTGACATAAGTTGCCACACCCACACACAACTGAAGTAGGGGCAACATCATGTTGCCATAAGTTGCCACACCCACACACAGTCACACACACACACACACACACACACACAAAACTGAAGTGGGGGCAACATCATGTCGCCATAAGTTGCCAACCCACTTAAGTCCAGTATTGAAATGAATAAGCCACAGACACATACCCTAGCATAATAAATGAATAATAGGTACAAAACAAATGGCATCAATCACTATCTATATCAGAGTCTGCAAAATAACCTCTGAATTCTTCTTTAGCTGAGCGTTTTTCAATTCCAAGACGTGCATCCTCCCAATCTTTCAAGCACATGAGACAATCCAAAATGTCTGGAGCTAGTCTGCTCCTCTTCTCATCCAACACTCTTTTTTACTGCACTAAAAGCGATTCGATGCCACTTGAAGACCACGTGAGTCATTTAGTAGATCACGTGCCATGATTGAAAGAATGGGATAAGTCGTTGAATTTTTTTTCCACCATGCTAAGATATCAAAATTAATCGCCTCATTCGCACTAACAGATTCTAGGTCCAAATATTTAAGAAGATCATTGCGTGAAGTTACATTGCTACTTCCTAATCCTAAAGTTGAATTAAGCAAAGACCAAGATGCATCACTACATGTAGAAGAAGAGATCAAAGAGGTAGCAGTAAGTGAAGTAATTGCACCAAACTTAGATTCATATCTAGCATACATGGCATTCAATAAATCAATCACAACATCAGAAGAAGGTAAAGTAGTAATACATAAATTTGTACCAATCTCTCTTAAGAGCAGTGAAACACCCGCTACCTTAATCCTAGGGTCCATTACCGCAGCTAACATATATAGTGGTGGCATTTCCTCGAAATATTTTCTAAATTTTTCTTCCATATCCATACAAGCATTTACAAAATTTGGGTGTGACCTGTGAATACGAAAATTGAGACTGATATTGTAGACATGATTAAGCACAATAGAAGAAGTAGGATAACGAACAGCCGAACAAGCTAACGTAGCAATATAAAACACTTTCAAAAATTTCATGAACTCAAAACCAATTTTCCAATCAGATGGAGTTAAAGGATCACCACGATATCTTTGGTTAACAAAAGCAGATATCACATCACTATATTTCCTACAAGACTTTAACATAAGGTAGGTCGAATTCCAACGAGTCACAATATCAGAGTTCATACTTTTTGCTTTCACATTGTAACGTGTAACACACAATTTATCAAATTCTTGTTGCCTAGATGAGGAAGTACCAATAAAAAGAACAGCAGCTCTAATTTTTGTAATCTGTGGTGCTATATGTTTCAAACCATCTTGCACAACTAAGTTAATAACATGGCACACACATCGAACATGCAATAATTCACCAAAATAAGCAGGAGTCAAATTTCTTTTAAACAATGGAATTGACGCAGTATTAGCACCTGCATTGTCCAAAGTAATGCTAAACACTTTATCAACAATTTCATAATCCCTAAAAACACCCATAATACTTTCAAAAATCTGATCAGCATCATGAGGAAACTCCACTAAACGGAAAGCAATAATTTTTTTTCGCAAAGTCCAATTAGAGTCAACATAATGAGCAGTCACACACATATAACCACGATTATTTATTCCAGACCACGTATCAGAAGTAAAAGCTATTGCACCAAATTCAGCAAGTTCACAAATCAAACTTTTTCTAACATCATTATATGCTTTCATTGTATCACTACGGGTTGTATTTCTAGAAACTTTACCAAATTCAGGATTCACACAATTTTGCATAAAATATTCAAATCTAATATCATCACCAAAAGTAAATGGTTGTTCACCAAGCAGCGGCTAAATAGCGGGCGATCCATCTCTCATTTTTTTTTTTCTCAGATAAACAAAATCAGCCAAAGTACTAACAGATTCACCACTCGACATTTTATCTGGATGTTTATTTCTAATATGTCTACCATGATGCCCTGTTCCAGTATCACTTACGCAAGTATAAACCACGCCACAATAATTACATATAGCCCTAGCTCCTATGTCAATACCATTATCATCTTTATAGTGTTCATTTAAAAGAAAATGTTTCCATACCCATGATGTCGTCTCCTTTTTGAACCACTAAATGAGTGGAATCATTGGAGTAGAACCGTAAGGCCTTGTTGCGAGTGAAGAATGTTTGAAGCGAACTTCACACTAACAATTCCAAACCATGTCCCCTGTGGTTCCCCGTCCCCGTGGTGCAACATCGCACCGGTGAGGAGTGGGGGTTACCATCCCCACTCCAAAATCAAAATTTGCACCTTCCATCTACACAAAAAAACAGCACAATCAGTTGTGATTCTTGTGAACATCAATAATGAAACCCAAAATACTTTCAGTATAGCCTTGACCAGGTTAGGGCATCTTATTTCTAGACTGAGATTGATGAGGTTGAACATAGGTTCCCCAATACTGATCAATGTGCAGTCCAATTTATGGCTATTGTTTAAACTCAGTAAGGTATCAGAGCCAAAACAAGGTCACCAATCAACTACTTAAACTCATATGATATGAGAGGTGAAGGTAGATCTTTTAATTTGATAAAAAAAAATGTAGTAAAAATTTCTAACTTGTCCAGGGCGAGCACCAATTTGTTCTTCCTTAGTAAGGTATCAGAGCCAAAACAAGGTCACCAATTACGTAAACTATATAGGGGACTTGAGTTTGTAAGTACAAATTTACACGGGATGTGCCATAAAAGTAAAATGTAACACCTGCTTCTGCAGAACACAAAATTGTTCTTCCTCAAACTACAGAATAATAATCAGCTAGGAAAAAATCAATAATATGAAAATACAATAATGACAGTAACCTTAGCAAAAAGGCCCAGAAGCACAAAGAGAGAGAGAGAGAGAGAGAGTCTTACCCTTCGGATGAAAGAAATCGGTGGCGGTGGTGGTGGTAATCGGTGGTGGTGGGGGTGAAACGGGTAATCGGGCGGGAAGTGGTGGTGGTGATCGGTGGGTGGTGGTGGTGGTTAATCGGTGGTGGTGGTGGTGGTAATCGCTGGTGGTGGTGGTGAAACGGTGTGGTAATCGGGCGGTGGTGGTGGTGATCGGTGGTGTTGGTGGTGGTTAATCGGTGGTGGTGGTAGTGGTGGTGTCGGTGGTGGTGGTGGTGAAACGGTGGTGGTGGTTAATCGGTGGTGGTGGTGGTGGTAACCACTAGTCAGTGGTGGTGGTGGTGAAACGGTGGTGGTGGTGGTGTGGTGGTGGTGAATCGGTGGAGGTGGTGGCGGTTACTCGGTGAGTCGGTGGTGGTGGTGAATCTCAGAATCTGTGGTGTTTCGGACTTTCGGTGGTGGTGAGATGAGAGACAGAGAGAGAGATCCGTTGAGAGACAAAGATATAGACAGAGAGAGAATCAGAGAGACGACGGACGACGGTGAGTTCAGAAGTCAGATCTATTGAAGAGATCCGTTGAGAGCTTCAGAATCAGAACTTCAGAAGAACTATCGAAATCGAAGAGAGAGAGAGGGAATTAGGGTTTGCAGTTCACAGTAGAAAGTAGACTGGTGTGGTGGGGGCTGTGTTTATAATGGGGTATTTATAGCCCCCCCTAAATCCCTAATCCCTAGGGCTACCAGCTACAAATTCGTGAACAAAAATGGCCTCTGGGCCCCAATTTGTGGTCCCGCATGAATAATCCAAACCGTTCAATGATTTCAAAATAACGTTTTGTACAACCGTGCAAAAAATAACGTCAATTGGATATGGGTAAATGATAGATCCAAAACTGCAAGTTTTGAAATCAATTGGATGTGCGTAACTTGGATCAACGAGTTACAAATATCCAATTGACCTGATTTTTTGCAAGTCCATACTAAATATTATTTTCAAATCATCTAACGGTTCGGATTACTCATGTGGGACCAAAATGTGGGACCCAAAAGCCATTTTGTACAAATGAACAGTGAATATCGTCATAATTGTGTTGCGATAAAGGGCATCTTAAAATCCGATACACGAAAAAATTGGCAAGAATCATTAAAACACCAACACAAACAAAGTGAACGGTGTGGATCATCATAGTTGTGTTAAGATTGTGTGGTTATCATACATTGTACTATAACATAATAACTTGGAACATAACCAATTAAGTTCGATGTATAGAATTGAAAGGTAGATCAGATTCGTTTTCGAATGTTCGATCTAAACCGCTTCTGATTTAATATCTTATCGATTCTATCATTCTCCCCAAAATCGATGATCATCCGATATTGGTAAGCACACGATCAGAACACATTTAGTGCCTCTCGTAGAATTTCAGTACTATAATGCACCACTTCAACGTCACCTAATCAAAATTTTCCAAATCGGAACCATTAGATGTATTTAAAATGTGGTTTTAAGGTCTTGTGCAACGATTTGAAAATAAAAAACTAGCCCGTAGTGCTTGATTGGACAAGGTTTTCATAAAGTAGTTTTACAAAAAACTATTCCGATCAACTACTTCTGGGTAGTATTTTTTGCAAAATCCTCACCTACGACTTTTAAAACATGTTTTCAACACATCTAACGGTTCCGATCGTCGAAATTTGGTCCAGAAAGTGAAGGTCCATTATATTTATTGTGAGCTTGGACTGAGAGAGAGTCGGAGCCGAGGGGTCTAAAGTCTAAACTCCAAAGGGGACACTAGGCGATTGAAAGAAATCAATTTAATTTCTATAATTTATAATTTTCTATAACCCATTTAATAAAAATAATTCTATAATTTAAATAATTTCTATAATTTAACGTCTAATAATTTCTATAATATAATTTAATCAAAGAATCTAATTCCTATAAATTGAATTTCTATCATTTTTTTATAAAAATAATTTGTAAGTTTTTTACCTTTTTTCTCCATCTCTCTCTCTCTCTCTCTCTCTCTCTCTCTCTCTCTCTCTCTCTCTCTCTCTCTCTCTCTCTAAAAAATATTATTATTCTTAACTTTTAAAAAAAATTATTATTTTTTGGTTCATGAGTCATGACTTAGTGAATAAATGAATAATGACTTACTTACTTACAAAAACCTATTTTTTTAAATTTTTAATTTTTTTCAAAATATTTATTAGACAAAAGGCAATGTATCAATTATCAAAAATGACAAAAAATATTTTAAATGCTTATTTTATTCTATTTTGTCCAAACTCTCTATCTCTCTCTCTCTAATAAATAAATAAATAAAAATTTTGCAACTTTTTTTCCCTCTTGTTTATTTTGTTGTTCATGACTTAATTTTTTTTTGAACTTGATATAAATATATAATTCACCAACACAAGTCACAAGTTCCACAACCAAAAAATAATTCTTTCTTTTTATTTTTGTCATTATCAACAAATACATACAAATAAATTATTTAACATTTTTTTTGTCCTTCTGCCGTGCCCGTGCCCGTGCTCGTGCCCGTGCCGTTCGCCGGTGCCCGTGCCGTGCCGTGCCAACTTCCGTGCCCGCCCGTGCCCGTGTCATGCCATGCCCGTCTTACTTCCGTGTCGGGCCGTGCCGGGCCAACTTCCGTGCTCGTGCCGTGCGCTCGTTCGCGCTTCGTCGCCGTGCGGCCGCCCCTCGCGTCTGCGGTAGAAGACGGTGTCGCGCCGCGCCACGCGGTCGGCCTAGCCCGCGGCCGCGTGCCGCTAATTTCCGCGCCAGCACGCCGTGGTCGTGCCAACTTATACTTGCGGTCGCTCGCGCGCCGTGCCATGATTTTTACGCGCCTTTGTCGTGCCGCGGCCGCCTCCGACGTCGCGTGCCGCTGCAGGTGCCGCGTCGTTGGCCCGCCCGCCCGCTTGACACCCCCTATTCATATGGCCCTAAAGGCCCTCAATTCCCACGTGTGGTACCTTGACAATGGATGCTCTCGTCACATGACAGGAGATAAGTCTGTTTTCTTAAACTTAGAAAAATATGACGGAGGTGTGGTAACTTTTGGAGACGGAAATTCATCTAGAGTTGTAGGAAGAGGCACCATTCAAGCCCCGGGTTTGGCACATGTAGAGAATGTGTTGTATGTGGATGGTTTGAAAGCCAACTTATTAAGTATAAGTCAAATGTGTGATTCTCATCATGAGGTTCATTTTTCTAAAAATGACTGCTATATTTTGGATAAACAAGGAAATAGAGTTATGCATGGTACTCGCACATCTGATAACTGTTATGGTATTGTTCCGTTTAATGATGTATCTTGTCATTCAACTCAAATTAATAACACTGATCTTTGGCATCAGCGGCTTGGTCACATAAACTATAAAGATCTATCTATGCTAACCAAACGTGAATTGATCAGAGGGGTGCCCAAGCTCGGTAAGTCAAAAATTCATGTTTGTGGTCCATGTCAACTCGGTAAGCAGGTCAAGGCTTCTCATAAAAAGACCACCGGAATAGCTACTGGGAGACCACTTGAACTTCTTCACATGGACTTGATGGGACCCTCCAGAGTTGAAAGCATTGCTGGTAAAAAGTATATTTTTGTTGTTGTTGATGGTTTTTCTCGTTTCACTTGGGTAAAGTTTCTCCGTGAAAAATCTGAAACTATCTCTGTTTTTAAAGCGCTTGTCAAAAGTATTCAAAACGAGAAAGGTATTAAAATTGGGTGTATCACTCGTATTCGTTCTGATCATGGAAAAGAATTTGAAAACTTTGAATATGCTATTTTTTGTGATGAACTCGGTATTAGGCATGAATTTTCAGCTCCTAAAACTCCACAACAGAATGGTGTGGTTGAGCGCAAAAATTGAGTTATACAAGAGATGGCACGTGTTATGCTTCATGCTAAGAAAATTGCTCGCAGGTTTTGGGCTGAAGCAGTTAATACTGCTTGTTATATTATTAATTGAGTTTATCTTAGACCTGGCACCCTTAATACTCCCTACGAATTATGGAAAGGAAAGAAACCAAATTTCAAATATTTTAAAACTTTTGGGAGTAAGTGTTATATAATGAGAGATAGAGAAAAACTTGGCAAGTTCGATACTCGCAGTGACGAAGGTATATTCTTAGGCTACTGCACCAATAGCAGAGCTTTTCGTGTCTATAATAAACGGACTCAAAGTGTCATGGAGTCCATCAATGTCGTGGTTGATGAAAATCCTTCGGGTGAATCAGATTTACTCGCTAACGAATTGTATGAGCCTTTGATTGAGCAGGACTCAGGTATGGAGCAATCTAGTTCAACTGAAGATGATCAAGACACCGAGCCTATGAAAGAGGAGGAAACAGATGAGGACGATAATTCTGATAACTGCATTGAGGTACAACAATTGCAACCTTCAGCACGTGTGAAGCTCAATCACCCAACAAGCCAGGTAATTGGGAACGTGACAGACCCGATGAAAACTCGGCAACAAATGCACGAAGAGGTATCATACATTTGTTATGTTTCTTTAATAGAGCCTAAAAATGTTAAGGAAGCCTTAGTTGATGAGTTTTGGGTCAATGCTATGCATGATGAATTACATCAGTTTGAACGAAACAATGTGTGGGAATTAGTTCCTAGAACGACACACACTAACGTCATTGGCACGAAGTGGATATTCAAAAATAAGTCCAATGAACAAGGGGTTGTGGTCCGCAATAAAGCACGTCTAGTAGCTCTGGGATATGCACAAATTGAAGGAATTGATTTTGATGAAACTTTTTCCCTTGTTGCTCGATTAGAATCTATACGTACTATGCTTGCTATATCATGTTGTCTAGGTTTTAAACTATACCAAATGGATGTCAAAAGTGCTTTTCTTAATGGTGTCATTAAGGAAGAGGTTTTTGTAGCTTAGCCTAAAGGGTTTTAAGACCCTCATAATCTTGACCATGTGTACCATTTAAACAAAGCTCTTTATGGTTTGAAACAAGCTCCTCGAGCTTGGTATGATAGACTGACCTCTTTTCTTTTAGCAAATGGTTTTGTTAGGGGGAGCGTTGATAAAACCCTGTTTGTTCAACACAAGGCCAACCACTTATTAGTAGTTCAAATTTATGTGGATGATATCATTTTCGGCTCAACTTCTCCCACTCTTGTGACTGAATTTTCAAATTTTATGCAGAAAGAGTTTGAAATGAGTATGATGGGTGAACTTACATATTTTCTTGGCCTTCAAGTCCGCCAACTTGAACATGGGATTTTTGTCTCTCAATCTAAATATGCTCTTGGACTTATTAAGAAATTTGGGTTAGAGTCCGCCAAACACTCGCGCACTCCTATGAGCACCACTACTAAATTATCTAAAGACATTGCTGGTACTTCTATTGACTCAACTCTGTATCGAAGCATGATAGGTAGTTTGTTATATTTGACCGCTAGTCGCCCTGATATTTTGTTTAGCGTAGGTGTGTGTGCTTGTTATCAGGTTGATCCTAAAGAATCTCATCTTACAGCAGTCAAACGGATCCTTAAATATGTTAGTGGTACGGTTGGTTATGGTATATGGATGTCTAGAGACACTAATGCGAACTTGGTTGGATTTTCGGATGCTGACTGGGCGGGTGCCGCTGATGATTGTAAGAGTACTTCAGGGGGATGTTTTTATATTGGGAATAACCTTGTTGCTTGGCTTAGTAAGAAACAGAACTCTATTTCTTTATCTACCGCCAAAGCCGAGTACATCGCCGCGGGTAGTGCGTGCACTCAACTTCTTTGGATGAAACAAATGCTTGATGATTACGGTTTTTCTCAAAATAAGATAGCACTCTACTGTGACAACACTAGTGCCATAAACATATCGAAAAATCCTGTGCAACACTCTCGCACTAAGCATATTGATATTCGTCACCATTTCATCCGCAGCCTCGTAGAAGAGGGTACTATCACTCTTGAATATCTAGACACTACTAATCGAAAGGTTGGATCTTTTCACAAAACCCTTGATTATCTTCATTTCGATTATCTTCGTAAGTCAGTTGGAGTCTGTTGCATTGATTAAATCTCTTGCAGTTTTGTTACTATTTATTTATTTTTGTAGTTACTTCTTTATCTATTTATTATTATCATTATTATTATTACTATTATATATATATATATATATATATATATATATATATATATATCACTAATGTGAAAAGTTCACTTTTGGGCGCTATGGTTTGTGTCAAATCACTAGCATCTCTTATCATGAGTTCAAACATTCTTGATAGAGCATGAGCATATATTGTTATCTCTCACACTTTAATGCATTTCGATGTTGAGTGCTACATGCTACATCGCCGTTTGTCTCCACCACTTCACAAAATTGCTAGATTGCTCTTCATTGTTGCTAGTCTCATGTATCTAGCCGTTTTCTTGTGTTCGCCCCTTTAAGATTGACCTATGGCTACTACTCCCATGTGTTGCGTGCCATTTTGATAGTATTATAGTGTTTACCTATCCGAGCGTTCATTGAGTAACCGGGCAATTGGGGTGAGGTACTCTCCCTCCGAGTGTTCGCGCCAAAAGATGGATAGCTCTTGTGAAGGTAATTTTTATGGTGTTTGCCTATCCGGGAGTTCATTGAGTAACCGGGCCATCAGGGTGAGGTACTCTCCCTCTGAGTGTTCGCGTCAAAAGATGGATAGACCCTGTGAAGGTAGTATTGGACCACTTGCCTAGTAACCGGATCATCCGGCTCTATCCAGTCTGTATGTTCGCGTAAAACGGCAGTGGGGTACAAGAAGATAAATTTTTCTGTATGTTCACGTAAAACGGCAATGTTGCTCAAAAAAAAAAAAGGGGAATATTATAGTATGCTCGTTCGTTAGTCACATTGAGGACTTAGCTTGGTTTGACTTTTTTAGGGGGAGATGTCTTGAAACTCCTAGTTTACATGAGAATCGGTAATTTTAATGAGCTGAGCTTGCTAAAAATTTTGTGACTCACACACACACTCTTGCTTTCGGCCATGTTGTGTGTCTCATTCTTGATTTGATGCATAAATGTTTTGAGTTTTTACAACATGTGCTTATACATTATCATGATGTGTGTGTTGATGATAATTCTTTCATTGTGATTTGGGCGAACGCATGGTTTCCATTTTTTTTACAATATATAAATATGTATATATATATACACCGGTGATCCAGTCCGGGATCCCGGATTTCCCGGACTGGAGCATTTTTCGGTGTTTTGATGCTTTTAAACATTGTTTTTGAGAAATCCGAGCCGTCCAATGTGTTCAAAAGGTGTTTTCCAAGGTCATGAAAATCTTCAAAAAAAAATTGGGGAAGGGCTTGATCCAAAGTAGTTTTTCGCAAAAAACTCGTAAATATAAAGTTTTTGCGAAAACTGCTTGGATCAAGCCCTTCCCAGTATTTTTTTTTGAAGATTTCTTGCGGGGGCCTTGGAAAACACCTTTTGAACACATTGGACGGCTCGGATCGTCAAAAAAATATCGGGAACATGGAGTCCCGGATCCGGGACTCCCGGACTAGAACACTACTCTATATATATATTTTTTCGTTGCTTCTATATTTTTCTCTTGGTCAAACTTGGTTATTTTGTTTCTTTCATTCACATTATTTTAATTCTTTCATTCACATTATTTTGTTTCTTTTTATTTTTATATCAAGTATTGGCCGTTCATGCGATTTTGGCAACATACACTGCGTACTTTTAACAAGGGAAGTTATAATTTTTTAATGGAAACTGAACAGCTGTTGCTTTTCTTGCATATCTTTTTCCTTCTATGTGTTTCCTTGTGCACTCTTTCCACCGCCAAACCGACTTCGCTCACATGGCAACTTCAATCTTCTTGCTACACAATTATGTTCAGTATTTCCAAATCCACTCCTACCTCCCTGTCAATTTCCTAAACCACTGTCACATTGTTGGGTTTTCCCCTTCCAATCCTCCCTAAAATAAACCCTACCTTGCTTACAAATCCCCCAAATTCTCTCAGTTCTTTCCTGCGCGACCGCGGGGTTTCAATTTCTCTCTTCCTCTTTGCATTTTGTGGGTTCCATAGTTCACTTACAGGTACACTCCTTCTTCTATGGCATTCGGCTCTGAGTTTCTTATGATTCGGATTTTGTGTTCCCGCAAGTAAAACTCATTGTTTTTGTTACTGGGCAATTGGTGTCATATAGTTGATCTCTCTGTTTTCGACAACTACTTAATAAATTGTTAATTACTTTCTGAGTAACCGTCAATTGGATTACTCGGTTTGTACCGCGACTTATTTGTGATAAGCCTTGCCTCTCGAAAACCTACTGTTTCGGGAATTTCTTTGTTCTATTACTGATGTTTCGGGTTGTTCTGCATGTCTCTCTTTTATGTGTTTTTCAGTTTGCATCATGCCGCCGCGCCGTGCTGCTACCAAACAAGGTGTTAAACCCAAGCGCACCAAACGCCCAGTCACTAAAACTCCCTTGCAGCGTGATCGGTTTTGTTCCTTAGATGAACAGTCACGGTATCATGATTTCTTTGCCACTCGCACCGTGTACTTTGAGCGTCCTGTTGATATTCTATCTTTGTCAAAACACTACTCTTTTCCTACTTGGCTCAAAAATAAGAATTGGCTAGAACTTACCAATCTCGAAGGGTCGGTTAACCGCACTTTAGTAAGGGAGTTCTATAGTAATATATATTCCTACGATGAGCAATCTGAAATGTTATCGTTTTTGGTTCGGGGTGTTGTTATCACAGTATCACCAACTATTTTGGGCACTTTCACTGGTCTTACACCTTTAACAGAGTATGTGTTTCCCCTCTCCCGCTCACACCCTCGTCGTTTTGATATGGTCGCTAAGCGTTCGATTTCTGATGTCCTTACTGGTTTTAGTCATAATTGGGATAAGGGTTCGCTTGCTCAGGGGGAGCTTCGTCCAGATTTTTGCTTACTTAATCTTTTTTATTGTTCTAATTTTGACCCCACATCTCACTCTCCATTTGCATTTTGAAGTTTTTCAAATGGGTTTGGGATGAAACCCCCAAACTGCCAAACAAACCCAATGTCCCTTGCTTCTGTGACTGGTGAAGACAAATCGAAGCATGCAATCCCAGGAAAATTAGTTTGTCATTTTGAATTCCAACAACTGATTTGGTGACCAAACCATGTGTCTCTACAAATCCATTTGTGAAATGGAGACAATATTGGGAGGGCCTACAGACTTTGACGGCTCGAGGATGGAAGCCATTTGGATTGACTCTTCTAGAAGTTAGTGTTCTTATGCATTTTTGCAAATGATCAATGGACGACCATTCTGAAGTCTGACAAATCCGAAGAGAACAACAGAGATTTGGAGAGAGAGCGCTACCGTGCTGTGATGCGGCTCGAGTTTGTTTTTTCATTTTTCAATTTCGTTTTGTTTTTCAATCTAGTCCGGTTTTCGTTCTTTCTTTGATCGGTTTATTCAAACTTAAATGGTTTAATGGCCTGGAAACTCCCTCTATGTATACGTTTTCCCCCGAACACCCCCTACAAGCAAAAAATCTACGACGACACCGCCTCTATCTTCCAAACTTTACCTAAACACCCTTTCAGTCACCCTTTCATCTAAAATCGTTTAGAACCATCAGAGTTTTTTATGATCCAAACAGTTCAATTTGCTTAAAACATGATTTTAAGTGGATTGGTGGAGAAATCAACCCAAAATATGATCGGGAAGTTTGATCCAAACAATTTTTCATGTATGAAAAATTGTTTGGATCAAGCACTTCCTGATCAAATTTTGGGCCGATTTCTCTCCAGTTCCCTTAAAACCATGTTTTAAACAACTTCAATGGGTTGGATCATCAAAACATGACCCAGAACTTTGAATTACCATGTTTACTTTTAGAGACATATTTTTTACCATGATTTTGAGGTGCATATATTTTTTACCATGATTCTAAGGTGCATAGTTTGTCTTCAAAATAATAAATAAAATATAGTTTTTGGTGAATTTTGTTGTGAAATGTTTATTTTTAATTTCTCCCCTAATTTCCTATTTGAAATAATAAAACAAATCCCACTTTATTAGGAGAACACATTTACCCTACCATAATCAAATCCCCTTTAGGAAACTATATCTAAATACTATTGATATTGATAGGTTAATAAGAAGGGTATAAAAGGTATTTCACACTAAAAAAGAATGAAAACATAACAGTTCAAATTGACCAGGATGAAAATTTATATGGTGTCCAAAAAATAGATGATTATTTAATTAACTCTTTTTAATTAGGTTTGACTTGTCTTAAGTAATTGAAAAAATAAGGGCAATCCACACATTGCCTCTATTTATGCATTATCCATCGTTCATACCATAACGTCTTTTTTGTTTGGACCAAAGTACTCCTTTCTGCGAAGCTAATTTTTTGTTTCATCATTCTGAGAAGGCCTTTAATGGGGACTTTAGGCCTGTTTGGAAATTTAGCGTCAACAAATTTGGGCCGATTAGTTTAGGCATAGATCTGAAGTTGGGCCTGACCTTGAAGACTCATATTGGGCTTAAAGGATACATTTTGCTTCATGTGGCTTCTTCGCAGTGCATGGTGGATTACTATATGCACAAGACAAGAGCATCTCCAATCAATCGAGAGGTTACATTTTTGTAAATTTTGTGTCGATTTTTTGTTAGTCTCAACGAAAGAAATCTAAAGAGCATAAAATCATTAACCAAAGTAAAAATCTTATGAAAAAATACAAAAATAGTCCAATAATCTACAAAAATGAGGATTATTTCTGTCTTTACTGTACTTTTAAAAATTTTGATAATAATTTTTGACTTCATAGATTTCTCTCTTCGAGACGAACTAATAATCCATAAAAATTGATACAAAACCACAAAAGTAGTAAAAATTTTATTTTCGATTTAAGGCGATTTGAATTATTTTTTGCCAAAATACTCCATTGATGGACAAACAAGAAGGGGTCCACACGGTTGAAATGAAGGGTTTTGGTTGGAATTCTCGTAGCCAAAAACAGCAGCTATTGGTCAGTATAAAATGGATCTATCCGGAATTAAATACGTCTTTCGAATGTTGTGTCCATCATAAACGGGTCCACACGGCCCTTAATCTCATCCTCAGACAATCGAGGCAGGAGTCCAATAGGAGAGAGTCTAATACCACAAGTCGTTGCCAGTTTAATATACATGAGAGAGAGAGAGAGAGAGAGAGAGAGAGAGAGAGAGAGAGTATTTTCATTTGTTCATAGTAGTTGACTGATCATACTCTTTCAATAACTTTCTAATACTTCGGAATAAATTTTAAGATCACAATTCACAGTCAATACTTTCCTTTGTGTTTTGTTCTGTGTTCCATCATTTAAATTAATTCAACCAATCAATTTGCCAAGATTGTAGGATTTTCCCTGGTGAAACAAACAATTAAACTTCGAAGATGTTTCGCCAGATGAAGAGTTAGTCGTCCTTCAGAAAGATGGAGGGATAGTCCAATTCTTTCTAAAAAACCTCACAACTCCCTTTCACTTAAATCTGTCCAATTGTGTATTCAATAGTGTAGAATTGCTGACAAATTCTTAAGCGTAAGAAAAATATTTTATCAATAAGACACTTTAACATATTTAGACTAGCTGTTGTTGATATAGACATATAAGATGAGACTACATAGAATTCAAATCCTTTTACTTTTTTCTTTTTATTGGCTTCAATTCCTTATACTTGATACTAGAAATCTCCAATGTTGCAATGGTGCAGAATTGTTGACAAATTCTTACATGTAAGAAAAATATCTTATCGATAAGACACTTTAACACATTTGGACCACCGATTTGTTGATATAGACGGATAAGATGATACTACATAGAAGTCAAGTCTTTATACTTTCTTTTTTTTTTTGTGATTGGATTGCCATAAAATGAAAGGTTCCTTAATCGCATATTCTCTCTAGGAGCCATAGTCAACACTCAACACCACATCACCACCACCACCAACAACAATTAGGGACGAATTCAAACATCACGCTTCCCACTTAAAATTAAAGAAATTATTAATATAATTATGTATTTAGCATAAGGGTGTACAATAAGTACACTTGATAACATGTGTTTAATGAGCATATAATAAGCACACAAATAAACAAAAAAACAGACAATTCAATATACCTTTTACAGTTTCAATATACTTTCACATCTTCCTATATACTTTTCACATGTTTCAATATACTTTTTCAGCCTTAACGTGTACCTCTTGGGACCTATTATATTTAGCATGCACACTTAATGTAGCTCAAAAAAATTGTAGAATTAATTCTATACTTCAATTTTTGTTGATTGATTCATTTATAGTTATTAGTTTATAAAGTATTTTTGCATTTGAAGATTTATCACTTAATTTCCTTTATTTTCCCAATGTGGAGACATATCTTAAAAGAAATTCATTAACAAAGTCATCTCAATCATTCTAAAGACTTATCAATATGAAAACATACCCTAAGGGAGTTTGTTTGAAGAGCTTGATACTAAAGGTCGTGTAATTATAGGAAACTCAAAGCTCAAGGTTCTTGGCCCGGGTTTATTCCTTCTCTTTTTCTTTTTTTTTTTATTCTCTGTAAAATGATAAAAGGAGAAGGCCTACCTTCTCCGAGCTTACAGCAAAAATTGAGGTAGTAAATATTTTTGCATTTATTACTATATACTTGTGGACACCCGCCGAAGTTCACAAAATGTGGTTTGGAAAAATGGTTTCGATTGAATAGGAGTCGCCACCCGGGTTTGAAGATCATACCCAAGAAACCAATTTATAAAATGACTTTTCTGCCCTTGGAATAAAAAATGTTTCACTGATCAATCAAATGAGATTTCTCGGGTCCAAAAGCTAAGTTATGAGAGAGGAAGGGATTTAAAACACCCCTCTCGCCCAGCACAACTACCGGTCTCTACTAAATATTCAAGGGATTTTAGAAAACATTGCTTAAATGCATTTTGTTCACGGGAGCATGCAAAAGCATTTAAATGCATTCATGAAATTGAAATGAAGCACATGGATGCATGTGCGATGTGTCATGGATGAGAAATGATCATGCATAGGATACTAAACTGCCCTAGAGCATGTACAGACAATACAGAAAAATCCCAAAACACACTCGCAAATACCATACAAACTGCACCCGGACTGTAATTTAGACACCTGTACTCAACAAGTCTGGGCACTTGGGGTCAGTTCAGGCGCCCATGGTTGCCAAGTCCAGGCGCCTGGACTTGTTCTAGGCACCCACACTAGCTAAGTCTTGGCGCCTAGAATGTGATTTGATGCATCCATTTCTCAATCCACGTCTCTGAGCAAATAAACAAACTGGACCATTTTACTCACTCTACTATGCATAAAATGATGCTTTATGATTCACTGACTTGGATAAACTCCAAAACTAAATCTATGCAATGGTTTATGCTTAGATTTGATGGTTTTGTCATGTCTAAGAGCAAAATAACACATGGGGTGAACTGATCCTGTGAAATGGATGTGACTCCGTACTCTCATAAAGGCAGATGATGAAGTCTTTTGCTCAAGAAGGTTATGTATCCAATGATCTCGTGATTAATGCACTAAGAACATATGGGATATGCATGAATGACTCAAGACTTCCTTTCCATCTACTATGATGTATCTGGATAACACTAAAATGGACATGATATCTCTGTAACATCTAACAAGTGTATAAAACTCTCTTTAAACTCAATCTTTCTTCAAAATGCTTCAAGAAAATGCCTTAAAATGATCATCCGGACCATGCAGTGTGAACATCAAACATAAATGACATGTAAATGCATCTTATGATCATGTGGGAGTTGGAAGAAAGCAGAAAACATGGGATAGACAAGGGAGTCCAAGCGCCCATACTTAGTACGCCCACACTCAGTGCGGGTGCCAAGGATTTGATCCTTCTTTTGACACTCTTAACCTTCCCAAACATTTAACTAGTATGAGAGACTAGCAAAAGTTGGGTGGTGTCCCTCAGGAGCCCTTTGAACACTTATTGGTAGACAAAACTACCTTTTGGAGTTTGATTGATGAACTCGAATGTGTGATTTGGTAGTTTTTGGAGACTAAACAGGTTTGAACTAACTTTCTGGAATTTCAAAGGTCTGATTACAAGGGTTAGATTGAAGTTTGGTGGTAAAGGATGAATGTAGGTTGAGCTCAAGTGGTAAGAAAGTGGGTTTCAAGGTTAAGGGTAAGTGAAACAGAGAAAGACTGGTTGGGGATTGTATTTCTGAGACAACTTCAGTAGAGTAACATGTAGTATAGGAAGAAGGAGAGAGGAAAGGGAGAAGAAAAGGAGGAGCGAGAAAAAACAAAGTGGAAATTAACCTATTAATAATTCCCCGCCCACACCCATCCCATGAATGCATATTTTCTTTTCTCTTTAACATAATCAAACAAAAGAAAAAAAATGATTTCTTTCCCATTTCTTTCTTTCTTATTTCTTCTTTTTTTATTTTCTCTTATTTTTCATTTCTTTCCCCAATTTCCAAACAGAGCCTAAAGAAATTATCAATATAATTATATATTCAACATAATTATGTAAGTGACCAATTATATTTAATTAGCATGCACACTTGTATCTCGAATTTTTTTTTTTTTGGGTAGAATTAATTCTCTATTTCAACTTTTGTTGATTGGTTCATTTATAATTATTAGTTTTTATAAACTATTTTTGTATTTGAAGATTTATCTCTTAATTTCCTTTATTTTTACCCGTTGTGGAGAAATATCATAAAATAAATTCATTATCTCGATCATTTTTTTAAAAGACTTGTCAATATCAAAACCTAATCTAAAGATTGTCTAATATTGTGCGCTCACTTCTTTTTTTTGTTTTTTTGATAAAGGGTATTCATTTTTTTTGAAAAAATTAATGACGTGCTCATTCATGAATCTTTCTCTGTCATGACAACTTATTGTCGTCACTGAAACTTCTTCGTACTTTCTCGATCTCCTCCAATTTTACTTACTAGAAAATTATCAATATATAGACATATAATTGAATCGGTACATGTACAGCACGGAGGAGGAAGAGGATAATCTCAATCATATACACAACCACACAAGAAGAAAAGACTTTTCCAAGCACCCAGAAAAGAAAAAAAACACAAGAAGAAGATCACAATCTCAGTCAGACATTTTCTATATTCTAATGGCGTTAAAATTCCTTTCTGCCCTCGACTCGGCTCGAACTCAACTCTACCATTTCAAGGCGATAATAATCGCCGGAATGGGGCTATTCACCGACGCTTACGACCTCTTCTGTATGCCACCGATCATGACACTAATCGGCCACATTTACTACCCCGACAGAACCAACTACGACGTCCCCGTCAGCATCACCTCCGCGATTATTTCCCTCGCTTTTCTCGGAGCAGTCTTCGGAAACCTGGTCGCCGGGCGCCTCGGCGACATTTACGGGCGGCGGCGAGTGTACGGACCGGCTCTGCTTCTGATGGTGTTGAGTGCGTTCGGTTGCGGATTCTCTATATGCACGTCGCGGATATGCGTGTTGGTGAGTTTGGGGTTTTTCAGGTTCTGCCTCGGGGTGGGGATCGGCAGCAGTTATCCGCTTTCGGCGACGATTATGTCCGAGTTTGCGAACAAGAGGACACGGGGGGGCGTTTATTGCGGCGGTTTTCTCCATGCAGGGGCTGGGGATTTTGGTTAGTTCGATAGTGACGATGGTGGTTTGTAAGGTATTTAAGGCGGTGGACCAGAACAAGGATTCAACGCCATGGGCGGCGGACTTGGCATGGCGGATTATACTCATGATCGGTGCAATTGCGGCATGTATGACTTTTTACTGGCGAATGTTGATGCCGGAAACTGCCAGGTTATTATTCTATTCTTTCTTGAGAAAACATTCAACAAAAATTTCTTCCAAATGGATTGCATTGTGCGACATGTCCATGTTTGGGAAAGAAAGGATAACAAAAGAAAATAATTATTGCTCATTTTAGTTGAAGAGATTTCATCAGAAAAGAAAAAAAAGTTATGAAGCCAAGGGCGCCGGGAGACAAGTTTTAAAATGCTATTATTCTATTAAAATAAAAAATTATGTCCAAATTATATAGGCCCGCCAGTACTAATTTTTTTTCATTGTTCTTTTGTTATAGTAATAAAATTATTTATTCCTCATGTTTTCTTTCTAAATAAGGGATGCTCAAGAAATAAACCAAAACCAAATTTAATGGGCCAAGTTGAATATTATGAAATACTCTCTCCGTCCCAAAATAGATGTCCAAAATCAGTATTTACTCCTCTGCAACAAATCATCTATATTTTTTATTTTATAATATTTTTTACGGTTTTAAAAACTTTGTGTAAATTAAGAAAAAAAAACTTCAAACTTGGCTTTCATGCAACTCTTGTTTGTATTAATGTGTATCAACACAAAAAGGGAAGAAAGCCAAGTGAGTAAAATAACCTCTAAACTGCTAATCTAGTCCAAACCAATCCAAGCCGAGGGTTTCGTTTGGTTTTCTCATAATGTGGTTTGGTTTTGGTTCTAAAAAATTTAAAACCGTGATAAGTGGTTTGATTTGTGGATTTATATTGATAGTTTTGGTTCCAAAGTGATCCGACCCATATAATATTTATAAAGATATATATATATATATATATATATATATATATATATATATATATATATATATATTATGTGAATTTTTTTTAAATACACAAAATGAACTTTTTTTACCTTAGTCAATTATTAATTTCCTGATCTAATGCTTCATTCTACCACTCTATTCATCCACTTCAAAGATTAAACACCTTAATTCTGTATATGGTAACCTATTCTTACGATTTTAATATAGTAAACATGCCTGGCTTCGACTTAGTTAATTAATTTTCTAATCTTTTTGCTTGTTACCTAATTTCCAAATCTAGTACTGTAATACATGGTCCTTTTTCTTCATTGATTTCTTGTATTCTACTCTTTTTTGTTAGTTGATGTTATCGAATTTTGGTGATTTTAAAAAAATTTGTTTTAATATAGTTATAAGTTAACTTATCAATGTAATTTTTAAGTAATTTAAATTTTTTATGAAGTTGATATCTCAATTTCAAGAGAACCGCGGTTCAAAACCAAAACAGAACCGTATTTTAATAATTTGGATTGGTTTGCTTCTATAAATTTTATGGTTTGGTTTGGTTCTTCAAATTTATAATCCGTAGGTAATCGTTTATTTCTTGGTTTATCATAACCCGGACCAACTAGGTCTATGCTCACCCCTAAAGAAAGTTGAGGGAAAAGTTGAAGAAAGGAAACACAATTTCAAACGCGTCCACGAGCTGTAATCCGTGTATATAATAAATGAAAAACATCATCTATAATGGTAGTAAATTTTAGTACTTCATTTTGACCATGCAAAAAAGTCTATCAAAAAAAGAAAAAAATAAAATGAAAACGGATAGAGTATTTAGTGGCGCACAATTTTCACTCAGTATTCAATTTTTTGTGTTTCACAAAAGGAAAAAAAGCAAATGCATGTTCTCAAATTGTTGTGTGGGTAATTCTTCACAGATACACGGCGTTGGTGCAGCGGAACGTCCTGCGCTGCAAGCAGCAAAGAACATGGAGAAAGTGCTAGACGTATCCCTCAGTCAGATTGCCGAGGACGCCGAATTCCCAATAAACCCATCTCCTTCTTACCCTCTATTCTCCAAAGAATTCTTCTGCCGCCATGGCCGCGATCTCTTCTCTTGCGCCGCCTCATGGTTCCTCGTTGACATTGTATTTTACAGCCAGAACCTCTTCCAATCCCTCGTTTACAGACAATTCCTCCACCCCAAAACTAATGCCTTTGATGACGCTTATGCGATGGCCCGAATCCAAGCACTGCTCGCAGTTTGCTCGACCATACCTGGATATATACTGGGCAACTTTCATCTTAATTGACCGAATAGGCCGAGTCAAAATCCAAACCATGGGCTTTTTCTTCATGGCAATATGCTTTTTCGCTGCTGGAATTCCCTACCCGCACTGGTACCGTACCGAGAATGTAGGATTCCTGTTTTTATACGGACTCACATTCTTCTTCTCAAATTTTGGGCCCAACACGACGACATTTATAATCCCCGCAGAGCTTTTCCCCGCGAGATTTCGATCCACGTGTCATGGAATTTCAGGGGCTTCTGGAAAAGTCGGGGCCATTATTGGGACGGTCGGCTTTCTTTGGGTTGCTAATGTTCGCTTTCTTCAAGATGCTGAAGAAAAACAATTGATGCAAATGATGGCAGCGTTGAGTATTTTGGGCGGGGTCAGCGTTTTGGGAATGCTGGTAACTTATTTGTTTACGAGGGAAACGATGGGGAGGTCATTGGAGGAGAATGAGAACCAAGACGAAACCCAAGGGCTTTGATTCTTGAGGTGTTTTATGGATTCATGCTTAAGGCGTCGTTCCCAGGTTCTAGCCCAACTTCCCCTGACTGCTTTAACATGGGACTATTTGTAGTACTATATATTTTTCTGGTAAATATTTGTAGACAAAATTATTTTCACTTTTGCTTTTGTGCTTTCCTGATAACTCGAACATTTTATTGGATCGGGCTTAACCGATGTGTAAAGTGGCCAAGTTTCAGTGAGTCAACAACTTAAAAAACGGGCCAACTTGTCACTACAATAAAATCATGCTATGGCGAGGAAAAAAATTTGTCGCTAGAGTATCATTTTTCCTCGCCTACTTTCCTCACCTATACTGTGTCGCAAAAGGCTTCTGCGAGGAAAAATCATTTTCCTCGCCTATTGTAGGTAATTAGTGACGAATTATTTCCTCACCATTTACACGAATCGGCGAGGATCCCACATTTTGCTTCATGTGGCTTAAACCAACTAAAAAGAAGAGCACATTTTGCTTCATGTGGCTTAAACCAACTAAAAAGAAGAGCACATTTTGCTTCATGTGGCTTCATGTGGCTTAAACCAACTAAAAAGAAGAGCACATTTTGCTTCATGTGGCTTAAACCAACTAAAAAGAAGAGCACATTTTACCAACTAAAAAGAAGAGCACATTTTGCTTCATGTGGCTTAAACCAACTAAAAAGAAGAGCACATTTTGCTTCATGTGGCTTCTTCGAAGTGTTATTCGGTGCTCCTGAAGGAACTAGGGCTGTTCAATAGATAACGCTTGTTATATTCTTAAAAAAATAATGTTGGGCCTAACCTTGATGATCCCACATTATTGGAATCCTGAAAAAGGAACCAATAATGTGGGATGGAGGGAGTAAAATATAAAAGTATAAATAAAAATATAGGTATATTATGTGATCAATAGATAACGCTTGAATATTGCTTTTCTGAGTGGCAGCTCCAGGAATTGCTAACAAAATGTTCAAGAATTATCTTAACTCTGCTATCTCTACTTTTTTGAACGGCCTCTACCATCTCTACCAACCATTAGTATATATAGGAAAATCCATAGAGTGGTACAAATAGTGCGATTAGAAATCTACTAATATATAAAAAGGGAAAGTCGTGACGAATAGATTGGCACATAGCTTTTTCGACATGTTCTCTTCTTTTTGAAAATGTCAAGTCATACTGTCGTTTAGAGAGAAGATAGAACATGATACGTGTATCAATAGATTATTCTTTCTCCCTCTCTCTCTCTCTCTCTCTCTCTCTCTTTTTAATTTTTGTTTGAGCTAATATATTAGGTTTTCAATAAAGAATTACAATGGGTGTTCAAAATATAAGGCAGAGCAATCAAATAAATCCTAAAACAAAATTACTACTAAGAAACTTTAAAACAGAAATATTTTGGGGTGTTCATTTGACAATCCACCCGAAACGGTGGAGAATTTGCATATTTGGTTGGTAGAATTTTTAATAATGCTTGGTTTTATGGTAACATGTAATTAGGTTGCTCGAATTTGGAATCTGGTATATAATGGTAATGCATTGTTGGTTGTTGTGCTTTTTTTTTAGGCTTTGGTTCTGTATATGTTTTTTAAGGGCCTTTTTTTTTTATTGCATTTAGAGTTTATGAAATTTAATCCGTGGATTAAATTGAAATTGATTGTGACTCATGGATTGATTCGGAACCATATCATTAGACTTTTGGTCCCAACACAGATTGCATTTTTTTAAAACCGTGACTTGAAAATCCAAAACCAATATAGATAGTGGACAGTTCATACCACGCATTTGTGAATGAAAAATAATATTTTAGTGGTATAATATTTGTATGGTCTTATGCAGTAGAAGTAAATTAAGGATCCGTTTGTTTCGACATAAAATGTTTTCCTGTGAAATATTTTTACCATTTTCCGCTGTTTAATTTGGTTAGATAAAAATGAGGAAAACATTTTTCAAATTAAAATCTTCCCATCGGATGGGGGCAAATTATTTCATTCCAAATCTGTGGTAAGTTGTTTTACCCCACGAGCCAAAGTGCTTGACTTTTAGATACTCCCTCCGTTCCAATTTCTTGGCCCCTTTTGGGGAAACGAGTTTTTAAAGGGTGTGAAAACTTTGTATTGACTTTTCTATTTTGCCCCTAAATCTAGTCAATATTACTGTGACCAAATTTGTGAGGCTAATTTATTATATGAAAGTCAAAACATATTCAATATGGATCTTGTTTAATAGATATCAATTAGTTTTGTTATACAAAATTTTCAAAATCATAAAAACCGTTATAAAATAAAAGATAATAAACTAGCCAATTAAGATGGGGAAAGTATTTTTTAAGATTAAAATTGGAAAGTGACCCAATTTTGATGAATGTTTTTAGAAGTGGAACAAATATTTTTGGACATCTCAAAATGGAATGAAGGACCAAGAAATTGGGACGGAGGGAGAGTATATATATATATATATATATATATATATATATACAGCAATTATCCAATCAGGGATCCCAGATTGGAGGTTTTTTGGTATTTTGATGCTTTTAAAAATTGTTTTTTGGAAAATTCGAACCGTCCAATGTGTTCAAAAGGTGTTTTCCAAGGTTAATGCTAGAAATCTTCAAAAAAAAATACCGGGAAGGGCTTGATCCAAGCAGTTTTTCGCAAAAACTGTATATTTACAATTTTGCAAAAAATTGCTCGGATCAAGCCCTTCCCGGTATTTTTTTGAAAGATTTCCCGCGTGGACTTTGGAAAACACCTTTTGAACACATTGGACAGTTCGGATCGTCAAAAAAAATCGGGAAGGTGGAGTCTCGGATCCGGGACTCCCGGATTAGATAGTGACTGCATATATATATATATATATATATATATATATATATATAGAGAGAGAGAGAGAGAGAGAGAGAGAGAGAGAGTTTCTGTACGTATGACCTACTATTATTATGTACTTGTACGTAGGGATGGGCGTGGGGATTAGGGGTGCTTACGGTCCGAATTGGTCCGGATTGGGATGAATCCAATCCTAATCTACGAGTCATTGTTTTTTGAAAATAAAATTCGTGTCCGATCCAAAAGTCTTATGGTTCGATTCCAATCCAATCCGCGAGTCACGGATTGGTTCCAGATTTATCCACGGATTTTCAACTTATTCTAAAAAGAATCAACTCATTAAAAACCCAATTAACTCAATATTCCAACAAATTAATTAAACAAATCTAAACTTGAATATTATGGAATCAAAATAGATAGTCAAAAAACAAAACCAAAAAATCATTTTGGAATTCCAAATATAGTAGACTATAAATCTGAGCTTGAGCATTGTAAATTCTAAACATCAAACTTGTTAAACATGCCAACAAACACATCTAAATAGACAATCACAAGCACAAAATCTAGATATCATTTTGGAACCCCAAACAAAGTAGGCTACAAAAGTGGTAAAATTATTTGTCTATATATATATACGAAAATATTCTCCTAAGGGATCCCGCACCAAAATTTGGTGCGGACTTGGCCTTTCCAGATCAAATTTTGACGATCCGAACCGTTCAATGTTTTTAAAATGCATTTTTAAGGGTCAACGCGAGAAATCTTCAAAAACAAATACCCGGAAGGGCTTGATCGGATCAGTTTTTGTTAAAAACGCTATATAGCGTTTTTAAAAAAAAACTGATCCGATCAAGCCCTTCCGGGTATTTGTTTTTGAAGATTTCTCGCGGGGACCTTGGAAAATGCATTTTGAAAACATTGAACGGTTCGGATCGTCAAAATTTGATCCGAAAAGTTGAAAAATGCCTTGGTCCGCACCAAATTTTGTATGCGGGATCCCTTAGGAGAACGGAACTATATATATATATGTGTGTGTGTGTGTGTGTGTGTGTGTGTGGATTTTCTAGTCCACACTCCCGGATTTAAGGAAAAAATGGGGTTTTTTTGTGTTGCAATTTTTTTTTGGAAAATCCGATCCGTCCAATGTGTTCAGAAGGTGTTTTCTAGGGTTCACGCGAGAAATCTTCAAAAAAAAAATACCGGAAAGGGCTTGATCCAAGCAGTTTTCGCAAAAACTGTATTTATATATTTTTGCAAAAACTGCTTGGATCAAACCCTTCCCGATGTTTTTTTTTTTTGAAGATTTTCTGTGAGAACCCTTGAAAACACCTTCTGAATACATTGAACGGATCGGATCGTCAAAAATTTTTTTGTATAAAAAGTTCGGAAATCAAAAGTCCAGATTAGAAGTTTACCCTATATATATATATATATATATATATATATATATATATATATATATATATATATATATATATATATATATATATATATATTAAAGAAAATCTCACGAACCGGATTGGTTGATCCACGGTTTCAAAATCAAAATTCGTGTCCGAACTGCGAGTCACGGTTTTTTATTTTTTGAATCCGTGTCCGGACCATTTATCCACGGTTAAAATCCAAAACGTGCGGATCGGTTCGGTCCGAACCGTATTCATGTTGCTTGCCTCTAAAAGTTGTATCTCAGAGTGCTTAACCCCAAGCGTAGGGCTACGTAGTCGATTGCAAGTATATACTCGGAAAGTCCGAGGTCGAACTATAGAGAACGGTTTTCAGAAGTGAAGTGGCCTATCGATCTAAACAGTGTTTTTTTAGCTGTAGGTAGCCAACCCTTTTGTTTCTTGAATTTTGGTAATTTTAAAAACTAGGATTTCCAACTTTAGACTAGAAATATGGATTTGCTTGTAATTATATTAAGAAGGCTCAGGCTAAGGTTCACATCACCTATAGTCTAAGTAAATCCATGATTCTCAAAAGTTTACACGATCGAACTACACGGTAATTGTGTGCCCTCTCGGAAGATTATGCCTTGCTTAGCCAAATTCTCTAAGGAGTTTGTCAGACCCTCAAAAGAACATCGACCTAAGTATTATGCGTGTCAGTGTTAGTGTCGACACAAAATCAAAGACTTTAAACTTTTGAGTTCCGAAGAGAACTTCAACTACACACGGACAAACAATTAATTTAGATTCCTTAACGGTGCTTGATATTAATTTCGACTCGATAGAAATTTGTTAAACCCTTGAGGTGACATCGATTTAAGCATTACGCGTGCCAGTGTTAATGTCAAAGCGAAATAAAAAACTTAACAACCTTGAGTTTTAAATCGATAGATTCGAGTCCAAATTAAACAAAAACAAACTTTGATATCACGAGTGCAAGAATCATGAATCCACTTAGGCCATAGGGTGGTGATAACCCTAGGCCGGGCCTATAAAAACTACCTCTCCATTGACAAAGAACTCACCAAGGCAAGGTTAAAAATTACACTAAACATAATGGCTTATTAAAGTGATTAAAGAAGATCGGTCTTAACTATGTACCGATGAGATGTGTACAAGAGGGTAGACCAAATGTGTCCTCCTTTTAATCTCAAAGGAATTCACAAGCAAGACTAATCTTAGATTCGAGTTTGGTGTGAGAAACAGTCAGTAAGTTTGCGCATACTCACAATCAAACCTTAATCTCTAAATTAAGCGGATTAAAACTAAGAATTGAAATAACAAGTAAATTGAAATGAACTCGGAAATTAAATTACAAAACTAAACAATAAGTAAGGACCTGAATTAAATTACAGTGGAAGAAAAAAAATGAGCTCTCGGCTCTTTGGCTTAGAAATAAAAAACAGAACATGAACTGAAGAAGAAAAGAAAGACAAAGGAAAAGAGAGAGTTCAGACGAGTGGGAGGAGGATACTAGTACTACCTAATCTATCTACTCCTAAAAATCTGATCCCCATCTATTGACTACTTACATGCCTTATATAGGCAAAAGAAATAGAAAAGTAATACAAGGGATAAAGAAAAGAAGTACTACCTCCGTCTCAATTTTATGGTCTCTCGTTATATCTTAACCGGATAAAAAATAATTATATCTTTCAATCGATAATATATTTTATATGCAATATGGATATTGTTTGATAAATATTGATTTAATCTAACAAACAAAGTGTTCAAAATCACCTAAAACATTGTAGATTATAAGATATAACACTTTAAAAAGTGACACGAACTCTCAAAATGGACTATAAAATTGAGAAGGAGGGAGTAATAAAAAGCAACGGGAAAGATTCACTGATTGTGACACTTACACCGATTGGTTTCGCGAAGCTCTCAATTGATGTTCAAAACGGTATCTGATTGGGACGCCAGAACAGTCAAATTTCTTGTTTTAATACCGGGAATAAAACGGTATAGCTCTTGTAATTTATGTGTTTGGCATATATTTCGTAGGGCGAAACAAGATATCATCCGAATGCTGCAATTAAAACTTTATTTGCAATCTCCAGCCGCCCACTTTCCAATTCAATGACTTTCTTTCCTTTTCATTTAATTCCTCATCTGACTTTTCTTTCTTTGTCTGTTTTTTTCGTCATGTAGGTGGGAAGTTGGCTGGAGGATTATCCAGTGTGATGCGCTCATGTATGTTCCCGCAGCATCAGATATGCCACATTTACACTATTTTCTCCTGAAACACTCAAAACATACCTTATGCACAATATCTTATAAAAATTAATAATAAACATAATAATACGACCAAACTCAAGGACTTAAGCGCACTAATATTTACATATTTGTGTGCTTATCACATCCCCCAACTTGAACCTTTGCTAGTTTATAGGGCTCCGAATGACCAAATTTTTCGTTTAAGGAAAGATTTGTTTTGTCAATTACTTGGGTAAGGAAAATCCGAATTAAACTGCGCTTTTGGGAAATAATCTAAAATTTTCAATAGTTTTTTATTTTTCTATTATTTTCGAATTTTTTATTTTTGGTAATTTTGCGTTGTTTGTTGATTTGGCTTCCTTTTTGGAGCAAATCAATTAGGGTTTCCGATTTCCTATTTAATAAGTTGTAAGCCTTAAGGACGGGACAGTTTTTGATGATTATTATTGAAAGAAAAAAGTCTAGAGAGTGTTTTCTCTAAACTATCCTGTTTATGTTTGATTGTTCCACGTCTTTTCTGCAGTTCATAAGGCGCCCTACATCACTTTTATTTTAGGAAATTATTTTAATAACGTGCTCGAAATTTGGGGCGTTACAGGGACTAAGGGAGTATTTACCTTTTATCCAACCCTTTTCTTATCTTCCAAAATCTTTTCCGCTCAACAAACAAAGGAACAGAGGGCTCTGCTGTCCCTCGCAAGGGACAACTGTCCCTGGTGATTCCGGGGCGCTCCGGTCCCGTGTCGATGATCGAAAACGTTCACGTCGAAGAGCTCGCCAAGTAGAACAAGTGTACCAAAAATTAGCTCAATTGGATACTATTTAGTACCTGATCGGTACAAATATAACTCAGCAATAATGAGTTTGGGTGGGTATGATCTAGTGTTTTGGATGCATTCTCTTCAAGATAAAAATGTTTCGATTAGGTACTAAATAATATTCGATTGAGCTAATTTTTGGTACACTTGTTCTACTCGGCGAGCTCTTCGACGTGAACGTTTCCGATCATCGACACGGGACCGGAGCGCCCCGGAATCACCAAGGGACAGCAGAGCCCTCTGTTCCACAAACAAACGAGTCGGGAGTCCAATATGAGAGTTCAATAGCAGAAGTCGTTGCTAGTTTAATAATACTACTAAAGAGAGAGAGAGAGAGAGAGAGTTGACATATTTTCATTGTGTATATATAGTCTACTCATAAAAGATCCTCTGCCCCCTTTACCTGCCCCCTTCTCTGCCGCCAATTTCTCAACCGTCGATCTCGGCAACCAACGGTCTGGATTTCATGCCAGCACTTTTGATTTGCACCGTCCATTACCAAGTGAAATCTTCACCGCTGAAAATGAGGGGCAGAGGACGGGGGCAAGGAAAGGGGGGCAGAGGATCCGGTTTCCAGACTAACTGCCTCTTTGAAAACCTTCTATTTCGGAAAATAAATTTTAGGATAACAGTCTCGTCATTTGTCCAATACTTTGTATTTTGCACTGTGTTTCATGTTTGAATTTATCAACCAATAGATTTGCCAAAATTGTTGGAGGTAATCTACATTATTATAATTTTCCGTCATGAAACAAACAACCAAGTAAACTTCGAAGATGTTTCACGGGAATCGGGATGGAGGGATCAGTCAAATTCTCTCTAATAAAATCCACAACTCCCTTTCACTTACAACAAATCCGTCCAATTGTGTATTTATGGTGCAGAATTGTTGACAAAATCTTGCACATAAGAAAACAACTTAGCGATAAGATACTTTAACGCATTTGAACTCTTGGTTGTTGACATTGACGAATAAAATGAGACTACATAGAAGTCAAGTCCTCAATCGCATATTCTATTGGAATCATGGACTCCCACACCACACGATGACCACCACCACCAACTAGGGACGAACTCAAACACCATGTTGCACCACTCAAAATTTAAAAAAAAAAAAATGTATATAATTATATATTTAGCATATGCACACTTGTATATTATATCACAAAAACAAATTGAAGAATTTATTCTATACTTCAACTTTTGTTGGTTGGTTCGTTTGTAATTACTATTAGTTTGTAAACCATTTTTTATTTGAAGATTTATCTCTTAATTTTCTTTATTTTTACCTGTTGTTGAGAAATATCTTAAAATAAATTCGTTAAAAAAAATCATTCTGATTATTCTAAAGACTTTTCAATATCAAAACATACTCTAAAAATTAAATAAGATTTTGTGCTCATTTTTTAATTTTTTTAAATAAAAAGTACAGTATGGATTTTAAGTCAGTATTGAATATCTTAATTTAGCATGATCTTATTGTGGCTAATTAGGAAACAAAAATTCAACGAAAAAAATTACGTAATAAAGTGCTCCCATTAAGCTAAAATTCAATGAAAAAAAAATTACGTAATAAGATGCTCCCATTAAGCTAAATTCATGAATCGGTCACTGTCACAACACTTGCTTAAATCTCCATAGCATGTCGTCCTCACCAACTTCCTCGTACTTTCTCTCCCCCAATTTTACTTACTAGAGAATTACTGTATCAATATATAGACATATAAACACTAATTGAATCAGTACACAAGAAGGAGGATAATCTGATCTCAGTCGTACAATCTTTTCTTTTTACATAGTGTTCTGTTCTTATGGCGTTAAAGGTCCTTTCTGCCCTTGACTCGGCTCGAACTCAACTCTACCATTTCAAGGCCATAATAATCGCGGGAATGGGGCTATTCACCGACGCCTACGACCTCTTCTGTATACCACCGATCATGAGACTAATCGGCCGCATTTACTACCCCGACAGAACCAAATACGACGTCCCCGTCGGCATCAGCTCCGTGATGATCGCCCTCGCTTTACTCGGAGCGGTCATCGGAAACCTGGTCTCCGGCCGCCTCGGCGACACGTACGGGCGGCGGCGAGTGTACGGACCGGCTCTTATTCTGATGGTTTTGAGCTCGTTCGGTTGCGGATTCTCTATATGCACGTCGCCGGCATGCGTGTTGGTGAGTTTGGGGTTTTTCAGGTTCTGCCTCGGGGTGGGGATCGGCGGCGATTATCCACTGTCGGCGACGATTATGTCGGAGTTTGCGAACAAGAGGACGCGGGGGTCGTTTATTGCGGCGGTTTTCTCCATGCAGGGGCTGGGGATTTTGGTTAGTTCGACGGTGACGATGGTGGTTTGTAAGATATTTGAGGCGGCGACGCACCCGAACGAGGATTCCACGACCTGGGCGGCGGACTTAGCGTGGCGGATTATACTCATGATCGGTGCAATTCCGGCATGCATGACGTTTTACTGGCGCATGTTGATGCCGGAAACAGCCAGGTTATTGTTCTATTCTTCTCAATCTTTTGCCAACATAGCCTGATTATTCGTGGTAGAGATAAATTATATAAGTCTTTAACATTTGCTGATCAAGATGAGGGCTTGGTAATAATTTTTTAGATGGGTGCGAGAGAAAACTAAGGATAGGGAAAAAGAAAATATTGAATTCATATGAAATCAGATTCTGCCCTCCTTGGGGGTACAAGAGTTCGTAGAGTGCTGTGTTGTAACTTAATACTAACACGCCTATGTGTCACACAAACGGCTCTGACGATGTATGTGGCGCTAGACAAACTCCTTATACCCCAATCAAATGAAAGTTGAAAGAAGACAACCAAAAATGACCGTGCCAAAAAGTCTCTAAATAAATTAGGCCAAAGGTATCTATATTCAAACATTATACTGTACTAAATTAAAAGATAGACACAATCTATAGTGACAAGAACGTCAAAAAAAAAAAAAACAAAACCAAACGGAGGGAGTATTATTTCAATTTTGCGTGTTTCACAAAAGGGAAAATGCAAATGCATGTTTCCAAATTGTTGTATGGGTAATTCTTCACAGATACACGGCGTTGGTGGAGCGGAACGTCCTGCAAGCAGCGAAGAACATGGAGAAAGTGCTAGACGTATCCCTCAGTCAGATTGCCGAGGACGCCGAATTCCCATCTCCCTCCTTCCCTCTAATCTCCAAAGAATTCTGTTGCCGCCATGGCCGCGATCTCTTCTCCTGTGCCGCCTCATGGTTCCTCCTTGACATTGTATTTTACAGCCAGAACCTCTTCCAATCCGTCGTTTTGGAGAAATTCCTCCCCCCAGCAACAAACGCTTTTCAAGACACTTACGAGATGGCCCGGTTCCAAGCACTGTTTGCAGTTTGCTCGACCATACCCGGATACTGGGCAACCGTCATCTTCATTGACCGAATAGGCCGTGTGAAAATCCAAATCATGGGGTTTTTCTTCATGGCAATGGGCTTTTTCGCCGCTGGAATTCCCTACTACTGGTACTGGAACAACAACACGAATGGAGGATTCCTGTTTTTATACGGGCTGACATTCTTCTTCTCGAATTTTGGGCCCAACACGACAACGTTTATAGTCCCCGCGGAGCTTTTCCCAGCAAGATTTCGGTCTACGTGTCATGGAATTTCAGGGGCTTCTGGAAAAGTCGGGGCCATTATCGGGGCAGTCGGGTTTCTTTGGGCTACCGATAAAAACAAAGTGATCCCAATGACGGCGGCGTTGATTATTTTGGGCGGGGTGTGTGTTGTGGGGATAGTAGTAACTTACTTGTTTACGAGGGAAACAATGGGGAGGTCGTTGGAGGAGAATGAGAACCAAGACGAAACCCATGGACTCTGTTTCTTGAGGTGTTTTACGGATTCATGCTTTAAGCATCCTTCCGTGGTTCAAGCAGCCCAACTCGTTCCCTCCCCCCAAACTGCTTGAACTGGGACTATTAATAATTTGTACTAGTAGTAGATAAAACTATTTTTTTCTTTTTCTCTTTTTTGGTAAATATATTTTGTAAATAAACTTTCTTCTTAAGGTTGAACTGGGGCATCTCTCATATATGACAGTCATATACAACTAGTATTCTAATTGCATCAATGGGTACATGAGATATAATCCTAAGGCCTCCAATTTGCCAATATGAGCCCATATCCTCTACGTAGTGTTTCTAGTTCTCTCCAAAGCTGAGAATCCAGATCCCACTCCAACATGGATGCAGCTGCCAGAGTGAGTCCAAAGTGCACTGGGTCTGTGCAAAATGTTTCCTCTGCTCATCAGGCGCTGCCATTTGCTCTCCATTGGGTTGATTGACCCCCCCCAAGGGACACGGAAAAATAGTTGTTGCAAGCTGACGATGACAATATGCAGGAGGAGATTTCAGACTCGACCAAAAAGTTGGAAGAAATGAGAAGAGATAATCAAGTAATGACAACCAAGAATGGCCAGGTGAGAAAAAAAAAAAAAATTGCAACAGCTGAAGCTACAGTACGTGTTAGACTACAAAGTAAAGTGATTCGTTGTGTTGCTGTATGCGTATTTTTGTGGCTTGCAAAGAATGTTGTAACTGTTCCGAACATGAGGAACATGAAATATCCCGTATGTAGGCGTAGATTGTCAATGCGATGTATGTAATGTCCCGTATGTATTGCAATGGCAATTATGGTAATGTATGAATGTGCTATGAATTTAATTCCTGAACGTGCACTAACAATAACATTTCACCACAAAATGAGGGCAGAATCTCCACTAGTTGTGCTATAGCACTACACAATTCCGGTTCCGAAAAATCTGCACAAACATTGCACCACCAAAGGAGGGCAGAATCTGCGATCCACATTTCCATAACAAAATAAGCAGAAAATAAACAGAAAAAGCAGAACACAATTCCCGGACATGGTCTAGATTTCAGAACACAAAAACCATCATTCAAAGTCCCAGAATCCCATCATTCAGTGTTCAAACATCCCACAGTTCCAAAAGTTCAAGTTCAAACTTCAGACTTCCAACATTCTAGACCCTTAACACCTAACGTGTCTGATCATAGCTTGTAGTAGGACACAAAGATAGCATACGTAAACCCTCAACTTGAAAACTCTTGCGTGCCACTTGGGCCAGTGTTTCTGTTGCCATATCGTCTTACGGTAGTAACAGTGGGTCGAATTGTAGAAAGTTTTATATAATTGTGCCAACAGAAAATGTGTCATTCGCGTAAACTCTTCATATAGAGTCTCTTGATAGAATTAAATAAATCTTAGGTGCAACAATGAGGGAACAAAGATGCTCATGTGAAGAGTCGTTTGACTCCTTCAAGCTTTCCCAAGTTAGTGGACTTCAACCCTAGGGACCAAAAATCATAACCCTTTTGCCTCATCCATTGTAGTTAGTACATAATATACTGCACATTCTGTAGCTAAAACTTCATTTACCATACACGCCCATTGGATCGTTTTATATCCAACTCCTGCAAAATCATGCGACTATATGCTTTATCATACAATATAGAGGTTGATAGCCATATAGAAATCCTCACAGATGATCAGAAGATTGTTAATTTACAATCCCTTTTAAACAAATGGGAAGCAACTAATGCCATTCCAGGGGTGCCCCAGATTTCATATCTATCTATCAATTCTAATGTGCAGAAAGGTGTGCCCCAGATTTCATCTTTATCAATTCTAATGTACAGAAAGCTAGGAATGTACATTAGAAAGGTGTGCCCCAGATTTCATCTCTATCAATTCTAATGTGGCCAGCCGAATTATCCCATCATGCCCAAGAATGGTTTAGACTCTCCAGATTGAACCAAAATCCAAATTTTAAATTGTGTTTCAAGTAACTTGCAACGAAATAAATCTAAATGAAATTGTGCCATAAAAAATAAAAAATAAAAAAAAATAAAAACCAAGTTGATTCCCCCCAGTTTTAACACTATGTACATCTTCAAGACTTCAATAAGTGCCAGAATCCTGAGTCCACGACCCCAGTTTTAAACATACCAAAAGGCTAGAATATGCACAACGTTGATCACCTGGACCAAGCAGGTAACACTATGTACATCTTCAAGACTTCAACCCAAAATTAGCAAGATGGATGCCTTATTTACAAGATTTCCAGGGTTAACCGTGCAATTGAACCGAACCGGAGATACTACTCATATTTCATTATTACACCTTCAAGAATGCCATCAGATCTGAAGTTAGGTGAAAAAAGCCTCGGATCTACAGATCCTGGCAGACTGAACGAAATTGAGAACGGTCCAGGTGGGCATTGTTGCTGAAACTTCATTTCATAAACACGAGAATGTCTCAAAACAGTTTTTCCACCAGTTGATGTCACACCGTGTATATGAACCTTTCCTTCACGTTCAATCTCACAGCTGAATGAACCTGCTAGACATATCAAGAAGGCACATAATCTCATTAAGAAAGTGTCAATGTGGAAAGAAAAATACTGGAAGTATCTTTACCTTCTCAATTGAAATATCTAACCTTCTAAGGCAAGTGCGTTACTCTTACGGTTGAAAGCTCTTTACAAAGTGGGAAGAAAAAGATTAGACATGTCAGAACATTGTCATTCCTAATACTTAGTCTATTGAGGAGAGAACGGTACTCTTTCTTTGTTTGAAAGCTCTTTTCCGATCCATCTACTGAACAGGTTCCCAATTTCCGCAATGGGAGAAGAAAGCCAAAAATTCAGGAATTTCTAAATTGATACTCATCCAATCATCTGGAATGGGAGATGATTTTTTTTTTTTTTTTAAATAGAGAAAGGAAAATAGAAGATTATACAATGTCTTCACAGGTACTCACTAGATGTAAGCACTCCGATGCGAAAGCAAAGTCAAGCAAAGCAAAAATGCAACACAGAGTAATTATTTTTAACATCCCAGTCTGACATCATGACACTAGCACATATAACGGGATTGGTTTACAGGAAAATAAATTCGATAATCCTCAGGATTGCAAATCCATTAGCCAAGAGTACCACTTTTATCCAACAACTGAAGGCATTTAGATGCAGCAGGATGCTCTATCCAATTCTTTTACAGAAAAGCCATAACGTTCTTGTTGTAGCTTGGCGAGTCTTTAGAAGGGCTAAGAAAGTACCCCTCAAAGCCATGCGCCCATGCTCTAGACCCACCTCGGATATATCCTGAATACATGTTCCGCGCAATGGTAATTAACTAATTATAATTTAAAAGCAATATACACTTCCTGTATATTCAACCTTACAAGATGTCTTGGTACTGTCTGTACCATGGAGGTGAATAGCTTGCAAACTCAGGTGCTCACAGTCACATGATCTTGTAAGTATAATCATGCGCAGTATGATTTAGATATTCTAAACTCTGGACGGTCTATATGGCCGATAGATAATTTCATAGCGTCGAAGACGTCCTTGTTGCTTCATGAACAATCTCACTTATAAGTAGAACTAGAGGTTAAGGAGAATTTCATGTTTTTAATCTTCTGTAACTCAAGGGAGTTGCTTGGTGGTAAGTACGGTTTATTGTATAACACAACATGCAATAATGTCCTACATTAAAGCATAAATGAAGAAAAATTTTAAGGAGAGGAGAGAAACAAACCAGGATCCTTCCTGACCCCAGGCAGAGCAACTCGAAAGAAGTATGCATGTTCGCTAATGCCAATGTCCACTGCTCCAACAGCTGGTCCGGTTACCCCTCTACTAGCTGTTCCAGATAAGACAATAGATGCCTTTGAGTTAAAAGTCTCCAAATTTGGAACTGGCAAGAGGGGCATCATGAAGGGCCTGTCCAAACTGCCTGTACTTGGGACCAGTGACATTTCAATAGGATCAACGTGCCGCCTTTTATCTAATTCCTCTTGAGACTTCACTGATAAATTTTCAGCAGCATGTGAATCTTTTCCTTCCATCGTTTCCTTCAAATTCTCATATGATCCTTTTCACCTTCTTCTACAAATCTCTGCACCGGTGTAATGACTCAGGGATTCCAAGTGTGCAACTTGAAATTATATCTTTCACTTGAGTCTTTTAAACTTCCAAGGAAACTACATGAAGAGAAATAACAATCACATCCTATCTCAAGAAATTTGATGTGACAAGAATTTGAAATGGTTAGAATTGGTTTGTAGTACTTGGGGAAAGAGAACTAGACAGAAGAGCATATGTTCCCTCCACCTTTACATGAACTTGGATACATGTATCCATTCGCGTTATGTGTCTAAGTGTCCGTTCATCCAATTTCCATTGGAAGGGCATGGGGATATATACACCAAAATATGATAAATAGGGTTTACAAGTGCCTTTGGGCGTTTAATGCATCAAATGCCATTAATGAAGCTTTTACTCAAACCTGTGCTTAGATTAGAAGGATCCATGTAACGTAAATTCTGCCCACACTCCTGACCACATGGGTGTTTGCATGCAAACATAGGGACACACATGATTCTTTCAAGCAGTTTAATCGGGGGTGTTATTGGCACTCCCCTTTTCTCTTTTATTAAGTAAACTTATCCAAAATTTAGACGGCGAATCATGATTCATTTCTTAGTAACACCCGGTACCCCAAAGTAATAATGTGGTTGTATCCACCATAGAGAAAAAGGATTAAACCTCAAAAAGTTCAATTATCCAAAAACATGTCAATATGTCATGCACCTTGAAGTATTCAGCTGTAGGCTTGTAGCTTATGCACTGTTAACTTTTGCAAAAGGCTAATTTATGCGCAATCTTTCTTAGCATTGTTTAGAAATCGGCATCGAAACCAAATCAGAAATGTGAAAAAGGGATGTCTAAGACTTCAAAATCCATGAATTAAACCTGTAATTTTAAGCTAGGGTCTACGAATCTTCAAGAACCCATATCTGTGTCAATGTCTTTTATAGTGTTCTAGAGTTACAGACGAATGAATTGCAGAAATTAAACACGGAGAGGGAGCAAATAAGTTCAGATATGCATGAATTTACCTACTTGAAGGCCAATTACAGATTCCAGCAAGGTTTTCCGATCAATCCCTTCTTCTACCTCCGAGATTTTTCCTTAGTTTCTCAACCTCTTCGTATTCTCTCTCTCTCTTTCTCTCTCTCTCTCTCCAGCACTTGCATTCTTCCCACATGGGCAATCTGAGAGTAAAATGTTCAACAGTTTTTCCTGATTCCAAGGAATTTGCTAGGTGCCGCAAGGCTTCATTCCACGTATCAACCTTTACGATTTGTTCAACACACCTCATCCTCATGCATTTAATCTTTTTAAAAAATATATATATAATCAGATGTTCGGGTCAGCTTGCACTCCCCTCGACTAAGGGTTAGTTTGGGTGAATTCAAAAAATTAGTTTTTTGGTTTTGTCCTTATTCAAAAAAAAATTGCATTTGTTGTTTTTCGGTAGATTTTTTGTGGTTTTTGAATTATTTTTCGTCTTTATTCACAAAATTTTAAGTTTGGCTAATAATTTTATATTGCTTGTTAGATTCCTCTCGTCGAGACAAGCCAAGAAACCACAAAAAATTGACCGAAAATCAACAAATACAAAAAAAAATTTGAATAAAGACAAAACCAAAAAAACCAAAAAACTAGTTTTTTTAATTCACCCAAACCACCCCTAATTCCGAGTTCATAGAGATAACCACCGGACATAACCTCCAGCGGGGAATTTTTTTTTTCAAATGTATAATCAGATGTTTGGGTCAACTTGCGTGCCCCTCGACTAAGGGGTGCTTTGGGTAAAAAACCAAAAAACCACTTAATAATCCACCTATTTTGGCTTTATTCAAAAAAAATTAATTTTTGACCATAATTTTATACTTGTTAGATTCGTCTCGTCGAGAGGAATTCAGAAACCACAAAATTTTGATGCAAAACTAACGAATGAAAAAAAAAAATTTAATAAGGACAAAAGTGGTTTTTTGGTTTTTGGTTTGTTACCCAAATCACCCCTAATTCCAAGCTCATGGAGATAACCACTGGACATAACCTCTAATAGGGGCGGACACGTAGGATTTAATGTCAGTGGGTAAAAAATCTACAGCATATGCTCTCTTTGTTCCATTATGATAGTCCCTATAAAATTACGTGCAATTTACGGATAAAAAACTAAAGCAATTCCATACATGATTTTTTGAGTTTCTTCATACTAAATTAAAGATCTAGATTAGTTTTTTTTTTTTGGTGAGAAAAAAACTATTAAGGAAAATACTTTAATATTTATCTAAAGGGAATTCAAGGGCAGGATGTGATAATTGGAGTATGTTGATGGGAATTCAAGGGCAGGATGTGATAATTGGAGATTTTTGGGACAGCATTACCTAATACCCTTGCTGAACGAATGAAAAAATGAAAAGGAAAAGCAGAATAAACCGTCATCTATGACGCTAACTAATTTGACACTCAATTATTGAAGCCTCAGAAAACAATTATAGGGGGGTCATTCTGTTTTGGTTCTAATAAAGCATGTGACGATAGGACTCAGTGTTGTACCCGACATCTTTTATCTTGTATTTTCAGTTGCATTTGAATTTAATTTGTCGGTCAGAATTCCATGGTATCATAAGCAAATTGTTGACATGTGAGCAATCACGCAAGACATGACATGGTCTTCCTTAGTTAGATCGCATGCACCAAGCACAATAGTCTGATGTAGTAATGCGCCTTATTTGTAGATTGCGACGGTACTAATTCCCGCCCCTAGCCTCTTCTTTCATCCTCTTAACATTCTTTATGGAAAGGGTAATTGTTGGCTAGCTGAACCACGTCTAAAGACCACAAAAACACACTCTCACAAATGCCGGCCAGTTTTGATAATCGGGATAGGCTTGACTAAATTGTTAATAATGCGAGGGATCGGGATTGAGATTTGTAATGAGTATGATTAATAATGACCTTGTTGGATTGAATTGATGAATACCCACACTCATCCTTTTAACATAAAAATCGCTGGCCTTATAACAGTTGAGAAATTGGATCGTCACCGCAGCTTTTAGTTCAATATTTAGTGGTTAATTAAGAAGACAGTAGTCATCCATCCTAGTAAAACCCAAGCAGTTCAAAACTCCAAAAAGTATCGATCTGAATTTGTGTTTCCTACGTTGGTACTTCTTCGGTCTCCGAAGGTTAAAGTAGTAGTAGATGATTTTGACCAAGTTCTAGGGATGTGGTCCTCGATCGATGCAATACATATATATATATATGCCTTTGCCTACGGAAATTCAAGATTCAGATTCGAAAATTCTAAAGCGTTTTGTTCACTGATTCCGAAACCCCAGAACTGATTCCAAGCAACCTGGACCAGATCTTAGTTGCCCCACCTGTCCATGGTACTCATCTCCATTTCTCTGCCTTTAGACAACTGACATATATCCCCAAAAATGAAAGAAATAAGTTCGAAAACTCACCCACTCTCCGAGGCGACAACATTCGATGGGCAAATATTAAATTTTTTTGGTCATGCATCTATGAGAGTCAATACAATTTCTACAAATACATACCACACAAAACAAAGAATATAAAACACCTATTAAATATTTGTTATCGACCTATATGATTATAGAGTGATGGATATGTAGCATCCATATCTATTCTGAAAGTTAAAGTATTAGAGTTAGTGTTAATTTTTATGATGCATACTCCCTCCGCCCCAATTTTATAGTCCCAGTTGACACTTTTTGGCGTCCCAAAAATATTGTCTCACTTCAAAACTAAATGGGTAATTGTTAAGAAATTTCCTCTTTTACCCTTATATTTTGAAGTTAAAAGTAATAAAAAAAAAATAAGAAGTTGTAATGATTGAAGGGTAAAACAAGGAAAAACATGTTTTCAAAAGTACAATGATTATGTCTCCTTATTAAGTTAGAATTCCCAAAAGGGACTATAAAATTGGGACGGAGGGAGTATAATCTTAGGTGGTATTCATCTTAGGAGGAGGATATATAATTGAATCTTTTTAGAATCATGGATGACCGTGTGTTAGATTTTTCTCAAAAACAATGGTGGGAAAAATTAAATAACATTGACCCTCTAAGAAAAAACTATCAGATTTTTAAATAAATTTTGGAACTTGGGTAGGCAGGCACTTAGGCTAGCTCATCCGCCACCCTGTCCTTCCTTGACCCTAAATGGATAATTGAAATATGCATGTTTGATTGGGATATTTCCAATGAAATACCGGGAGACGTAAGAAAATTAATTCCTCTCGGGACTGGAAGTCTCTTTAAAGAGTTCAATGAGAGCATCTCCTACCCATCTCTATTTTTCTAAAATGGAGAATGGAAGTGACACATTGAGGGGAGATTTTGTAATTAATGTCCTCTTTTCTTCACTTATAGAGATTCTTGGAGGGTCCCGCTATCTTTTTTAGAGATTTGGTCCTCCAAAACTATTTTGATCCTCAAAAAATAGAGAACCAAATCTCATTTTGGAGGAATAGAGATGGGTTGAAGTACAAAAAGATGATGGGTCCCTCCAAGATTCTCCAAAAAAGTACAAAAAGATGACATTAATTACAAAATCTCTCCCCAATGTGTCACTTTCATTCTCCATTTTAGAAAAATAGAGATGGGTAGGAGATGCTCTGAGTGTCAAAGGAAACAATGTTACTTATGTTAGAAACATAGTTGTAAATAACTCTTTTCAAAAAAGTATAGTTTTAAATAACTAAATATAAGAATAGTTTCTGGGGGTTAAGAAAAATAGTCACATAGAAATAAAGTTGTAAATAACTAAATATTGGAGTATAAGAATATTTTCCGTTGGTTAAGAAAAAGATAGGTACTTCCGAAAAATACCAAACTTGCAGTGTAGTTTATTTCTTGTGGATTAAGAGCGAAGTTTTTATTCCCTTTTTCTTTTCCACACTTCTTTTCCCTTTTTCTAGGCCACATACTACGATTCATTATCGGGTACGTGATGGCAATACTTTATCAAAGCAGAAAAAACAAACAAGATGACATGTAATCAGATGTATCACAAGCTAGACAGAATCATAGATCCATCATGGGTTTTTATAAGTCAAAATCATAATTTATCGCCTAAACTCCTATTACTAAAAGCAAATATATTATCTGAATTAATCATTAATCAGATGGTTTTATCTGATTAACGTACATACAATCCAACAAGAAATAAAGAATGATGACATTATGTAGTTGTGCGATTATATAACTGGCCGGGTACACTCAAAACTCACACGCCATAATTTTATTTTATTTTTGTCATTCGTTATTCCTAACCTATATTACATGGGGAGGGGTAAGAGACTCAATCCCGGACTATAGCTAGCCACCACATGCAAACCCGTCATAATTAGTGAAGTGAAAAAACTAAGCGCCCAATCAGATTTTCCGAACCCAACAAAAACAAGCAGTATAACAAATTATTGAGAGAGTGCTTAATTAAAGAGAGTTCCAAAGAAAAAGCAAAGTTGGACCCGTCAAAGCCAATCATTTGAGACTGAGATTGCTTTAGTCAGACGGATCAGGTAGCTAGCTAGCTGGCCTTGAATCTTGAGCTTCCAAATCATATGCTAACCGTTTTCTTCGTTTATGGGTTTCATTCTTCGGAAAGCAAAAAAAAACAAATAAAGCAGATGGATGTTTTCCATGATCTGATCTTATATAGTTTTAGCAGCAGATCGACCAACCCAATAACCAAGGCAATCAATCATGCACTTTATCTTTTATTTCACCAATATTCCCTGCTGTACTTCCCTTCCCCCCTCAGCTATATATATATATATATATATATATATATATATATATATATATATATATATATATATATATATACACATAGATGCCACACCTGACATTTCCCAATCTGCATGTTCTTTAACTCTCTACTTCTTCTCTCCAAAACATCGATCCTTGCTTCATTCCAGCTCTTTGTTTTCAAGTACTTATGGAGATGGAGGTAAGAATCTTGATTCCTTCCTTCCTATGATACCTTGTAACATACATATATAGCAGATGAAGTCATATATTCCTTCATTTCTACTAGTTTCTATCATATTATTAATCGGGTAAAAAAATATCTCTCGTTTCCACTTTCCTCTATGATTTCTAAAGCATCGGTAGAGTTTTAAACCTCTACCGATGAATGGGATCTAAACCTATAAGTAGTACCATTCTTTGATACCTCAATGTTACAGACTATATCATCCACTGGTTCGTATGTGGCATTAGTGATTATTTCGTACTACTTGTCATATCAAACTGTAAATAAAATTCTAGACAAAATATAGCATGTCTATTTGGACAAACAAATGGAAAACCATTTTACCAAAGGAGACTTTATTTTCTCAATCCTGTTTGGTAGTACTGATTGCTTTAAATTCCACAATAATTCTTATTTATGGTTTGCAGACTGTGGAACTGAAGGTAGAGATGGTTGGCATACATGAGAAAAGACTTCGGAAATGCCTGTCGAAATTGAGGGGTACTATATATTCCCGGCCCTTTTCCTCTCTCGATCTCACACGAATTAACAAGCACAAACATTAATTGGATCCTCTGTTTGTAATCGTACGTTAATAAAGCTCGATTATTTTTGGGTTGATTATAGGGATTGAGAAAGTAGAAGTGGATGCAAACAGTCAGAAGGTTGTGGTGACGGGATACGCTCATCGGAACAAGATACTGAAAGCAGTGAAGCGAGGTGGTTTGAAAGCTGATTTCTGGTCTGCCCAAAATGAGCTCCTTAATGCCTACACAAGTGCCAGTTATGGAAGCCTGAGATTCAACAACTTCAGCTTCTTCTAGAACCTGATAGTAATAAATTTATACCACCTTGTTTTCCTTTTTTGTTTTCCAATTGGGAGAGACACTGGACACATATATAGTACCAAAGCAACGTTTGCAGTTTGCAGTTTTTCACACATCTTTGATTTGTTTTTATTCTCTTCTATCCTTTTTTCTTTTACAAAAGGAAAACTGTCATTGATATAGAAAAGAGAGTGAAATAGAAGAGTCCTCAAGTTTTGCTCCTTACCCATGATTTCTGTTGATTCGAGTTTAAAAGGATAGAGTAGCCAAAACTCAAGTGCATGAAATACTTGTACTCATGTGTAAAGTATAAGCTCTTTATGCATTGGAGTTTTAGCACAATCAAAAATAATTTTGGCATTATCGCTACCTGCATAGGGGAAAATTGATTCCCTACCCTACCTGATATGTAACACACAGGGGGTGGTCCAAGCCTCTCCCCATTTTTTTTTTTTTTTTTTGAAGAATCACACTCTATACCCCATTTAAATAAATATGCATTTCTACACAAACTTTATGCAATTGCTCCCCCATAATTATAGAACTCGTCTTAAAGCCTTAATCCAATAGATTTTTATTTTGTTTATGGATGTTGATACATCATATTCCTTTTACCAATAGTCGTAAAAATATTAAGACTTTTACACCTAGTGGAGATTTTAATGTCTAACAAATCGTAATGAGTTTTAACATTAAAAAGCTATGAACATATGTTACATACCAACAATTTTTTTGTTAGATGAACAAACCAACATAGACATGTTAAAGCTGAAATAAATGTGATACTGTATCATATATTATGTAAAAAATAAATGAGAGAGAGAGAGAGAGAGAGAGAGAGAGAGAGAGAGATTGTACACAAAAAGATAGATTGTAAATTTGTATTTTGATAAAGCACGAATAGTGAAATTGTGATAAGAGCTATTGGGATGGTGTCTTCTGAAGCATTTGGAAAACAGAAACACAAAAGTATTGGGATGGTGTCTTCTGAATCATTTGGAAAAACAGAAACACAAAAGTAAAATCCAGTGACTTTTTATCCCCCTTCTAAAATAATCCACATCCAATCATATTCATTTCTTTATTCTCTCTCTTATAATATCTGTAACGACCCTAATTTTCGTAAATAAAAATTTCATTTAAAAATTTAATTAACTAATTTAAATTTCGGATTAATTGGAATATTTTTCTATTAAATATTATTTAATTCCTTTGATTCGAATAAATATAAACTTAGCCATGTATACGCACGTGCGAGGCCGAGTAACACATCCGATACACTATCGTCACACCTAGGGACCGAGTTTAATACCCGAAACCTACCCAACCGCCATTCCTACCCTTACCAACCGCCTTGGTACCATCTAGTTCCTTTATCTCTCAACCCTAGGATCTTGATACTAACCAAGTTAGAGTTAGTTAGAGTTAGAGAGAGAGAGAGAGAGAGAGAGAGATTCGGTGAGAGAGAGAGAGAGAGAGAGAGAGAGAGAGAGAGAGCTTGGAGAGGAGAGTGAGGTGGAGTGTGTAAGTGTACATAAGTACACTTGCATATGTAAGATTCCTTGGTTGGTTACTTGCACAAGCAAGTTAGGGGATTTGGAAGATTCCCACCTAGCCTACATTTTGTACCCAACTAGTTAGAGTAAGCCTTGTTGTTTTGGTAGTAGCCTATACATAACCTCTCCATACATGTATTTTGTGTATATCTAACCTTACAAACACCCTATAACTAAGGTTACCATGCAAAACCTACACAACTAGGAGCATATATTCCCTCACTATACTTTCTCACCCCCACATTAATATACTCTCACCCAAGATTCTCCCTTTACTTGCAAGAAACCACCTAAACTAGCCCTAAACCTAGAGAATCTCCTAGGGTACTTGTCATGTGCATGGCAAGCATCACACTTTCTCCCCCACACACCCAAAATTTCGGCACTATGTGTGTGTGTGCGTGCCGTGAGTGAGAGAGAGGAGAGGGAGGTCCAAGTTTGCCTATTTATAGCCACCTTTTGTGTGCTTTGTACCACCTTTGCTCTTTCCTCATTTGTATTGTCTTTCTATTTCCCAACAAACCACCAACCACTACCACTTCTAGCCAACCTCTTTGAGTCCTAATTAGCTTCTTGTTGAGCTAATTAGTAAGCAAGTTAGGAGTCTCTCAACCAAGGAATAGCTTTTCAGCTTCCGGTTTACACCCGGAAACTAATGTAGTTTACTAAACTAACCTTCTATTGAGTTATATCTAGAATAATTATGATGTTCTAATTAATTTTCCAAACATGATTTTAGAGTTTGATTGAGTTAATTTACACACACAATAAGTGAATAAGCATGTTACTTGGTGTTTAAGAATGAGGTTTTTATGTTGAAAAAATCAACAAGAATGTTAATGAGATTCTAATTAGAGTAGTTCTTCATGAAATTAAAAATGAAATTAGTAAGATTAAAGTGATTAGAAGATTATTAGAAGTGATTAGAAGTTGTATAATTTCCTAGACAAGTTCTAGCATGACTATGTTAACCTTTCATGGAAGAATTAAGTGTTCATTAATAATTCAATAAATGGTTATTATTAAGATGATTTTCCTAAAATAATGAGTGTACTATAGTTGGTGAGAAATTGTTAGAAAGAAAGAATAAATACACTATGAGAATTTTTGTAAGAAAGTATGATATTTTAAATGAATAAATGTGAAGAGAGAAATTTCTATAAAAGTTTACTAGAAATGTTTTTACTAGATTATTGTGAAGATAATTTCTGGACTTGATAAAAAGCAAGGAAATAAATAGAGAAAGAGTTGATGAAATTTTCTAGAAAGAAAATTTTTACTAATTAAAGAAAGAGATAACTTGAAATGAAATTATTGGAAGAAAAGTTTCCTAGAAATTAAAGAGTACATTTTTGGAAGAAATGGAATATTTTGAAAACTCATAATTAATAGAGCTAAATTTTGATAAAGGAATTCTAGAAAAGAAGTATGTGATTAATTGATTTTTGAGAAAACAAATTGACTAGCTTTATTTCCTTGGAAAGGATAAAAAGAAAAGATAGAAAATGAGGTTGATGAGAAAAGAGATTAAGAGAGTTAGAAATATTACTTGAAGAAAGTTGGAGAAATAAATGTGAGATTTTAGGTGAGGATATATTATAGAGAAATGGTGGAATTAATTGTATGATTTTATGTAGAAAAATGACCAAGTGAAAAGAATTGAGGTTTAGAGGAAATTACCGAATATTGCATGAGCATGACTATACATGTGGCGTTGAGAGCGTACGCGATACGATTACAACACAGAACTTGAAAATTTCGAATAATGTTTTGCGAGAAATTAGAGATGAGAATGAAAATGGATTTTTAAACGAGAAATGAGATTTTCGGGAAATGAGATAAAACGAAATTTGAAATGATATGTGATGAGATGAATTATTACCACCTCAAGTTCGTGGAGAGAACTTGGAGGAATGGTCGTGATGTGGTAGTGCAGCGAGAGTGCCACTTCCAGTTCGTGGAGAGAACTTGGACGTTTGGGCTAAGCGTGCACAACACACGGTGAACGGACCTCATAAACAGACTGGTTAAGTTCAGTGATATGAGACGGCCGGGACTGTGTCATGTGAGTCGCGGGGTAGACAGACCGTGCAAACAAGCTGTTAACATCGGTGATGCATGACAGCCGGAACCTCGAGCAGAAAGGTTGGTGCCGTTAGTTGAGAGGAGGCGTAAATGGACCAATAACTTTCGAGTGATGTGAGATATATGAAATTTGAAGAAGAATGCTGAAAGAGGCACTGATTTGAGAAAAACGGATTTTTGAGAAATTATTGATAAATGAGATAAAACGAGAAAAATGATTAAGATTGTTGCACGAAACGACACGTGGCAAACTTCGAGATATTGAGACGAGATATTATTTTTTGCACACGTTTACTCTGAACCGCATTGATAGCATGAGGCATTCCATGGTTTTACCGCACATAAGTTATATGTATTGTTTTCACAACATATTGTTCTAGAATTACTACTTAGAAGTTTAGTATAGTGAACTTCTGGGTTTTGCTCACGGTGTTGCATTCGTGTGACCCTGGCATAATACCATGATGTTGCCTATGTGACTCGAACGTATTATAACAGATTATCTAGATGGACAGGAACACTATTGTGGAGACCAGTCGGTTGGAGCAGGGATTGCTGCCGGCATGGGGAATGACCCGGCGTAGGGATAGACGTCACCCTAGGACCACCCCAATTACTATTTATATTATGATTTTAGATATTGTAATTTGGATTGAAGTTTAGAGATTTAACTTAATGGTTGTTGTAATAACACTATTAACGTGCTCAAATCTTTAGGGCGTTACAGCTTGGTATCAGAGCTTTAGGTTCAACCCCCGGCCTTGGTAAATGGGTAGACACTAAGCTAGTAATAAAAGACTAAAGAAAACAAGAGATAGAACCCAATAAGAGTTATCTCTCCTTTGTGCTTTATTGAGTCTATGTGACAGCACTGATTAGACATTTCTTTGTGTAGATGGCCCCTATGAGCCCCGAGTTGCTAGAAGAGATCAGGGAATTCAAGAGGAGGTTTAGCATGCCACTAACGGAGCTTGATCCAGACTTTGACTATTTGACCCACTAATTGCTTATGACAGCCTATCTTCGCGAGCACGGCAGATTTTCGCCCACTGCCTTAAGTGATTCTATGAGAGTGACCCGGAGGAACCAGAAGATAAGGGAGGATATATATCTCACCCGGAGTTTGAGGATGATGAGAGTGATGAAGATGAGGAGGACATGTTTGAGGAAGATGATGGACCCCCACCTGGTTTTGACTTTAATGATTGGTTGGCTGACTATGAGGCCATAGAGATGGAGGTTGCCTAGGAAGAGAGCTTGGAACTCCAGGAATCTGAGCCCGAGAGCGAGGTGGATGACCCTATACCCTACCCATTGGGAATCTCATTGCCACACTTTTCCTTTTGGCACAGCCACATGAGTAGCCTTCAGCCCGGCACCTACTGCTACATTGAGGTTTTCCCTATTTACCCCTGTTCGATGAAATCGCAAACCCAGCAGTACTTCATGGGTCTGATCTGCATCATCCAACCATGTGTGGACCACCATTATACCCTAGATGTACCTCGAGGCTATGCATGTGTGTTCTCTAACAAGGTGTTGTTTACTCGAGTGTTTTGTACCCAACCTGCCAATGAACACCGGATCATCTCTGACCATTTCGATTTTGGAGATATGGAGACCTACACCGAGGTGCCCATCCATAAAGACCCCTACCTTGATCCAACAGGACATTACTATCAGAACTCAAGGTTGAGGATCACTTGGAGGTGTTATGGACTGACGGAAGTGACGGTGGAGAGGGAGAGCACCATGAGAGCTCATTACCCGGGGATGTTTCTGTAGACGGGTGTATGCTGATGGAGTATATTAGCTAGGACCTAGCCGTAGTTAGGCTATCTATTCTGTATTTGGACTATTTTGGTTGTACTATTCTGACTATCCCAAGGGTCAAACTTAGACCCTATTTTTGTAACAAGTCTATGGACTTGTCGGCTTGTAATAATAATTAGCAATTCCAGTACTAGCACTCACAGTTTCGTAGCATTTTTCGTAGAATTCCTATTGATCTGCCTCTGTCTATACACTTAAGTTTAATATATAATTCCTATCTTGTAGGTTATGGCTTTTGTCACCCTGCCTGGAGAGGAGTATACTGCCAGTCTGTCCTGCACTCAGCTGCCAGTCTGTCCTGCACTCAGCTTATGACCATGCTAGACAGTGCACTAATGGACCCTACACTATCCCAGTACCGACCTTTTCCCCTGCCAGCTACGCCACCAGTACTGATGTACCAGCCCAGGCTTGTCTATGATCAAGACTTCGGATGCAGCCTGTATGAGATCCCTATGATGGAGCAGCTACCGCCCTTGCCTGCACCGATAGAGCCGACGTATCAGTTTGACCTAGCCATAGCAGATTTAGCGTCATTCAATGTTGAGCCGTATTGTTTCAAGATTCCAGTGCTAGAGCCGCTAGTGGAAGAGTCCCCGCTTACCCCAGATTAGGTCTTTGAGCAGATGATGCAGCGTCACGAGGTTGAGTTGACCATGGCCGAGTGAGCTCATGGAAAGGCCCTTAAGGCCCACTTTCATATCTAGTAGTCGACCCTGATCAACATAGTATGAGCTGATTTTATTGTATTAGGATTAGTATTTTGGTTTGTAACTTGTTGTATTGGATGTAGAACTCGGCTGATGTACGTTTTGACCACTGTATCGACATCATGCCTCAAATATTGTATTGTATGCATGGCTTATCTATAAAATATCGGATTTCGATTTCCTAAATAAACAAATCTTTTACTCATTAGACTTATTCCCCAAACAATTTCTAGCACTTAGATGGCAAACACGCGGAACAAACGTAGAAACGGAGACGATTCTTCTTCTAACGGAACCAATGGAGCTGACATTGCACAGCTAATGCAAGCATTCATCGCTGCCCTTAACGCTAACCGACCCCCACCCATAGTTAATAACAACCATCCACCTGCCCCTATGAACCGCATGCAAGCCATAAATGAATTCTGTAAATGTTGACCCCCTGCTTTTCACGGAGAACCTGACCCGATTGTAGCCGAGGCTTGGCTCAAAAGCACCAAGGTTATTCTGAGTACTTTGGGAATTGAAGAAGACGGACATCGTGTAGCACTTGCAGCTTATCAGCTACAAGGAGAAGCTAGATACTGGTGGGAACTAATTGAGAGTGCCCATAATGTCAACACCATGACATTTGCGGAGTTTGAGAATCTGTTTCTCGATAAGTATTTTCCTGCTCCGGTTAGACAGGCCAAGGTTCTAGGATTTTAGGAATTGCGCCAAGGTTCTATGATTGTGTCTCAGTATGCAGCAAAGTTCGAAGAGTTGTCCCGCTATGCTCTTGCTTTAATTCCCACTGAGGAAGCTAAGGCAAGGAAGTTCGAATGGGGACTTGGCTCTACCCGCAGAACTGTTGTGGGACTTGGATTCCCCACTTATGCAGAAGTGGTGAATTGTCTTGTTGAGATTAGAAAGCAAGAGGAAAGACTTCCGCAAAGAAGAAACCAAGTGAGGGAGGAAGTGGAGGACCGATTCGTACCAACCAGAACCACCATGCCAGTAACAACCGTGGACCCTATCCAGCTAGACCAAACCCTAACCAAACCCATCACCAGAACTAGAGGAAGAGCAACAACCGGCAAGGACCGTCAAGTTTGGGACATGAGAGTCAGTTAGTACGATGTTACAATTGTTCCTAAGCATCTGATTATATCACCTACAACCGCCACACCCTAGGAAGGACTCGACAGATGAGCTTTGGGGAATCGCGGTCCATAGCAAGATTAGAATTACGGGAAACAACTTATACAAAGCAGACCAACGAGGCCAAAGACCCACTGAATCGATTGAACGAGAACCCGCCGGATAGAGCCGCGACCAAGTACGGGGAGGATGTATTTTTGCACTGCAGGCCGATGGTGAAGGAACAAGACCCGATGGTGATCCAAGGTACACTGATACTATTCAGAACTTACATACAAGCCTTGTTTGATACTGGAGCATCGCATTCGTTTATTTCCTCGATGTTTGTATCTACGTTAGAGCTAGAAACTGAACCCCTAAGAACTAGCATGACAGTAGTATCGCCACTAGGGGATAAGATACCAGTCACACTTATCTGTAGGGAGTGCAAGATAGAAGTCTCTAGTGCCCAATTGACTTGTGATTTGCGCGTGATGGAAATGAAGTATTTCGACGTGATATTGGGAATGGATTGGTTATCTAGGCATCGAGCAGTCATGGACTGTCGTCAAAAAATAGTAACGGCTCTTACCCCTAAGGGAATCCGTTTCTGATTTAAGGGTGATAGACAAACCATGAATTCTACGACTAGACACTCGAAGAGGCAGAACCAATTGTGTGGATGGCTTGCTAGTCTCCAATTGGAAGAATCTGACCAAGAGAAGCCTAAACTGCCGCACATTGTCTGTGAGTATGCAGACGTGTTTCCAGAAGATCTTCTCGGATTACCACCTAAGAGAAATATAGATTTCACCATTAAATTGCAACCCAGAACCGCACTGATCTCCATAGCCCCATACCGTATGGCGCCAGCTGAGTTGAAGGAGTTGAAGATTCAACTACAAGAACTGTTGGATAAAGGATTTATTTGACCTAGTACTTCACCATGGGGAGCGTCGGCATTATTTGTGATGAAGAAAGAGGGAACCCTTCGTCTATGTATCGATTATAGGCAATTGAACCAAGTAACAATTAAGAACCGCTATCCATTGCCTAGGATCGATGACCTGTTCAATCAGTTGAGAAGAGCAACATGTTTCTCAAAGATTGGTCTGAAATCTGGATATCATCAATTGTGAAAAACTGTTCAGATCAAGCCCTTCCTGTTTTTTTTTTTGCTAATTTCTCACGTGGGCCTTAAAAAACACCTTTTAAACACTTTAGATGGTTCGGATCATCGAAATTTGATCAGGATCAATGAGGTGTGGATTTTTTAAAAATCCGGGATCCTTGATAGGAAGTGTGGTGTTTATATATATACTATACATGGTTCGGATCGGATTGGAACCAGAACCATGATCGTAAATCCACAAACCAAACCATTGACTACGGATTTTAATTTTTTTAAACCAGACCAAACCACGCTATTAAAAAACAAAACCAAACCTTAGGACTGGATTCACGGTTTGACGGGTTTTTTGTTCACCCCTAATCAAAAGGCATAAAACAGTTTCCTATGTTTTTTATTTTCACCACAAAAAATAAAAAAATCTACACAAGCTTCTACAATTGCATTCGATGCAGTTTCAAGTTCTGAAATCGTTGCATGATAGTCTTTAAGTCGATACTATCAGATAATCCCTCCGTCCCAAATCATTGCTTCTACTTCACTTTTTGAACCAATTATCTATATTTTATAATCTATAATTTTTCTATGATTTTAAAATTTATGTTTGATAAAATTAATTGATATCTATCGAACAAGATTCATATTAGATATATAAATGATTAAAAATTAGAACAGTTTTTTTAGAGGTCCCAATTCTGAAATAATAACTAGGAGCAACAATTTCGGACATAGGAAGTACTTCCTTAGTAAGACAGATCAACCTCTCCATATCATCAAAAGAACAAAACAAGTGACTAGGATTAAGTCACACAAAAAGGAGGGATGAAAGGTTGGGAATTATCATGTGGTATCAACCCTAAATTTATGGGGGTTAATTTATCAATTTTATAAAAAACATTAACGTAGTAGTAGTATTTATTTTTCTTGCCGTCAGGTCGGCTGACCCCCCACATTTCCATGTAGCGTTGCCCCTGCCAGGGTGGGTGTTATGCGATAGGTGTTGTGTGTCATGTTCTGCGGCAAAACTACATTGTTTAGCTTGATTTTTATGCACACCTCCAAAGCTTCCAAGAGCCTTGTTTGAAAGAAAAGAAAAAAAAAAAACCATTACAAAGTACTTAAACCCAAAGTGCATAAATCCAAGTGTTTAAACCCATTATACCCTAGCCAAATAGCCTAAATCTTATGCAATTGAATCCCAAAATTGAACCTCAAAATTAATTCTCCAAACAGGATCCTTGGATATCTAAGGAAAATGAGCAAAACGACATAGTTTTGTCGCACAGCGCCTCCCCCCAAATTCCAAAAAAATGGTGATTATTTAATTACCTCATAATAATATTATAGTAGATTGGTGTGCAATAATTATCTCCAATATGGCTTCAGCCCGGACACACTTTTTAATAGTACGAACGACAAATGTGGGGTACACGTAATATAAATTATTCCTTATACATACATCCAAAAGATTAGGAATCAAAATGAAGTAAACGTAATTTTTATGTAAAAAAATTAGGTTCTCCAACAAATCTACATACTACTGCTACATCAGCAACAAATATCCTAATATGCGAAATTTAGGGGGACAATAACGGATTTTCCATTGTTTATGAAAGTGAATGGGGTTGACTTTGTAGGAGACTAATCAGTGTCTCAGTGATTGGGGAGTTTATTTGGGAGTGAGTTAACCCCTTCCCTCTTCCCTGTGTTCTCTCTCTTTATCGACCGGAGGAACCAAGGAAGGAAGGAATAGCACAAGGAACTCATCATACTCAATTCGATCGAGAGAGAGAGAGAGAGAGCAAAGAAAGATGCATTTGAGCGAGAACGAGGGGATCGAGAGGAAGACGTTCGTGGTGACCGGAGGGCTGGGTTTTGTTGGGTCTGCTCTATGCCTTGAGCTCGTCAGAAGGGGTGCTTACCAGGTTCGGGCATTTGACCTTCGAACCACTTCCCCCTGGTCTACCGATCTCCTCAACAAGGGCGTCCACCTAATCCCAGGTTCCTTTTCTTTGTATCTATACATTCCAATATTCTGATGATCAATCTATGTTCTTTCTTCTTTATGACGATTTCGGGTATTAAGTTTACGATTCTGGTACAAAATTGCTTTATTAATTGTATTAGTGTCGTTTACAGCCCATCCCTTCGGAATTGAATTACTTGGTCATGAAACAAAAGAAAGGATATCAGAGTTTCTCATCAAATTAGGTTCATTGATTTATAAAAGATGATATTTTTTTGAAATGTTTCCTTTCCCTTCCTCTCTATCTCATCAAGATGCTGAAGATCACCCTTTCTCACCATCAAAAGCAATGATCGTGAATCTTTCCTGGGTTACAAGATCTTGTTTTTGTGACAAATTTCTTTCTGATTTACTTTTTTCGGTACAAATGAATACCCTACTGTCCTATTTTCTATTCTACTTTCAAGTTTGAACTTTGAAATTCATTTTTTTCCCCTTTTGGACAATGCGATTCCAGTACCCAATTTGGTCAACACTATATAGTTTCCTTCGTTTGAGATTCTGACATCCCTTGTGCCTTTTATTATAGTAGGAATACGGAAAGGAAAAGAACGTAAGTAAATCATTTTGATTCTTTCAAAGTAAAATGTATTGGTTCTTTCCCACAAATGTCAAGATCTTTGCCCAATTAAGCCTAATAACAAAATTAGGTTAAGGCTGATCCGAGGAATTTTGCTCCTGTCTTCTGGAATACTGGTGGAACAGAACATCAGTTCCTTGTTTTCTCAGCAACCGAGTGAAGCACGTGGGAGCTTCAGCTGCATGCTTCCTTTTTGGTTTTTCACCCTGCTGGTTGTTACCTTCTAAATGTTGGCGGATTGCCTTCGCTATGCTATATTAACTGCCAGCCACAATTATCTTATACACTGCACTGCAATGTAATTTTGCTAAATTCTGATACTGACAGGAGATATCAGTCTCAAACAAGATGTCCAAAAAGCGTTACGGGGAGCAGATTGTGTTTTTCACCTTGCTTCTTACGGCATGTCTGGAAAAGAAATGCTCCAATATGGCCGTATCGATGAGGTGAATGTCAATGGAACGTGCCATGTCTTGGATTCTTGTGTTGAGCTAGGGATCAAGAGGCTTGTTTACGTGAGCTCGTGTAATGTCGTCTTTGGGGGGAAAGAGATTGTCAATGGCAATGAAAGCTTGCCCTACTTCCCGCTCGACGATCATGTTGATCCATACAGCCGCAGCAAATGTGTTGCTGAACAGTTGGTTCTAAAGAGCAACGGGCGGCCTTTCAAGTAAGTAAGAGATTATATCGTTAGCAATCAAGCAGAGGTTAAATTGTGCATACCCCTAGATAAGCATGTGATGCCTTGATAGCACTTCTAGAGGAGATCACCACTGTTCAGACTTTAGGCAAGTCTTCAATTTCCTTATATATAGTTTGATTCTCTTCACTTTAACCTTGAAAATCCCAGCAATCAGAATGAAGAGATAGTCTTTTCAAAACATTCTGAATGGGCCCCTTCCACAATTAGAGGGTTTCCATGGGATGTATGGCGTCCTTCTTCCAATTATTTTGTTGAGATTATGAATAGCTCTTCTCACTTTTCTACATTATGTATGTTATCTAAAAAAGGCCTAAATAGTTCAACATATCAGGGTGAAACTATCCTTTCTTAAGGGAGACTTAAATATCTTGCTATAAAGTAGGTTATAGACCGTGTTTCAGATTTGCAATAGCACATGGCAAGGGGAAACCTAGGTACAAGTTTCCTTGTTGTGGCTTAATTTCATACAGTATAAGAAAAAGAAAAAGGGACTTAATTCCATCTACCTTGTAACATTCACTTATGTAGGATGATTCTATGTTGTGTAGGAAGAAGAATGGGCATCTATATACCTGTACAATTCGTCCAGCTGCTATATATGGACCAGGTGAAGAGAGACACCTTCCCCGTATTGTAAATCTCGCGAAGTTAGGTCTTCTTCCTTTCAAAATTGGTGAATCAAGAGTGAAGATAGACTGGGTTTACGTTGATAACCTTGTGCTGGCCCTTATATCGGCTAGCATGGGACTCTTGGATGACATTCCCCAGAGAGAAGGACGTCCAATAGCTGCTGGTCAACCATACTTCATATCAGATGGTAACGTCTCAATCCATTTGCTATAACTCTATACTATGTTGTGTGGCGACTGAAGCTATTAATTGTTCAAGTGCTTGACCTTTCAACTTTTTGCCACCTTTTTACTTTTTGACATGCTTGTTATTATTAGGCTTTCTGATGTCTCTTCTATTTACAGGTTCTCCTGTCAACAGTTTTGAGTTCCTTCGTCCTCTACTCCAGAGCCTGGAATATGACATGCCAAAGACATCCTTAGCTGTCCCTCATGCCCTTCTTATAGGAAAGATATTTTGGTTCATGTACACTATCTTATATCCATGGTTGAACCGAAGGTGGCTTCCTCAACCATTGATTCTTCCTGCTGAAGTGTACCAGGTTCACTCCTAAATTTCCTACGTTTTGGGTGTATGTATGGAAAACAACTAACGGCTTGTTTTTTGCACAGATAAGATGTTGGGTGGATAAGGAGGAACAGTGGATAAGAGGTCGATATTTTTTTAGGGGGGATTAGTAAATCAGGGGGGTTGCTTATACTTGTTTTGAACAGAGTCAATAATGTAATAAATTACTTGGTTGTACTCATTAAATTATTGCAATGAGAATATTTTTATTGAACAAAAATAAAATAAAATTGAGGGGTAATTTGGTCTTTTTGTTCACCGGATTGAAGCTTCCCCCCTCCCTTCTCCCCCTTCCTTATCCCCGTAATGAACACCCTCGATTATCCCACCCCACCTTAACCCGTCACCAAAACAGGCCCCAAGGAGAAAGTAACTCAGACTTAGTATGCTTGTATGCTTTAATAGAAAAAAACAAGGAGATTTTTGGACTCAAATATATCTCTTCCCTTGTAACCCATGTAATGCTACCTACCCTTTCTTTTATTGTTCCCGTACTAGGAAAGGTCATGTCTTAGGTAGGGAGGTGAACTGTCTGAGGTTGATTCCTCCTTTGATCTTATGAAGGGTTATCTATACCTCTAGTCTACCACCTTCGATTTAAGAGGCTAATGCATCAGATTGCGACTTTGTTTCGCACATACAACTGATTTTACTGTTGCTACAGTTGTTACTTGAATCAGACAGGAAGTGTAATATAAAATTTGGTAGATTGGTTCAATTTTTAATTATTCAAAAACCATTATCTACTTGCTTCTGTTTTCTCGTATGTATGAGGTGGCATTCACCTTGTTGTTTGCCAAGGACATGCTCAGTATGCCCCCAGAACAAGAGAAACATGTTTCACGGATTTCAACTGTATTCTGTACTAATCATGTCAGATAAATGTTTCACTTCACAGGTTGGCGTTACTCATTACTTCTCTATCGTAAAAGCAAAGGCAGAGCTTGGTTATGTCCCTTTGGTGAGTCCTCGAGAGGGCATGGCTGCGACCATATCATACTGGCAAGAGAGGAAAAGGAGAAGTTTGGATGGGCCTACAATTTATGGATGGCTGTTCTGCATAATTGGAATGACTGCGCTGTATCTTGCTGCACATGGGCCAGATTTTGGACCTGTGTCACTGATTAGAGGTGTCCATCTTTTCTTCTTCCGGTCTATGTGGGTATTAAGAATGGTTTCCGTTATTACTACAGCTTTTCACATTGGTGAGGCTATCTATGCATGGCACCTGGCAAAAAAGGTGGATCCTTCTAATTCCAGAGGGTGGTTTTGGCAGACTCTTGCTCTGGGGTTTTTTTCATTACGGTTCCTGTTGAAGAGAGCCAAGAAGAACCTATGTTGATGTAATCCTTTTCTGCATAATTCTGTGATAGCAGTTTCTTATAGGCAGTAAACTACAGCATTCAGCTTAAGGATGGATTTTTGCACTCTGGATTTGTGTTATCATGTGAAGAACCACTACGGTTCTCTCAGTCTGACAGTACCAGAGTCCAGGCTCAATTGAATTTATCTATTCTAAACAACTGGGTTGGTTTCAAATCTCTTTTCTTCATTTCTTGATGCTCCTCATCATTTAATTCACCTATTTCTCTCTATAAGACCAAGGGACCAAAATCTGCCCGGAAATCCAGATTCCAGGGACCAAATGGCAGACTTGTGAACGTTGAAGGAAATATGTTCCAATGCCATTGGTAAACATTGGACCACGCATTGCATCTGTCATAAAGTTCAGCAACATATTTCGGCTGAAGAAACTGCAATATGCTTTACCATTATCACTCGAGCAAACTAGCAGGAGAAATGAGCAAGAGTAGATAAGGAACCCTAATACATTGATCGCAGGAGAAATAAGTTGACAATTAAACACCTGAGAGGCAGAGACTACAAGAACAGCCAAAACACAGGCAAACTAAATCAACGTCCTAACTACAGAATCCGGAAAGACACATCTAACTACTACAAGGTTGACTATTTCCCACAACAACGTCAAACAGAAAGCCGCCAGTTGTCCTTATTCCGTCCCACTAAAACAACACATTGTGCAATACGGATCTCTCCATGGGTGAAGGAATTAGCTAACAAACAGTAGGGGGAGAGCCTGTGCTAATACAAATTAGTGTGAAGACCAAGCTGCTGAAAGATCACCTCCATGGCATGCTCAACATGCCTTGGGGGTTAGTGTTGTTGCCTGAGCTGTGGTTGACTGGGCTCCCGCCCCACCAGAGGATTTCGCTGAGGGTCCCATGGGATGGAGGGCTGCTTACTCCTGTTGTACCGAAACCAGGGGTAAGCTTTGGTGGAGCAGAAAGGGTTTCCGCTTGGTTTATAGGATTTGATTCCTTGTGACCATCAGCAATGAAACTGCCCACGATTACCTGTAATGGAGGATGAAGCACATCACTGTTGGTGCCATTGGACACAAAGTCCAGCACTATCAATGTAACATAACCACCAAAAAGGTCAACGCAAGTCTGCTTTTATCAAAGAAAGATATCTGCATTTAGGGATGGCAATGGATCGGTTTGGTACGGGTTTTGCGATTACCATACCCAAACCCAAAGTATTTATCTATACTCAAATCCAAACCGATGGGTATGAATTTTAGTGCACCATAACCAAACCATATGGATTTGGATTTTATCCAAATCGCACCAAACCCGCATTAATATTCATTTCATTAATGAACATGTGAAGCAAAAAGATTATATATTAAAATAAAAAGATAATATATCATATGATTTTTCTATTAAACATCTAAATTCGACAAAAACAAAGAAAAATAACTACTAAACAATAAACTTTTCTTAAGAGGTTCATATGGAGACTCTTGAGATTTTTAAAGGATTTGAAAAGAATAAGGATGGAGATAAAATAAAAAATCCCTGAAAGTTATGGATTGAAAAATAAAAATTACATGTACATAAAAAATAATATTTATATTTATAAATATATATATATATATATATATATATATATATATATATATATATATATATCCTATAAATAATATTATATGGATCGGTTTGGGTTTGGTTTTGGCCGAATACTTGCTAAGACCAAACCCAAACCCAAATCCAAACCCGCTGGGTATTATGTTTTCAAAACCAAACCCACTCCATGGGTAGGAAAAAATATAAAAAACCGCACCAATTAGGTCGGTTTGGCTTGGGTATCCATCGGTTTTGGGTGAAATTGTCATCCCTATCTGCATTGTACAATCAGCAGGGGCAACGGAAAGGATTTAAACAAACTAGTTGGCTTACAACTACAAATCACCAAGATAGTCGCAAGTAAAATACAGAACACAGTAAATTGAAAAAAATATTCGGAAAACCAGTTTTCTTGCTGAAAATGCAAATGGGTGTGCTTTTTGAAAATTTACTGTGTAAAAATGACAGACATCTAAGCAAAAGATTTGCTAGCAAAGCAGATAAACCTGAACAGGGGATGCGGCAGTGAGAAGCCCAGCAACACAACCACCCAAAACACGTCCATCGGGTCCAGCCAATGCAACACTCAACCCACCAGTTCGGCTCCTCTGACCACCAACCTCTGTCAGCAGAAACGAGCCAGACAGTGACAGAATCTCAAATCGCCCCTGTTCACAAAGTAAGGCCAACAATTAGGCAAAAATATATGAAGTGATTTCAAGGGGAAAAAGAAAAAGTAATCTCAAATCAATTGTGGCAGCTGTCTGACACATAGCAGGTGTGAACTACAGTTCCACAATCATACAAACACCGATCCATAATAATACAAACCTCATATGTTGCAGTTCCACCAGATGTGGCCGCTTGGCGAAGAGTAACATTGGATATGGCACCATTTGCAGAAAGGATGCAAACTGCTCTGGGACCATGCTGAGAGAATGACATTATCTTTGATGACACATCCTGAAAATGATATACTTCCAAACATTAATTAAAAATAATTACGACATAAATGGTACTCGAGAAAAGAAATCTTCGAAGCAACTGCCATTTTCTCTCGATGTCGGTATGTGGTTCTTTCTGTCTATTGTGCGCATAATTGGCCCTTTTCCAAACCCTCCCGCTGTCCAGCGGAAAACATAGAAAGAGGTACAAGGGCTTGAAAGTAGATAATACGTTCAAAGGTGGCTATCCACACTATATGAACTAACCATCTTCACCACTTCCCTAGGATAGGGTTCCAGAGCATGCAGAATTTAATGTCTGTCAGAAAAGAAGAACAATGGATGCAGGAGATGCAACTCTGTAAAGAAATTTCCATAGTCAATTACATAGGGATTAACTCTTCCATAGTCAAGTACATAGGGATTAACTCAAGCTTTTTAATTACAAATCTTGAGTTCAAAGTCAGTTCTGACAAAATTTCACCGATCTAATAACTATGTGGAACATCTAGAGATGCACACAGAAGCGATTCAGGTAATATGCAAGAAATGCATATGCAATATTACCAGCCCTAAGGAAACGAATACTGCAAATCCACAAGAAAAATAGTTTTATTTCACCCTTCTAATATAACTCCTAATCCAGCTTAGAGTCCCAAAAAAAAATTGGCATTCACTAATGTAAAGGTACAAACTGATGTCTGCATGGATAAATGAAGAAACAGGAAAGGACAGAAACCTCTCCAGCTTTCACGGTGATAATATGTGGTGTGAATCCAACTCCTGCTGCTCCTGCAATCAAAAGCATGAGTTAGAAAATTACACTAATATATGTCCATAGAACTGTGAATAGCAAAACAGCAACATAAAGCTTCAATGCCAAATTGTCAAAACGGAAAGGCAAACAAGGAAAGTTCAATGCACGTTATTCACTTAAATCACAAAATTTATAATACACCAGAATAGAGCCAAATTGCTCTCTCTTCTAATCACAAAATGGAAAACTGAGGAAATATGCATATTTTGTAATTAACAAGGAAATCGGAGAAGATGTGTAGCTTTGGGAATGGAGAAACTCATCCAAAATACCTATGTCAAATTGAGCCCTCCTTGAGAACATATCAAGCAGTACAATTTATATTTGTAAAACCACTTAAACAATTTCTCCCACAAACAAATCGTAAAAATGGCATTAAAGCAACATCTTTATCAAGTAATCAAGGGAAACAATGAAAATACCAGACCTCAGTCTTTGTTTGTGGAAGAAAGAAACAAACTGTATTAATCATTCAGATTCCAATATCAGTCTAGAATCTGGGTTCTTAAAATGTCTTGTTCTACTTTTGGGAATCTAATTGTTCCAGATTTACAGCCACAAAAGGAAATTAGCTTTTTGCACTGACATCTTCGCACATTAATAGAATTTAAAAAGCCAACAGAGACAACAACACAAATGCATAACATGAAAGGGCAAAAATGTAATTTAATCATATAGGAATCTGGAGTCAGACCAGGTAGCAATACATTTCCTTTCTTTTTCCAATTATTAATCCATTCATCCACTTGACTCCTTATCCATATTACTCAATATCAAGTACTATGCAGCAGCAAGCAATTTCATTTCCTTTTATAATCCAAACTGATTAACCACTTTTAACCAAGGAAGCAAAAGAAGAAACTAGAAATCCATTCCCTAATCAAAATAATCAAACTCTAAGAATAGGTCAAAAGAACTGTTTGCCTTCTATAGCATCACCAAAGAAAAGAAAAGAAAAAAAATCATATTTCACCCAGCACATTCAATAAATGGGTTAATGTAGTACGGGGTGGTTTACCAAGCGCTTCCATTTGCTGTTTCTTGCTGGGCCCAGGTGGTCGACCTCTAGCTTTCTTCAACGAAGACGGTGAGGCTGGACCTGGAGTATGGGACGGCGGAGAGAAAGTCCCGGTGGCTTGAGAAGCGACGGCGGCAGGACGCGGAGCAGCCACCGGAGTCAGGCCCAACGCTATGGCGCCATCTGGGCCATACTTTCTGGGCCTCCCTCTCTTTTTCTTCACGGTTTCCCCCACATTCACGTTTAAATTATGCGGTACGATGGCGACCGATGCCTGACCATCAACGGTAGCGCCACCGCCACTTGTGGCCGGCTGGAACGGAGTTGAGCTTCCGGCGAGTGGTTTGTATACGGCTGTGCCGTCGGAACTGTTGCTAAGACGTATGGTGTGTGTGATTGGCTGTGACGACGCCGGCGGCGTGTTGTGAACGCCGATTGTGAACGAACTCATCATCACTGCTGCTCCTGTCTCAGATCCCGACATTTTTCATCTCCAAATTACTCTGCAGCAAAAGCCAGTAATTTTTTTTGATTGAATCCTCACTCATCAACGAACAGTATAAAGCCCTTAAAATCACATCTTGAACAAGTTTGAAGAAACCAAATCCTGGTGAAAAACTTTCAAATGAAGAACGCACTTCACTGGACAGGGCAACCAACAAAACAATAGAAATGGAAAAGTAAAAATGACTGGCAAAAATTACTGAGATCAAAGCAGGGAGTTCAGAAATCTAAAAACTGAAACTTTAAATGACCAAAATCTTCAGACATCTCAAAATTCAACAATGAAAATGCACAATCTTCACCTGAAATCTCGCCGTAAAATCTAGTAGACATAATTTTTCGAAAGAAAAAAAACCCTAAAATGTGCAGGAAATTTGATGACCTGGAAAATCACGGATTCGAGTAAAAAATTAGCAGATAATTTGGAATTTCTGAAGAGATCGAGCAAAAAATCTAAAATAAAGCTAGGAAATTACTACATCATACGGCAAGGATCAGTTTCGCAAAAATAAAAAAGAGTATTTTTTAAGTTTTATAATCGTATAAAAAAGGACAAAATCACAGGAAAATTAGAAAACTGCAGAAAAAATCAGGAAAATTGAATTCACTTACCAATAAATAGGGAAAAATTGTGAAGCTGAAAAGAAATATAGAGATCGAATATATTTGTAAGGTTTGCGAATGGAGAAAGAAAAAGGGGCTCCGGGAAGGGGTTTTCTACGGAAATGAATTGCAGATAGCTGTAAATATTTATTTATTTATTTTCAAATTCTTTTTCCCAATATCGGCGTTTCCACTTTTTCGTAACTTCTCACTGCTGTCTCGGCAATTTAAAAAAAAGTAGGTAAAAAGCAGTTCTATTATTCGGTCGAGTACTAATTTTCATATACTCGCCATCTCGGCCGAGTATTTTCCCGACAGATGAAGTTTTGAACCGTCAGGTGACATGTGTCCGTCACGAGACGGCGAGTATCGTCTTTTGTGTACTTTTGCTGGTAATTGTAGATATTTTGTAGTTTTTCCTTCTGTTTTTTTTTTTGTCGTGATTCTTTTGGTATCCTCTTTTTTAGGTTTGAAGTTATCTTCTTCATTATGGCTCCAACAATACTGAGAATTATTCAAGTGGGTAATTAATTAATCGGCTATTTGTGCCGTTGGAAAAGCACTAGTTTGCATTTAGCTCTTGTCAAACAAAAAAAAGAGGTTCGATCACAAAAAACAAAAAGAGAGATGCAGATTTGAGTGGGAAGAAATATATGAATTATGTGGCTCATTTTATGAAACTTTGTGGCATGAGATATGAATTCTTGGGTGGTTAATTCAACGAATTTTTATGGTGAGGTTGGTTTGGGTGAATTGAAAAAACTAGTTTTTTGATTTTTTGGTTTTGTCTTTATTCAAATTTTTTTTGCATTTGTTGGTTTTCGGTCAATTTTTTGTGGTTTCTTGACTTTTCTCGATGAGAGGAATTTAAAAAGTATAAAATTATTAGCTAAACTTAAAGTTTTGTAAATAAAGACAAAAAAATCCAAAAAACCGATTTTTTGGATTATTTTTTGTCTTTTTTCACAAAATTTTCATAGAGGCTAGTAATTTTATACTTTTTAGATTCCTCACGTCGAGACAAGCCAAAAAATCACAAAAAATCGACTGAAAACTAACAAATGCAAATTTTTTTTGAATAAGGACAAAACTAAAAAAACCAAAAAACTAGTTTTTTCAATTTACCCAAACCATCCCGATTTCTTTCATGAATTTTTGTAAAGTTATTTATATGTGTATTGAAAAAAAATGGAAGAATGTTCAAAACGACGGTCCAAAGTTAAGAATTTCCGTGGTATTATTTGCATTTTTGGGGGTATTATTTATGATTTTTTTTTTATCACATACACAAACTTTCTGTTGTTCACTTACAAGATTTTATGTTGAGTTACTGATTTTTTTGGATCAAAATATAGAAGAAAAAAAAAATTACCATGCACCAATATTTATCCAGCCTCGTCCACAAACACATTTGTCAAATTGACCAATACAAAAAAAAAAATTTGACAAAATTTGAAAGATTTCTACGAAACTAATGAGCAATGAGTATGCGTCTTATGGACCGGACTCGTCCGGTTTTCTAGTAAATCAAGAACCAAACTACTACTTACGGATTACGAATTTGGTGACCAAATTAAACTATAAAATTCATTGAACCAAACGTATCGAAACCATTGATAAACAATTCAATTTTGGTTTTGAACCACGGTTTACTTGAGATTGAGATATCATCTTCATAAACTATTTAAAGTACTTCAAATTGCAAAGATAAATTAAATAAAAATTATAGTAAAATCGATTCTATTAAAATTACCAAAACTCCTAGCATCGACTAACTAAAAGAAGAGTAGAGCAATGAATAGAGTATTAGATTAAAAAATTAGTTATTGACAAAAATATCAATAGACAAGCTCAACAATCGTGTATTTTTAGTATCTTCAAATCATAAGAATATATTTCCGAAGTACCAAAAAAAAATCATAAGAATATATTATGATCATATATGGAAACTAATGTAAGTACTCTTGGAAGTGAAAGAATAGATTAGTGGAATGAAACATTAGATTATTAGATTAATTAACCATGGGAAAAAAATTATTCAGTGTAGTCAAATTGGATTCTACATCTATGTATATATAAATATACATATATATAAGGGGTCGGTTTTCCTCACATTTAAAAAAACACATAAAAAGACACAACACTCTTTCGAGCCCCCTTGTGATGTTCCGATCCACTGATCTTGTTTAAATGAGTAAAATAAAAGGTTTTGCGAAATTCCAACTCAATTGGATATCGGTAAATGCTTAATCCAAACGATTTTAAAAACACTAATTCATATCACAAGTTTTGCAAAACTATTTGGATCAAACACTTACCAACATCCGATTAAGCTGAATTTTTACAAGGCCTCATATTTTACTCATTTGAACAAAATCAATGGTTCAGAACGTCACAATGGGGCTCAAAACAAAATCGTGTGTTTTTTTAAATGTGAGGGGAACCAGCCCCTATAGATATAGTCCTTGTCTAGTCTGGGATCTCTAATTTCGGGACTCATAGTTCCGGATCAATTTTTCATGATTCAAACTGTACAATGTGTTTTTAAGGGTCACCGCAAGAAATGATCAAAAAAATTACCAGAAGGGCTTGATCCGAGTAGTTTTTTCACAAAACTGTGATCAAGCCCTTCCTGGTTTTTTTTTTAATGATTTCTCCCGTGAACCATTGAAAAAACGTTTTAAAACCTTAAAACACCCATTTTTTCTTCAACGTGGGATCCTTGATTAGATCATGGGTGTATATATTATACATATACAATCATGATCTCCTAAAGACTCCCTTATGGATCTCCTCCGTGTGGACCACCCCTTCTTCTTCTTTTTAGGACCAATTTTCGATGATCTAGACCACTCAACGTGTTTAAAATATGTTTTCCAAGGCCAATGCGAGGAATCCAAAAAAAAAAAAAAAGAAACCCAAAAGGGCTTCGTCCGAGCAGTTTTTTTATAATAACCGTACATATATAGTTCACCTAAAAATGCTCAAATAAAGCCCTTCCGGGTTTTTTTTTTTTTTTTTTTTTTGTTATTCCTCGCAATGACCCTTAAAAATATGTTTTAAACACATTAAGCGGTTCAGATCGTTGAGATTCGACCCCGATCCATGAGGTCCTCACGAAATTTTAATGAGGGAGTCCTCATTAGATCATCCTCACACACTCACATATATAGTTCGGATCGGTTTGAAATCAGAACCATCAATGTAAATTCACTGACCAAACCACCATTTAACACGATTTTTAATTTTTTAAAACCAAGACCAAACCACATTACTAAAAGCTAAACCAAACCATTCGGATTGGATTGGTTTAGACCGGACTCACAGTTTTATAGTTATTTTGCTCACCCCTAGTACAATCCGTTCAACATTCCGTGATTGAAAATGCCTTGGGCTGGCTATAAGGAATAGACAATGTGTGCATTTGCTCAATTGTTGTTTAGTACTCTAATTTTCTGTTGTACCCAAAAAAACTTATATTTTTCCTAAGCAAAATTAGAATTTGTGGAAATACTTAAGCTACAAAAACCACCTTACTATTTTTTTCCTCTATATTAACGTTTTGTTCTGACAATGTGTTGATAGCGCAGGAACTGACACATTACATCAAGCATAAGCGATCTGGAAATCAGGGTGTGGCTATGTTTAAATTGGATATGGCAAAAGCTTATGAACGGGTGGAATGGGGTTATCTTGAGATGGTTTTGGGACAATTGGGTTTCGTCTTTATTAACGTTTTTCCTCTATAAAAGAGGAGGTGTACTGCGTGATAGATGGAGTTTTGTTCGCTTTCAATCCTTTGTTGAGGACTGTGGTTTGGCCGATTTGGGATTTAAGGGGTACCCCTTCACTTAGAGGAATAATCGTGCAGGAAATGATTTTATCGAGTCACGGCTTGCCAAAAGCTTTAGTTTCCCCTCAATGGCTTTCGAATAACACCCACGCATCACTTGAGCATCTAGACTATGTTGGTTCAGATCATAAGGCTATACTCTTGAATACTATGCCCGAAGTCAGAAAACGCACAACTCCATTTAGATTTGATGCACGTTGGCTTGAATATGAAGAGGTTAGGAAGATTGTTAAGGATCAATGGAATAAAAGGCATACTGGGTCTCAATTGTTCTGTTTAGTCCAAAAGGTTAAGAGTTGTCGGCTGGCTCTAAGATCTTGGCGTGTGAAACATAATCTAAACTCCAAAAGGGTCATTGAAGAGACTACTAAAGAGATCACGGAGCTGGAATCTGCTGGACGTGAATTTTTTCATGAAAGAATTACGGCTCGGAGGACACAATTTGCTGGAGAGTGGGAGAAAGAGGAGAATTACTGGAGGCAAAAATCTCATCAAAAGTGGCTTCAATTGGGGGACCATAACACTTCTTATTTTCATGCGTGCACAGCTGAACGGCGTCGATGCAATCATATATCAGGTATTAAGAATGCTCAGGGGGTTTGGTTGAATGATCAAAGGAGTATTATGGCTGAGTTCCAAGGTTTCTTTTCGAAGTTATTTACAAGTGAAGGAATCCAGCAAACTCAACAGGTCACAAACCTTATTCCCAGGCGAGTAACTACTGATATGAACAACAATTTGGTGAAGGTTTGTACATCGGAGGAAATTAAGGCAGCTCTTTTTGAAATGCAACCCAGTAAATCTCCAAGATATGATGGTATGACAACGGGATTTTTTCAGCAGTATTGGGACATAGTAGGAGCGGATGTTTGTCAGGCAGTCTGTGGATTCTTTCACTATGGTCGCATGCTGGGGAGTGTAAACCGCACTCAAATTGTTCTGATTCCCAAAGTTGCAAATCCAACCAAGGTCTGTCAATTTCGTCCAATAAGTCTTTGCACTATAATTTATAAGATCATTGCCAAAGTACTAGCGAATGGCCTTAAAAACTTCCTTCCATCCATTATTTCGGAGAACCAAAGTGCTTTTGTTGGAGGTCGCCAAATTACGGACAATGTGTTGATAGCGCATGAACTGACACATTACATCAAGCATAAGCGATCTAGAAATCAGGGTGTGGCTGCATTTAAATTGGATATGGCAAAAGCTTATGACCGGGTGGAATGGGGTTATCTTGAGATGGTTTTGGGACAATTGGGTGTCCATCCGAAATGGGTTGCTTGGGTTATGGAATGTGTTAAAACCATCTCTTTTTCTATAACAATCAATGGTGATTCTGGTGATACTTTTTACCCGAGTAGAGGTATACATCAAGGGTGTCCTCTCTCACCATACTTTTTCTTACCATGTGGGGAAGGTTTCACAGCCCTGTTTAACGACTTCATCAGCAGGAAGATTATAAGGGGGTTCCGGATCAACCATCATTGTCCTATTGTCTCCCACTTGCTCTTTGCATATGATTCTATTGTGTTTTGCCGAGCCTCATCCTAGGACTGCGATGCTATTTCTCTACTTCTTGATTCTTATGAAATGGCTTCAAGTCAGCGCATCAATAAAGAAAAATCATCTGTCTTTTTTAGCCCAAATACCCCAATTCAAGACCGAAGTCAGCTATCATCGAAGGTAGGTATTTCAATGGAAGCTAGTGGTGCTAAGTACCTTGGTCTCCCGGTATTTCTTGGCAGCTCCAAACGGGAACTATTTTCTTATGTTAAGGATGGAGTTATCAAGCGATTGCGGAGTTGGAAAGACTCCCAAATCAATCCAGCTGGGTGTGAAGTACTGCTAAAATCAGTGGCGTTAACTTTACCAAACTATGCGATGTCTTGCTTTCGGCTGCCTAAAACACTCTTGCGCCAGATTTCTGCCGAAATAGCAAAGTTTTGGTGGGGTTCAAAAGAGGGTGAGCAAAAGATTCACTGGGTCAAATGAGATAAATTGAGTCTATGTAAAGGTGAAAGAGGGTTGGGTCTTCGCGATTTGGAATCTTTCAACCGAGCTTTGTTAGCAAAACAAGGGTGGAAGCTAGTGTCAGGAACATCCTCCTTGTTTCGGGCAGATTTTCAAGGGTAAGTACTTTCATCGCACTTCAGTCTGGCACGCAAAAGTCGGTAGTCAGTCTTCATGGGCATGGAGGAGTATAGCATGGGCACAGGAGTTGATTGACAAAGGATGGAGGTGGCAAGTTTAGTCAGGACATGAAATTCGAGTCTAAGGGGATCCTTGGCTTCTGATAAGCCCCAAATGTTGTAGATATCCGGGGCTTATCTAGCTCATTTTGTTTACACACGCATGCGATTTCGCACCTTATATGTTTGATATGTGCGTCGTAGTGTTTTTGGCAAGTTACAGGTTAAACGCGCAGAATAAGCGCATTTTGAGTTCATGGAGAACCGTGCCACATTTACCGAGGGCCACGTGCCCCATGGCATGCCAACACCGGGCCCCACGAGCCATGAAACGACGATTCGGTTGAGGCCCGGGAATACTAAAAGTTGGTGTGTTGAAGTCGTGCTTCACGTTCACAAAAATCCCCGATGGGGTCCGGGCTTGAACATGCACTCACAAGACCGAGGTTCACCTTCCCTGAGGGCCCCACGATGTATTCAAATGCTTTGGAGGAAATCTGGGAACACGGAAGGCCAAGGGAGTCACCAAGTGAAGTTTAAGGCATCATTGAACCTATAGTGGATCGATCCAGTATCTTGGAGTGGATCGATCCACTCAAGTCAAAACATCATCAGTCCCTTTTGGATTGATCCATTGCAACAAAGTGGATTGATCCACTCAAGGCCAACAATGCATCAGAGATAGTGGATCGATCCAGTCTCAAAGTGGATCGATCCACTCTAGTCTAGAATTCGTCCAGAGCCTTCTGGATCGATCCACTCCAAGAGAGTGGATCGATCCACTCACGTTCAAACTGCAAATTTCCAGCCACTTGTTGCAGTTTCTATTAATGGCAACTTTGAGTTGTTGTGTGTGCTTTATAGATATTTTGTAAAGAGAGAAAGAGGAAGACTATATGACCTCTCTCCTCTCTCCTTCTCCCACACAACTTACACTTTCATTTCCTAGCTTAGTTTTTGTTCTCCATTGGAGACTCTTGAAGCTCTCTCTCTCTAGTTTCTTCATGTAAGTGTTAACCTTAAGTTATTTTCATGTTCATTAATGTTGTTGCTCTTGTTTAACTCTACATAGAAATCTAGTTTATTTTCAATTCCATGTAGTACTTGGTTTCCTTGTTCTTCTTGCCATTTCCTTAAGAAACACTTGGTTTGGTTGGTTGTTTGTTAACTTCTTCAAGTATAAAGTGATAGGCTAGGATAGCATCTTCATTAAAATCAAGTTTAATTAGTTGCTTGTTATGTTTTTTATTTCCCTTATAAAAAACAACCATGTTTTATGTAGTCTTTAGCTTGAGTAGTCGGTTTAGGCTTCGGTTAAGGGGTGATTAGCACCCGCGACTTGGGGTTGGTTCACTCTCCTCGCTAATGTTGCAAACTTTGTATGTTAATCAAAGAGTTAGGATTAATTTTATGTATCAAAATTCGGGTCTGTAAACCCCTTTGATCGCACGTCGCCCGGGGCATGACCACTTGGTACGTGCAATGCTTAGGGATAAGGCGACTCAAATGTTTGTATAAATGGCACAAGAATCCTATTCTTTGAGAAACACCATTTTTCTAGTTAAATGAGTTTTAAGTATCAAATCTTCCGTTCGGGGCCGTTTAATGACGCCCCGAGCCGGTTATTTTAGAGGAGAATGAATCGGCCTAAGCCATGGATGTTGAGAACCCCTAAACCTTGCCTTCCTTTAATTAGTTTTTTTAATCTTTAAAGTCATTCACGTAGTTTAGTGAGCTCCACCCACAAATCACCAACGCCAAGTTTGCCGCTTTAAGGCTAAAAACCTCACTCGCAAGACAACTCTCATGCCGGGTGCGTTCGGTCCCTGTGGATTCGACCCGGTTTTACCGGTTATTATGCTACCTCCGACCTAGCCCTACGCTTGGGGCAACACTTTCTACGACACAATCCAATGTCGCAAGCATTTTTGGCGCCGTTGCCAAGGATCAAACATTTCTGGCTATACGTTGCCGGGGGTCAAGCAGCTTCCTAAAGCTCCAGGCTTCAAAGTTAATATCAACACGCCAAGGAGAGATGACATTGAACGGGTCTCTGATCTTACAGACCCGGATACCAAGTACTGGAAAGTCTCAACCATTCGAGAAATTTTCAACCAAGCAGATGTAGATACTATCCTTTCGATTCCTCACAGCCACAATAATCAAAGAGATCACAAGATTTGGCACCCCTCCTCGAATGGTTTGTTCTCATTCAAGTCAGCGTATCATCTCGAAAAAGGAGGTTCACACATCCCTCCAGCTACTTCGAATGGGCAGTCTAGTGTGTCCAGCATCTTACCTGGGATTTGGAAGAAACTATGGGGGCTACCAGTTCACCCTAAGGTTAAACTCTTTGTTTGGAAATGTTTTAATAATGCGATTGCCATGAACGAAGCTTTGGTAAGGCGTAAGATCAAGACTGACCCGATTTGTCTAAAGTGCGGTAAGGCGGAGGAAACAATTACCCATTTGTTGTTTCATTGTGAGTTTGCTATAAAGATATGGATTCTTTCCCCTTTCCGTCTACGGCCAGAGGAACTCCTTGAGTTCAGATTTATGACTGATTGGTGGGAGTATATTCAGGTCCGCTTTCAACAAAGCCATTTACCTTCTTCATATATGGGTTTGGGTCTCCTCTATTGTTGGTGGATTTGGTGAGCAATGAATGATTTTAGCTTCAACAACAAAGTTTGGGCTATAGAGGCTGTTAGTAGCAAGGCACAGAGCGATTTCCATGAGTTTCTTGATGCAAATACTAAGGTCTCCCCTACCCCTATGAGACTGATTCAACGGGAGGCTTTAGTATGGCAACATCCTGTCAGTAATGATATAAAGATCAACGTGGACGCAGCAGTATCTAGAAGCACGAGGTCAGTTGGGACGGGTGCTATTGCTCTGGGGGCAGATGGTAAGGTTATTGGTATGCTACTAACTTCGCACCTAGGTATCAACTCGCCTCGGGTTGCAGAAGCTCGTGCGATCCGGGATGGTTTAAAACTGGGAATTGCTCTTCACCTTACTCGGACATCTCTTGAATCTGATGCAGAAGCAATTGTGAAAAGTTGTTTGGCTTCACAAGCCCCATCTTCTAACATTGCAGTGATCACATAGGATTGTCTTATTCTTAAGGATCAGTTTACTTCTTGTGATTTTAAGTTTGTTAAATGTGAATGTAATCGGGCTGCACATACTTGTGCTCAGAAAGCCCTTTCCAATAGTGGGTCCGGTCTGTGGACGTCCACTTTGCCCCCATGAGGTTCCCTTTTGTCTGATATTTAGGTTTTTGTCTTCAAATGAATAAAAGTTTCACCTTTGTCAAAAAAAAAAAAGAAGTTTTGTTCTGGTCAAAATATACAATTTGAAAGCTGTAATTATCTAAAATTCACTTTCATTTGAAAGGGTCTAAGTTTAAAAAATTAATTTCAAGAACATCATGCGTATAGAAAACGTCAATTGCACCAAGTTAGTTACCCCTATCAATTTCTTTTTTCATTTTTGTTTCGTGCAATATCGACTACAAAATTATTCGGTTGGTATCTTTTGTGCAATTGTAAAAGAATGGAAGTACGGAGGTATTTTTCAATTTAAGTAGGAGCAATTTAAACTCATCGCTAATTATTTTTCCGGCCAACTATTGCAATGGAAAACAAAATGTCCACATGTAAAAAAAAAATGACGTGTTATCAGCTTGAAGATACTCATTTATATCGGTTATGTTTATTTAATGATATTTTTATCTCTTTATAAAAAAAAATGATAGTTCAAAAAATAAATAAATAGACATGTAACAAAAAAGTCGCAGTTGACACGAGCCGCAAAAGAATAGACGGATAATGTATTTTCCGTAACACTCGAACCACTTAAAAAAACAGATTATTAGAGGGAAAAAACGAAACAAATCCGAAAAAATCAGAATAGACGAAAGAAGCGAGGAAAAACAATGGCGTCAGTGTGGTGCTTGAATTTTCAAGTCTGCCACGGCTCCACCTCTCCATCTCTCTCTTCCGGTAAACCTCATCGTAAGAGAACTCTTCAAAATCCCACAACTTTAAGCTCGTCTTTACGGTTTTTTGATACGACTACTTTTGAAATGATTATTTTAAGGACGTAGTTACTGGGTTTCAATGTTTCAATTTTCTTTTAGGCCTGAAGAAGAGCAAAAGGCCACAAGTTGTTTGTTGCAGGATCTACGATACCCACCACCAAAATTCAAGGTTTATGATCTTTATTGTGTCAAATTTGTTCCTTTTCTTTAGTAGTAGTATTTGGCAAATTTTAGCTGCTCTGAATATTGTTCCGCTTTTCCTTCATGCATAAATTTACAGTCTTCCAATTCAGTTCTGTCAATCTGGAGGTATAATAAGGAGACAAGTTCTGTTTCAGTCCGTGATTGCTGCATTTTCTTTTCCTCCAATTGTTTCCATTGCTTTGGCAGCAGATACCGGTAATCCCTCTCTCTCTCTCTCTGCCTGTGTTTGTTGAGCAGAAACGGAATTGATGGAACTTGATTCTTATCTATACAGTACATTTCTGTTTCAGATGTATTAGGGGATTTTCGCCTTTACTCCGATGAAGCAAATAAGTTCAAAATTATGATTCCCCAAGGTGGGTGAATTCTCGAGCTATTTCTAACCTTGCATTCTTCACATTTGCCTTTTTTGCCTTCGTCCATTTGTGTCCAACAATAATTTGTTTTGAAATCACAATTCAAAGTGAAATTGTTGACCCGCACATGCCAAACGAAATTAGTTTTACACTAGTTACCATCTTCGTTTGTGCATTACTTCGGTCACGTTGATAGTACAACTTTCCTGGGTCCAGTGGACAGTTGCACATTTGCTGCATGTCACTACTTTAGAAATGACGTAACTTTACTCTAAATCTCTAATTATGGTCATTTTTTGGTTGGTAAAAAGAGAAGAAAGACACAATTAACATTCTCTTTACCTTTCATGATTTCACGCCCACCAAAGATGATTAGGAAAAGTTTCCTTAAAATACTGAGCTGTATGGCAATTTGAGTTTAGGACTGCAGTTATCCTTTCCCATTACAGCTTTATACACCCTTCTAATATCTTAGCTTTATCGTCATAACACCGGTCCATTCTTGTGTAGGTTGGCAAGCGGGTGCAGGAGATAATGATGGAATCAAATCAGTTACTGGATTTTTCCCTGCAGAACCTTCTAAGTCAAATGGTATATATGTATTGTTTGTGGGGGATCCGTCCCTTGATTTTTTCATTCGGTTTCTTACTACTAACAAATTGATCAATCGGACACTTCAGTTACTGTTGTTATCACGGGACTAGGTCCGGATTTTACCAGATTGGAATCATTTGGTAAAGTTGATGAATTTGCTGAGACTCTGGTGAGTATATAATTTTTTAGCTCCTACCCGTTTAGTAGCAAAAGGAAGGGGAAGTTCAATCAGATTATGTGCTTATTTTATTCATCATAACTTTCTTCATAGGTTAGTGGATTGGACAGAAGCTGGCAAAGACCCCCAGGTGTGGCAGCTAAACTGATTGACTCGAAAGCTGCTAACGGTAATCCTGTCTTCTTTTGTATCCATTCCAGTAATGTAGCTATTATGGTGATGATAGTCGATCCTAGGTAGTGGCGTACTCAGGAACTTCGTATACTGGTGTTTAGTTGAACCCAGAGGGTTATAGTTTGGCTGTATATGTTGTTAATTCAAGGTAGGGAATACCTGGAGAAAATCGAATGCAAGTTAGATGGCTAAGGTCGTCGATGTATTTGTTCTTGATCTAGTCCATTTGCATATTTTTCTCGTGGACAGGAACTCTCTGTTCTGTATAACTTATGGTTGGACAAAGTTTCTTGCTTGAAAAAGTTTTAGTTTAAGAGTTATAGATTGTATACATGCATACACCCTGATGACCATATATTATAACTATTGGACAGGTTTGTATTACATCAATTACACTTTGCAAAATCCTGGCGAAACGCGCAGACATTTGTTTTCAGTTCTTGGGATGGCAACCACCGGTTGGTATAACAGACTATATACTGTCACTGGACAGGTCAGTGTGGCTAAAAGAAATGCGCATATTCTGTTTTCGCTATCTTCCGATATTTATTCTTCCGTACTCCATAAATATAGTTGCAGCTGGTGCTCGACCTAAGAATCAATGCTGTATAATTTTTCTGCAGTATATTGATGAGGATGAAGAAAAATATGGTTCCCAAATTGAGAAAGTAAGCTTTAACAAAAAATTTCTGTCTTCCTTTTTTCAGTCTGGTATACTTTTGTTCGTTTTCATATTGGATTCCATTCAGGTTAACATTTACATGCATTGTGCTTTTTCTTATTTTTATCGAAATAATCATTGTGTTACTCAGAAGAATCGATGTCTATCTGATGATTTTTTCTGTAGTTGAGATATCCACTTAATTTGACCAATTTATTCCTTTCTCAGTAGTAGTATTTCTCAAGGCTAGTAGTTTGTCTAGGGTACTTTGTACTGCTAAGTGAATCTGGTGGATTGGGGCGACTTATCGGGAGTTTTATCATTTTCTTGGTCTACGCAGGCTGTTGCATCTTTCAGATTTATCTGAGATTCAGAGACAATTATGAGATGAATTGGATGAACTCATGGTTTGAACTTCTGATTAGCCGGTCAAGTTTAGTCACCCACGTATGCTGCTGATTTCAAGTTATTTTCAATTGCTTCAGTTTAGTTTTTGGTTGAGATTGCATATACAGCGCCTCTTTTCCCTTGAGCTAATCAATTACTACTCTGATTTCAATCCTGTCACGATCCTTTTGATTTTTGCTTCAGACCTCCGCTCTCGTTGGCATATTTCCAATGGAAATTGAGTTTTTCTTTTCAAAAGCCAAGCGTCAAGTGGTTTTTACATCCGGAGCTCGAGTTTCTTTTCTTTCCTTTCTTTTTTCTGCCAAGCCCGGAGCTAGTTTCGCTGCACCTTAAGCTGGCTCTCTGGCAGACCACCAACCAGGGCCGCTACTGTGTTTTTTTTTTTTTTTTAATGCAACAGAAATTCTGCTGCGGTCTCTCTCTCTCTCTCTCTCTTCTTGTTATTGAAATAATGTCCCTTGGAATTCTTATTATTGCATTCTAGAACTAATTTGCTCATACGAGAAACTATTGTGTATTGGTTGCTTCTGACCTAAACATCAATTGCACCCTTCACCCTCCACAATTGGAGCTGTATTTATGATTTTTACCCTAGAATTATTTGAAGTACAATCCATCAAATGCTTTGTAAGAAGGTCAAGGTTCATTTGGGATAACTCTTGGACGCAGATCCTCCATCCGACCTTCCTGTCCCACCAATCTGTGCCATCTATTCGAGTAGTCAACGACTCGGATTGCAAATGAACATGGACGACTAAGATCTATTTAGGATTGAGACGGAATTCGAGCCATTGATCGCTCAGATGGACAGCGCAGATAGGTGGCACAGGGAGGTCGGACATAAGCAGTCAGACACATCTGCTGCCATAACTCGCATCTCCAAGAAAAAAGGCCGAAGTTCTTGTAATAACTCATACTGGAATGCAAAACTTGGAAAGGAGCACTATGAACGACCATACCAATTAGTACATACTTAGTGACTAGTTTAGCTGATCCTAGGCAGAAACAAACCTGAAAAAAGAAAGAAAACCTATCCGCCAATGAAATAAAGTACAGTAGAACCCAAGTACAAGGACGAAACACGGAGTCATTCTGTTTTAGCATCCTGCTGCATGCTTCCTCCAGCTTTTTGTGCAGGAGTTTTATCTAAAAGAAGCGTGAGCTGATCAACAAATAGCATATTCTTCATTTGCTGCAGTTGTTGCCATTCCCTCTCCATCTGCGTTTCAAACTTCTCAAAACGAGCCATCTTATCTTGCATCTCCTTCATCTGAAAAATACAATGGCAATCAGGGTTTCTCTCCAGATGCAACTCCAAGAGTCATTAAGAACTGTAATTTTGACCCACCTGCACTTCAGTAATGGAAGCGATGGCCCCCTCCAATTCCTGCTCCTCCTTGTCAAGCTGAGATTGCAGATCTATATCAAGTCCTTCCGATGTTTTCAAAGTGGCGTCACCATTAGATGAGGCATCAGGTTCTGCTACCGAAAAAACCGTTTATGTTATCATCTGGTTAGGCAGTTGAAATATGTTTAGAATAGCATTCCAACTTCCGAGTAATTCTTAAACCAGGGTCCTATTCATGAAGTCTAGAACAAATATCTAATTGAGGCAAACAAAAGCATCCACTACCTAAATGTAACTTCAAACTAACTAGAAAATAGTCAAACTGAAATTTAACTAGAATTAGTTTCCAGGAAAACGACACCCTAACTTTTATCAGTCGGTCTTCAATTACCAACAGCCATCAAGATGAGGTAAATCATATCTCTAAAACCAACATCATGGTCTCAGAGCAACGATTGATTTACTACCCGCCAAAAGTGAATCATAAATTTATAATTAACTGTAAGTAAATGGCATCTGAGTTCCTATTCTATCAAACAGGGCTTCTGATCATGCTCACATTTTGTTGCACATGCGGGCATGATCACAACAAAGCTTATCTGTACCTTGCTGTCTCACATGACTGGCAAGAAATCCGGGATCTTCTTTAATGGCTCCATAACTTAACGCAGCTAGAGCTCTCACCGCAGCACTGGCAGCTACTTCTGCAACCTCTACTCCCACTAAAGCCGACAAAAAAGCAGCCTGTGAAATTATTCAAGCACAAAAGTTAAAAAAATGTGTTAGCCCTCTAACAAATTGTGCAAATGGTACAAAAGTCAACCAACTCCTGTGTTGATTTTTGTAAGTGGACACAAGTGCCTTAGCACCCAATATACCTGTCCGGCTGTATATGCAATGCCCTGTCGATATCAGATACTTTTCCAATTCTGTTCTGTAAGCTTCATGTAAATTATTTTTAAGTACACAAAAGGTAAAAGTCTCTACCTGAGCCATAATTGGGTTGCTTGCATCAGCAAGTGGGTTAAGACACACTCGTTTGTTTGGGAATGACTTTTCAGAACTTTGCGATCCAGATTCTGCATCATGCTGGTCCTTTGTTTGGTATAACTTGTTGACCTCGCAAGAGTCTGAAGGTCCCAAAAATTGCTCACCAAAGGGAAGCTTGAGAAAACGAGTGACACATTCCATCTCACTTCTGCCACCAACATACTCTGCAACCTTCTTCCAGTCATCACCATAATGCACGGTGGCTTCTAGAAGGAGCAAAATTTCTTTCTCACTCCAATCTGTTTTGACATCTTCATTGATCTCAACTCGTCTGAAATCAGAAGAACTAACACCAACCCTGTAATTCCCACGGACATAGCACCTTGCACAAAGAGTCAAATCATACTGCATAAAATGGAAAGAATCGTAAAGAACTTATTAAGCAACCATTTCGCACAAGTACCAATCATTATATTATCATTCAGAGTCAGTGAAGCAAAGCCAAGTTTCTCAATTTATTTTGCAACTTAGTGTTCTGGGGGTTTAAAATGATTTGCACTATACCAAGTCAAATGAAGGACGCAGGAAAAGGTAAATAGAACATCGCAGCTCTTCAGAAGCAACTTCTAGAAAGACAAAGTGGAATACATAATTTAGAGAGCATGCACGCTGCTCCTGTTATAAATCCAAATATCAGCACAATGTTAGTACAGGTAATGCCTCTAAAAGACTAAAACGTCAGTAGAAGCAAAAACAATTAAGACTGACAAAACATCTTCTCTCCAACACAGTGCAACTAGAATTCAGTAACATTAGTCTTGCCTAATGACTGACATGTAGCTAATTTAGGTCATAACGCCCAACGTGATGATTATCTCCTCCAATAAGCATGTATTCAAGAAGATGTGTGTATTATGGCTTCCTAAGTGTAGTGGCACATTGGTTTGCTGATATTTGCAACTCCTTGAAGGCAGAAATTACTTTCAAGTTTCAACAGGCAAACCAAACAGAACTTTAGTTGCATGATGATTGTTAGAGCTTGTCTCAAATTGGTTAATTATAACCTCCAAAGCTAGTATATGAGCCTGGCCGGCCTCTCCACTCATTGCCAATTGGTTTAAGTTGGATGTTTTAACATGTTATCAGAGCTAGGCTTTCACAGGCTTTTGGACAAGACTCTACGTTGTTGGTGGTCGGTTTCCCTTAACTTGTTGGTGATGGTTGATGGTTGTTGTATGTGTTGACTCGTTGTTTATATCTCTAGGTGAGGGTCAGGAGTCGCACGTGCGGGGGAGGGTTAGAGCTTGTCCCACATTGGTTAATTATAACCTCCAAAACAAGTAAATGAGCCTGGGCGACTTCTCCACTCATTGCCAATTGGTTTTGAGTTGGATGCTCTAACAATGATGTTTGGGAATGGCCTAATCAGGCTGTAGAAGGAGCAACTAGCGTTTGGCTCATGTTTCACTCGATTTTGGCTTGATCGACTTAAGCTCAATGGGTAAATGAGCCGAGTTCCAAATCCAAAATGAAAATTCCTAGGAGTCAAAACCAAGTCTGAGCAACAACTAACCTGAGTTGTTATGCTTAGGTGCAGTTGTCAAAACTGAAACCAAAACAGAAAAACAAAAAAACACAAAGAAGAGCTTCTCAAGTCTATACTCGCCTCATCATGATCATTGGGCTTGCCAATAAAGAAGCCTTCGCAAAGGATGGTTCTAGACTAGCGACCTCTATTGAACATATATCATCTTGCCTTTGTCAGCACACACTCCACTAATCCTTGATTTCTCCTTCCAGCCTAAACCCATCTCCTAGAAATAATGAAAAGAGGAGAAAACTTTAAAAAGATTGTTTTTTCTCTTTAATAGGTACATATGAGCATTAATGAAAAGTAGGCAACTTTTTATGAAAAAAAGATGGAGGCAACCAAAAACTCACGTAACTAGAAAAAACCCTAGGTATAGTATCTCAAGCCTGAGCAAGGGCTCAAGGTTACTTATAGTTTCCAGCCAAACGGGCTTAGATTGATCACATATTCAGAATATCAATTGAAACGCCCAAGAAGAGCTAGATTCTATCCTCAGTCAAATAAGTCAAGCTCAAGCATCGTAAACTTCAGTTATATCAGCCTGATTCCCACAAATCATGGACGCAAAAAGTTTCATATCAGGGAGTCTTATCCACCATGAGAATTGCTATTGCCAGTCACAATTAAGAGCGAGTTGAGTGACTGATTGATTACCTTATCAGAAGCAAAGCAAGCAATGCTGCAAACTGACTTGCAACCACTGCACAATTTCTTCTTTGGAACCATACATTCAGCCACATTTGCTGCGGGCTCAGTGCCCTGCAACAATGCTGTAATGGACTTGGTCTCTTTATCATCCCACTTGAGGGGTAGTTTGGATGCAGGAGACGGTGAGTAATTAATCAAACCCCAAGTCTCCAAGAAATCAAATATCCTTCGAACCGATCCCACGTCTCCGATAATAGTCTTGCGAGCCTCCGTGAAGGTGATCTTTGCAGTCGGGTTTTCTCTGTATTTCTTGATTATGGAATTCCTGTAGTACTTGTAAACCCTAGGATTCTTTGAAGGTGATCTCCCGTCAAAAAACTCCGGGAGGAACCGAAGCTCGCATTCGTGAATGTTGTTAAACGAAAACCACCCTAAAAAGAAGAAATTTTAACGGCGAGATTATAAAATTACAAAGAGAAGAGAATATAATTACGTTTTCCAGGTTCCGTTTGGTTCTCGGTAAATAGAAAGGAAATTCAAAATTTATTTCTCCTGATCCTGTCATTCTTTCGTAGCGAAAACGAAGCCCAAAAATGGAATCAAATTACAGAAAGAACATAAATTGAGACTGAAATGTGAGCTTACTGGAATAAGTCGGGATGCATACGAGGTCGTTGGAGGTTGTGGCGGTTGCGGCCACGGCTGCAGTTGAAGGTGGTTCTGGAGGAGGCGTGAGAGTAACGGTGGCAGCTGCGGTCGCGGGGGAAGGTGGTTCTGGAGGCGGGGGAGTGACGTTAACGGTGGCGGAGTTTTCTTTGGAGTCGACGATGGGAGTGTTGGTCGTATTTGGTGAAGCGGCTGACTCCGGCGGCTTTGGGGGTGTGGTCTCGGAGGCGAGTTTTGGGAGCTCCTCGGCTGTTTCCGACGTGATTTTTGGGGGTTCCTCGGCTGTTGGCGATTTCGTGCCCATAATTTGAGAGAGAGTGAAGAAGATCCACAGCAGATTCTTCTTCCTCCTCTGGGAAAAGAGGAGCAATGGATTTTAATATCAGTCGCGACGTTTTTTGGACAATTATCAGTCGAGTTGAAGGATGAGACCCAGATTCGTGTCTGCTAGAATGGTGGGCGGCCCAGCCCAAAGAGAGAGGCTCGTTTGTTTCATTGTGGGCTTCACTTCACAATTCCTGTGAGTAGGCTGCAAACAAGCCGAGTTTTATAATATCCGAATACGATTTTGGCAAGTCCTTTTATATCAATCCGGATCCGAATTAGATACTGTGAATATTCGGTCTAATTGGATATATTACAAGGCTGATTCTATTAGCAACTCATAAATTTCTCCATACAATCAACCAAAAACTTCTCTATTTTTATTATTGTGTAAACACTAAAATACCCCTAAAAAAAATAAACACCCCAAATCCCTCCTTCCACCTTCCCCTTTTATCCATTTGTCAACCATCGCCTCCATCCATTGCCATCGTTGCCACCCATCGCCACCAACCATACCCCACCTTCATCCACCTCTCAAGACTGAAAACCTTCAACCTGCCACCACCATCTCCACCTCCTTCATTCAAAAAAATTCGGCCAAAAAATGATGACATTTCAAGTCTGAAAACCGACTATTTTTTTTGACATTTAAGCCTTGAAAAATGACTATATTTTCAACATTCACACCTCGAAATATCTACACATATTCGACATTTAGATACTGAAGAAGGTATTTCAAAATTTTCATATTTTGACAACATACATTTCGACAAGTTAATGTCGAAATTCACCATAATTTCTGATAAACTAATGTCAAAATTTTACATTATTTAGATGTTTGGATACCGAAGTAGATACTTGGGAAATTATCCCAATTTCTTAATTTGATAACATACATTTCGGTATGTAAATGTCGAAACACATTATAGTATTTGACAATAGCTTGTCAAAAAATATGACGTATTTCGACATACATACCGAAATGAAAATGAGCAGAAATCCAATTTTCAAAGTTCGCTACTTGCAGGGCCACACAGACAGAGAAACGATAGTGGTGGTTAAGACAGTGGTAGTGGTTGATCGGTGGGAGTGAGGAAGGAGAGAGGTGGTGCTCGACCGATGGGAGGGAGGTGGCGATCGAATGGTGGGAGGAGGGATAGAGGTGGGTTGATTGGTTTTTCAAATTTTTTTAAGGAGAGAGAGGAGGAAGAGGATGGGGAAGGGGAAGGAGTGTAATTTTTTAGGTCTTTGAGAGAAAGCTATTGTGGGAAGTTTAGAGGTATTTAGTGGGTTGTATGTAATAAATTTGTTTGGGGAATTTTAGTTGTGAGTGGTACGGAGAAATTGGGTTATATAGAGTAACTAAGGGGTTGCAAATAAAATCAGCCTATTACAATCCATTCACTTGAAATTTTGGAGTCACATCTAAATGTCTAACACTCCAAAAATCCAAGAGAGAAAATATCATATCGGAGCGGATTGGACGATATATATTCCAATCCGTTAGTGTTCAAATCATAACAGGTAGGGGTGAAAATCAGTCGGTTCCGTTCGGTTTTTGGGGTGTTCAGGACCAAACCGATTGGTTTGGGGTGGTTTTGATGGGAACCAATCCCGACCGAAAAAAACAATGGACCGATTGGTTTGGGGTGGTTGAGTTTTTTTTTGGTTTTTTCGGTCCAACGTTAAGATTGAGATGGACGGCTAGGATTTGTTATTTTGGGGGGTCAAGATCGTTTTTTTCGGTTTTCAATCCAAATAGGGGTAGTTTCGGGGTATTTCGGTCCAAATTGGCATGGTTTTGGTTCTGTTCGGTCCAAACCAATTTCCAGGAAACCGAGACCGAACCGATAATTTTTTGGTTCGGTTCGGTCTGAAGTCAACCGACAGCTTTTCTCCGACCGAAAACCGAACCGGTCGGTCGGTTTTTTTCGATTTGTACAGTTTTTTTGGTTTTTCGATTTTTCTTTCACTCCTAATAACAGGCATGTGTCTACCAAATTGAACGACATAAAACAAACATAACGGTGGAAACCAAACCAACAAATTCAATTCGAAGAAACCATTGTACGTTAGATTGCAATAATGCTGTGTAAACTTTATATCGATCTCAAAAACAATTGACAATTAATGAAGATGTCCCTCATGTTTTAAGTGATCATCCACCCATTCCCTACCAAGCAATGTAAGATTGTTTTTACTTAACAAATGCATGGCTGCATTCAGAAATCGCTTGACTAGCGTACGAAAGGTTCGCGTTTTTTCTGTCAATATTTTCTTCTCGGTGATGTCCTTCGTCAAGGCGTAGCTATTGAACTCATACAAGTGCGACATGTTTTTAGTCTTTAAATAGTTCATTTTCCCTGTCACAAAAAAAAAAGTCTTTAAATAGATGTCCCGTAGATGATACAACAAAATGAGACTCAGAATTCTCCCTTTACATTACTATTACCTATACGTAAAATGTAAAAACTGGGCAGTGTCGGGATAATTTCGTGCCACCCCAAGATATTCAAGATAGAAAAGAACAAGTCTGCATGTATATCCATTGCATCTTCAACCATTTACAACAGATAATTATAGGTGTAAGCCACACATGAATGTGAGGGGACAATGCAAGGGATACATAACCTTTTGTACATAAAATGTACAAAGCAATTGGTTTTGGACTATTTCGGGTCCTACATAGATGATCGGAGTCATTCATATTCTTCAAAATAATATTTTATTGTACCCTGTAAACAGCTCAACCTGATATTGGTAAATTCTGCATCATTTTATACAATTTTTGGTTCAAAACAAAAAAATAGATAAACGGATGGAGCCTTTACTCAATCCGATTGAGCTGATTTTTTGCAGGGTTCAATAAAATATTATTTTAAAGAACATCAACGTCTCCGATCATCTGTGTAGAACTCGAAACGAGCCCAAATAAAAACCTTTGTATATTTTATATACAATTCCTCTGTACCCTTATCTTTTTCGTGTGTGAGGGGATTGGAAATGGTTAGAGATTAAATGGTCGTACAAGTATCATTTTTGATGTATTTAGTGGTTTGGATCCATTCAATTCTAGTCATGGATGCTTTTATAGCACATGTGATGTGACTAAAAAAAAGTATAACCTTTAATTCAGTAAAAGGAAATCGGAACGAAACAAAGTCAATGAATTGCTACTTGACACATGATGGGATGCCGGATGCCCCACAAAAATTAGAAGCAAAATAACATGCACATGCACAAAAGTTTTTGAAACAGATAGATCTAGAGCTGCACTCATGCTTTGAGGTCATGCTCTAAAAATAATCCAGATTACAGAACAGAGTCGCGAAATGAAACCCTAATGGCCATTGACAGTCACAGACTAGGTCAATGTTTTCATATATAGCGTCGATCAGAGTAAGTGGTTCTATGCACATGATATCTTAATGCAATACAGGACCAAACAACACGAACACCAGATACTTATCTACACACCCAAATGCTGGGACAGGACAGGACGGCGAAAGAATCATATTTTGATTCTAACCCGCCAATAGA